>JASTWQ010000315.1:0-234184 GCA_035220615.1 Leptothorax acervorum
GCGAAGGGATCCGTACCGACCCCGAGAAAGTAAAAGCCGTCGCCAAGTGGGAACAAACCGCGCACGGTAAACATATACGACCAATTTCTCGGGGTCGCCTCATGGTACCCGGCGATTTATTCCGGACTTCGCGACAGTAGCCGCACCGCTCACCGCGCTGACACGAAAGAACGCCCGTTTTACCTGGGGGCCGGAAGAAGAAAACGCGTTTCAAACATTAAAAAACACGCGAACGACCGCGCCGTTCTCGCGTGTCCCTGATTTTACCCGCCGGTTTATCTACAGACCGATGCAAGCACGACTGGCCTCGGGCCGTTTTAAAACGCAAAAATTCGCGGAGGGGGAACGCGTCATCGCATACGCAAGTCGTACACTCAATCCGGCTGAACGAAACTATAGCGCTACCGAGCCTCGAATGCCTAGCCGTGATATGGGGAATCCGCCGGATGCGGGATTACCTCGAAGGCTACGCCTTCACGGTGATCACCGATCACATTCTCTCGCTGGTTGCAAAAACCATCGATGCCCCAACGGGAAGACTGGGCCGCTGGGCATTCGAGCTCCAGCAATTTGATATGGAGATCAAATACCGAAAGGGGTCCTTGAATCGCAGTCGCGGACGCACTACACGCCAGCCCCGTCACCGCCGCTATACACCCAGCGCCTCTTGTCCCATGGTACCGCCGCATCTCTCGCGCCGTACAAAACACACCGCGCGGACTATCCGGCCTACGATTCGCGACGGGAAATTATTCCGACACGTGCTCCATAGTCCGACTTCGTGGAACTCCCGCCGTGGAAGCATGGATAGCCAATGGCGTAGCCAAGAAAACTGGCTAGAACTTCTTCAACGGAACCACGATGCATCCGCCGCCGGACATCTCAGGATCGCGAAGACAATAGCGCGAATCTCGAGATACTATTATTGGCCCCGGCATGTTCCGGGAATCGAAAATACGTGCAAGGCTGGCCCCAGTGTTTAAAACATAAGGTGCACGAAGGCGCCAGCAGGAGCGTTACACGCCACAACATGTCGCGCGCCCGTGGCAGCAAGTAACGCTGATCTAATAGGACCGCTTCCGCGATCAAAAAGCGGGCATACATGGCTCCTGCCATGCAGGACCGATTTTCAAAGTGGCTTGAAATGCGCCCTCTGCGCCGCGCCACCGCATCGGCCGTGACCAAAAGTATCGCGGAAGCAATCCTATTTCGCCCGGATGTCCCGACATAATCCCTCCGATAATGGTACGCAGTTAAAAATCCGCGAAGTTAGGAAAAATGCTCGCCGCACACACGTACGACACACATTTACACCTGTACATGCGCCCCATTGTAATCCGGTCGAACGGACGAATCGCGTTATCAAGACTATGATTTCACAATATGTGGACAAAAATCATAAAACTGGGACGAGCGCATACCCGAATTACAATTCGCGTATAACTCCGCAAAGCACGACGCCACGGGAATACACACCCGCTTATCTAATTTCGGCCGCGAACCAGTCTCCCCTCTCAATCGGGACGGACGCCCGAACATCGCCGCCCCGCACCTACGAAACGCGACCGAGCCTTGAGGGGCCTTCGAACTCGTTAAGATCAATCTCGCGCACGCTTTCCAACGCCAGCAAAAATATTACGACTTACGTCGCAGATCGTGGAAACCGAAAATAGGAGAGTGGGTCTGGAAAAGGAATACCCCACTCTCAAATAAAGCCGCGCCGCGTTAACGCAAAACTCGCGCCGAAATTCCGAGGCCCCCTCGAGGTACGTTCGCATTATAATCGCCGGTATTGTAGATCTACGCGACCGGCGAGGAAAATGGGTCCGTCACATCCACGTACAAGATTTAAAACCTGCGCCGGCCGCCCCCACCACCAGAGGACGACGACGACGTAAGCAACGCCGAAGACAGCGACGACGAAAACAGCGAGACGCACGCTAATGAAAACAATAACGATGTCGAAACAGAGGATGAGAATAACGATACAGCCACGGAGGACGATGACTAGACAGAGGAGCGGTAAATAACAATACCCCCTCCAGCCAATAAAGTCACGAAACTGCGAAAGTCCGCTTGAAATTGCCGGAAAATTAAACGAAAAGCTCAGATAGATCGCAGCCGTCCATCATGAGCACATCGACAGGCAGACTCAATTGATCAAGACATCGTTGCGGAGATCACGCTCTATTGGCAGAGCCGATAGAGTACGACCCAGCCAACCCGGACTTCGGCGCCACATGGACACGTCTCTTTAAGCCGGGAGCATTAGCTACCACCGCCGCCGTCACCGAGGCAATCATTCCATTCACCACCGGCCGAGAAGGACCGTCCCCTCGTAGGGTGCCGACGCCAACGGTCGGACCTGCAGCAACAACAAAAATTAAGCTGGCTGACGTCACCGCGCGCGCGCCGCCGCGTGCCGAAAGAGGAGAAAGCACAGCCAAGCCGACAAAAATCAGCACGGTACCGAGCGTGGCCTCAACCACCTGGCCAGCGCCAATCATGCCGAAGGCCTTGGTCGTGCCTCCAGAGAGTACCACGGCCGCAACGCCACCGTCAGCAGCAGCTAACCGCTCCGCCGAAGGAAGCACCACGGCCCGCAGCCACCGACACAGGGGAAACTGAGGTCCTCTTGGCGAAAGGCCCGGAACCACATCCGCCATACAAGTCCAGGTGGAGCCCGGCACATTGTATTGGTACCCCACTTCGCCGCCCATGTGTCACGGCATTACAAGGCGAGATCCCAAGGAGGCAAATGGCACATCCGGTTTAACCGAACCGGCACCGTTCGCAGCATCAGGCGAATGAGTTGAAGCGCCAAATTCGCGCTTGTCTAAGGAGGGGGGTGATGTAACGATGCACCCCAGAATATGCATCGTCCCGGCGTTCACCAGCCGAGCCGCCCGGCCGACCACCTGTCGGGCGACGAAAGGGGCGGAATGCCCCACACATTTTTTAAACAAACAAAAGTCGGCGCACTCGCCGCCGCCTCGGATATCGATTCGAAGCGACCGATCGATATCCGAGAGCGCCCGAAGCGTATCGAGCGTCTTCGCGATCCGGAGCGCTCGACGCCCCTACTCCGGCGCGACATCCCCGCCACGTGCGTCTTCACGTTAACGATACCCCCGCTACCGAACTAATGAGCCCAGGGGGTATAAAAGGCGATAATTTGCCTAATCGAGAGACTCCGTCGTGAGACAGTAATCCGTCTAGACCTGTCCGCTGCTCACGACTTCCAGTCCCGATCCTGCTCCAAGCAATCACCAGCCGTGTCGACGAGGTTGAGATACTCAGCCTTTATTCGGGAGTTCCCGTACGCCGACATCGCTTTCCTGAGTCCCCGGTCGCACTGGTGAGGTTGAGCGTACTCGTCTCTTCCGAGAGTTCTCGGTTACCAGTGCCACCGTTTCCTCGCACGCTAAAAAGTCCACGTCCTGTACGGAGCGTTTCTCCGTACGTCGGGCGTACCCGGCCGTGGCCTTTTGCTTTCCCACGACGTGTACTGTACAGAGCGTGCTCTGTCCTGCGGGTGTTTCCGGTTACCGTCCGCGTGTACCGCGGAGGAGAGTACTCCTCCAGTCGGGTGTACCCTATTCACGCAACTTCCTGACATTCTATCCACGATCCTCGTGCCGAATTTCACTCGCCATTTGCACGCATTCACACCCGTGCAAATTATACACGCCTCGTGTCATTACATACGTCGCACACCTACTCGCGCCGCGTGCACGCCTCGCGCCTTTCTAGGGCATTTACGCGAATCTACGAAATTAGGCGCCGCCCACTTACCGCGGTACTTTCACTATCTAGCGCCGCCCCGCGTGGGCTATCGACGCGCCCATCGATCGCGAAAGCGACACGTCCCGCTAGCTACCGCCGCGAGCCGAGTCCGTAATTCGAGAAACTGACAACGCCCCGCCTTGCGCATAATACTTGCGAAGTTTGTAATACATATACGAACGCGTCGAATAAATCGAATGTAAACCAGCTTTTTATTAGAGAGAAGAAATTATATCAAAACCAGATATTCAAGTGTAAGAACCTGAGCACCAGCGCTTTTTCCTCCGCACCTTTTTCTCGACCCTGCCCACGCGCGAGCTACGATCCGAGCTTCGAGAACACAGGTTGTTTTAAGGAATTATGCGAATGTCTAAAAAGTGTGTCATATACACCTTCACTGCTGTGCGATGTACATACCATGCCTGATTGTGCAACATTTTTGGTAAATAATTAACTGTAAGGGGCGGGGGGGCAGGCTGGATGGCCAAAACAGTACCTCTTTTTTCGGGAATTATTACAAAGGCACTAATAAAGATATTAAAACGATTTTTTTATATTTTATTACATGTATTTTCTAGTATTTAAACAGAAATGTCACACGCAGTGTAAGTATGAGTGCAGCAGCTGCTGGCACGGTTCTTGTTCTTTTTAACGGTGGCCAACAGAACGTCTCCTTTTTAAGAAAATGGCGGCTGCTTTAAAAAAAGTTTCTTTCTCTCTCATTAACGACGTAAGATGATATTACATATGCATTTGAAATAATGCATATGTAATATTATCTTTCGTCGTTAACATCTTTGATTAATATGTTACAATAAGTAATAAAAGTATTATTAAATGTAATGAATCAAAATCCAATATAATACTTTTCCGATTTTTTATAAAAATTTCACCAATTACGTCAAATGTTTGCAAATTTTATATGTTTATGTCGTATTACAACGGATTTTGCATCGTTACATTTAAATTGTACTTTAAATTATGTGTTATTTTTGGTAGGTTTTTCTCTTTCTATAATAATATATATAACAGATATATATACATATAATTTTATAAATAATTCGTGGTAAATAAATCTCACATTTATAAAAAATATTCGTACAAAAATAATAAAGACATAAGACGAGATTTAACATGTACGACAAAGAATTGTTGCGCAATATTTTATGTGACGAGAAATATAGAACCATACATGAGGATGGTAAAATTTATCCACCATCTCATGCCGTTTATCGCTCTATATCTGAGGCGATGACAAATGGTGGGTCCGACGACATAACGCCAAAACACATACATACAATTTTGAATAAAGACAGAAATGGCATGTACAGTGCTGTATTGAATGCATTTGCAATTAATAAAACAGATACAAAGGATGATTCGAAAGATACTTCTTATAATATAACTGATTTGAATAACAGTTCTACTTGCGAGAAGGCATTGCAAAAAAAGTTTCAATTGTTGATTTCAGAAGAAAAGTGGGCGCAAATGAAGCCTAAAAAAGGAAACAGAAAATTTTACAAACGTAACTACATGTCATTGCAAGCAGGAAAATGGACCCCCATTTTTGCAGACAAAATATGGCAACAGACTAAAATACCATGCGCATTTACATTTAAACGTGCACACGTATTTAAAAGTAGCGACGCTAAATGCTACGCAACATTCAAGGGTATTTGCAATGAATGTGGTGCGAAACTTGTGGGCATTTTATATAGTAAGCCCGTGAAAGGAAACGATATAATTTTTGAGTGCACGCTCAGAGGATTTTCTGCAAATATTAAACATAAAAAGAAAAGACAATTGAGAGGTGAATTGCGGGAAAAAATTGCAAATGAGTTAGTAAGTAAAAATAAAAATGCCAATGTATGGCGTAATGAAGAAGCCAATAGAATAATGACATTTGGCGATGATGTCCCACCAACTTTATATACTACGACAGTTTTGCGCAAAGCTAAACAAGAGGAAATGGACAAACAATTACAGCTGGAAAACACAGATCCATTAAAGAATTTATATACCGCAAAGCGCATTAGATTTACTGGTATTATCCATAATATAGGAATGGATCCATTTTATTGCATGTACTGGACTCCAGAGCAACAGCTTATGTACAAAACAGCCCATAGAGATAAGAACAGCTTATTAGCAATAGATGCTACAGGAAGTATAGGAAAAAAGTTACGTCTTCCTAATGGCAAAAAATCTTCGCATTTATTCTTATATGAATGCGTTTGCGCTTCTAAGCATGGCAATTTTCCAGCTTTTCAAATGGTATCCGCAAAGCAAGATGCAGCCATAATAAGTTACTTCTTTTTGGAAACTATAAGAAATGGTGCTCCAAAACCCCGAATTGTTGTAACGGATTTTGGAAAGGCAATACTGATCGCTGTTGCACGTGTATTTGCAAATTGTAATGATTTAAATCACTACTTGCAAATATGTTATAAAATTGTTTATAATAATTATATGGACATTCCGTCATGTTACATGAGACTAGATGTTAGCCATTTTATAGCAATGATTGCTAGATGGGATTGTCTAAGAGGCAAGGCAATTAAAGTACGTCAATTTTTCTTAAGATGTTTAGGGCAAGTATATCAGATGGATAATTTTGATGATATATCCCAGTTTTTAAAATACATATTAGTTGTAGCGTTAAGCGAAGAAATAGGCCATGATGATAGTGGTGTGTCGTTACCATCCGACAATTGTCTCACGTTTATTAATAATAAAATTAAAAGAGTTACGATTGACGATCCGGAAGAACAAGAAAAGCATAGACGCATGAAAGATGATGAAATCACTGCAGACGGTTACTAGACAACCTGGGCAGAAAACATATTTCTTGAAGCTCAAAAACTTGCCAATGCTTCAATCAATGGAACAATCGTAAACGCATACTACAATTCGAAGCCGCTAAAAGAAATAAAATATCTCATGAGTTACTTACCTTTATGGACAGGTATGATGAAGACCGCATTTCAAGCGTGGTTCACAGACCGCTACATCATCCTTTGTTGAGGCTGAATTTGCCGACTTAAAGACCAGAGCCTTTAAAAATCAATTACCCACGCGAATAGACAAATTTATTGTACGACATATTGAACACCTTGACGGTAAACTTAAAATAACGTGTGGTTAATCCAATGAAAGAACCGATTTAAATGAGACAGAATCGAGTCCAGCAAGAACAAAAGACAACCTAATAGAGTCGCCTTCTAAAGAGAATGCGGATGTGAGCGTAAAAGAATTTAGTCCAGCGAAAATTCCTAATGAAGAAGACAATTTCATACAATCACCTTTAAAATATAATAATGCAGATCTGATTGCGAGTGACGAAGAATCATGTTTAATAATACCATCAGACCAAAGCAATCCGACACAATCACCTACTAAAAATGACAATACAAATGAGTCCTTTTCAAATACGGATAAAGATTATCTGGAGAAAGACTCATTAAACCATTGTTGGCAAGGAAAAGACGTAAAACGCGCGCTAATTTATCACTTAATGCAAACTGTAATGTTGCGCATCTGATAGACTACTTATTTGACAGTATCCCGAGTTACACAACTGAGTACGATTGTTCCACATGTGGCTATAGTCATAAAAGAACATCACCAACGTATAACATAAATATTGACGAAATTTTAAAGAACGGCTTCAATAATATGCAACAAGCGATCGACGACAAAATCATTTGTTCAAAAGAAACAACATGTTATCAATGTAAAAATACCGTTACTCGTACCATAACATACGGGCCTCATATAATTATTGACACAAGTATCACCACTGACGAAACCTACATGATAGATAACAACATTCAACAGTGGAAACATACGCTAAATGATGTAGCAAAAAGTATTGCAATTGAAAATAATAACTATTCTCTAGCAGGCCTTTCATCATACATCAAATATGGCCTTACAGACAGAGACGGACATTATGTTGCATTTACATATACAGGTCTACATTGGTACAAATTCAACGACATGCCCCCAACACGATCTACTGCAAATACAAATGAAGAAATATATCCACACGTAGTATTTTATGTTAAAACATAAAGATATAAGTAAGATGACAATATTTGATTATATAATTAAATTATTATCTATACATTATACATATCAAAAATGGAAAAATGATACAAGAAGAAAAGGCGAATAAATATACATGGACCTAAAAGACAAGCATTTAAGAAAGATTAAAATAATAGAAAACAAATTAAAATCAGAAGATGAAAAAAATAATTTATCGCTCAGTTATGTTAAAATGCGCAGTAATTACCACGAAAATTTATTCTGCGCCGCGCGCAGTGATTACCACGAAAGTTCCTACTGCGCCACGCGCAGTGATTACCACGAAAATCTATTCTGCGCCGCGCGCAGTAATTACCACGAAAGTTCCTTCTGCGCCGCGCGCAGTGATTACCACGAAAATCTATTCTGCGCCGCGCGCAGTAATTACCACGAAAATTTATTCTGCGCCGCGCGCAGTATAATATAAAACAGGCTGTTTGTAAATATAAAGTTAATGAGATGAAATTGTGCAACTGGAATAAATAACGACACATACGTGCGCATGGGTGGCATTTATATTTCACCCGTCAGAGTAGAAATCGCTATTCTCTAATGGGTAGATATGAATGATTGCAACCCATGTGTATTACAACAACGTGTCCACTATCCGGAAGTGAATGCATTTCTTCCTGCTTTTGTAGGAAGAAAACTTTGGGACTTAAAAATGTTTGGAGCTGACACATATAAAGTAACAGTAACTTTGTCATTTTTTATTTCAGAGCTTCGAAGATCCTGATTCATCGATAGAACCTTCGGCGGGCTACCAGAACTTCGATTAAAACCGCCTAATTAAAAAAAAAATTTTACTCCTCGGTAGGTTAGAAATTTTTCCAAAGACGCACTTTAAATGACTGTATTTCTCTAAATATTGATCATAGCGCTTCGAGTCTGATATTTGACAGATCTACAACTTCCATTATATTTCTCGTAGTTTTTAATGTCTTTTAACGTTTTCCAAGGAGTTCCGGCGCCTAGCATTATTTTTTAATTTTTTATACAATTTTTAATCTCCGAGAAAGCCAGATTTACGGGTATATGAGCCAGCCCGCGCATAATTCCGACAGTTCTAGAAGTTCTATTATATTTGTCATGTAGTTCTGAATGTCCTTTAACTATTTCCAAGGAGTTCCGGAGCCTAGCGTTATTGGTTAATTTTTTAAACAATTTTTAATCCCCGAGAGAGCCAGATTTACGGATATATGAGTCAGCCCGCGCATAATTCCGACAGTTCCAGGAGTTCTATTATATTTGTCATGTAGTTCTGAAAGTCCTTTAACTATTTCCAAGGAGTTTCCGCTCCTAGCGTTATTGCTTAATTTTTTAAACAATTTTTAAACCCCGAGAGAGCCAGATTTACGGATATATGAGTCAGCCCGCGCATAATTCCGACAGTTCCAGGAGTTCTATTATATTTGTCATGTAGTTCTGAAAGTTCTTTAACTATTTCCAAGGAGTTTCCGCTCCTAGCGTTATTGCTTAATTTTTTAAACAATTTTTAAACCCCGAGAGAGCCAGATTTACGGATATATGAGTCAGCCCGCGCATAATTCCAACAGTTCCAGGAGTTCTATTATATTTGTCATGTAGTTCTGAATGTCCTTTACCTATTTCCAAGGAGTTCCGGAGCCTAGCGTTATTGGTTAATTTTCTAAACAATTTTTATATTTGTCATGTAGTTCTGAATGTCCTTTACCTATTTCCAAGGAGTTCCGGAGCCTAGCGTTATTGGTTAATTTTCTAAACAATTTTTAAACCCCGAGAAAGCCAGATTTACGGGTATATGAGTCAGCCCGCGCATAATTCCGACAGTTCCAGGAGTTCTATTATATTTGTCATGTAGTTCTGAATGTCCTTTAACGATTTCCAAGGAGTTCCGGCGGTCAGCATTATCGATTAATTTTTTAAACCCCGAGAAAGCCGCTACGATCAATATTTTTCCACTTTATTATCGATTTTTGGGGTTATTTGAACGGAACTGTTACTAAAACCTATAGGGAACTCTAGAACTCTTCGAAATAAACAGAATAATAAATTTCTTTCGCCAGTATAGAATAACAATTAAAGTAATTTAAATCGACCGTGACTGGCAATATACAGGGTGATTCAGAATAAGTATATTGTCCCGAAAATCTCACATTCTTGACGCGATTCTAAGACGATTTTTCCTCTACAAAAAATTTCCCTGAAGCTTAGGTTTTGAGTTACAATTTTTTTAAATTTTTCAAATTTAAAAATTTATTTAATTTTTTAAAAATAAAACCAGTAAAATTTATTAGCAGTACACCCGGAACTACGAGTTATTAAAGTAAATAATTACCTTATCACATGTACAGGAAGTAGGCCTAGGCAAGGGCGGCGCGACTCACTGACATTCGCTGTCGCGAGCGCTTATGTGAGGCCAAGTGAGGCACCTGCTGCGATCAGCTGATTGTTGCACACTTTTTTTTCTCTCTCATTTACTCAATTACTCGTCACTTACTCACTCACGTTTCACTTCGTTTATCTCAAAGGAAGAACCGTAACACACGCTGCAGTGCAACTCACAACAAACGCGTTATCACGCCATGTATCAAGAGACACGGTAACGACCGATAGTGTCTCGCGCCAAGTACACGCGGAGCGAGACCACCCCGTAACTCTTTTACGCAACGTGACGAGTTGCGATTTACTTGGCAAGCAGTCTACCGATTTTCGGTTATGTTATTGTTGTGTTGCACTCGGTGACCTCGGTGTGCACTCCGGTGTACTCCCTCCAGCTCTCTGCACGCAGGGCGAGTGCACCAAATAAAATTTCTAAATTAGTGATTTTAATATTAAATCGATATCGATTTAATTAAGGGAAGGGTGAGGGAATTTCTCCATCTAAGTTGCTTAAATTTAAGCGTTTAGATGGATAGGACCGGATCTCGGTCTAAAGTGGCCTGACGATTGTCAGGAGTGATTGCCAGTTTCGTCGATTTAGAAATTTTATTTGGTTATTTATACACTGGCGAAGTAAATGTATCTTATCGTGTTTGAATATACACCGTCGACGTAAATATCGGTGTTCCATCTTATGATTGTTTAGATGTACTATTGCGATAAATATTACCACATGCCCCGGTAGTCGAATTGGTAAAGACACCCGAACGGAATGCGGGAGATTCCAGGTTCGAACCCTGGCTGGGGTAATATTTTTCGCAATAAGTTTTTACAGTGATTTTAATATTAAATCGATATCGATTTAATTAAGGGAAGGGTGAGGGAATTTCTCCATCTAAGTTGCTTAAATTTAAGCGTTTAGATGGATAGGACCGGATCTCGGTCTAAAGTGGCCTGACGATTGTCAGGAGTGATTGCCAGTTTCGTCGATTTAGAAATTTTATTTGGTTAAATAGTTTAAATTTTTATTGCGAAAAAATATTACCCCAGCCAGGGTTTGAACCTGGAACCTCCCGTATACCGTGCGGGTGTCGTGCCAATTCGACCACTGGGGCTGTGGTAATATTTATCGCAATAACAACTATAAGATGGAGCACCGATTCTTCGGTCGACGGTGTATAATAAACAGAATAATAAATTTCTTTCGCCAGTATAGAATAACAATTAAAGTAATTTAAATCGACCGTGACTGGCAATATATAACGTCTTTCCGATATAAACATTGAAAAACTGTGAGCCAACTTGGTTTGTCGGATTCACACAGCACTTTTTCGGATCAATCGTCGAGACATTATTAATTTCGACCATGGGTTTTGGTCAGTTGATGTAATTTCTAAATTAAATAGTTTAAATTTTTATTGCGAAAAAATATTACCCCAGCCAGGGTTTGAACCAAAAAAATTTAAACTATTTAATTTAGAAATTACATCAACTGACCAAAACCCATGGTCGAAATTAATAATGTCTCGACGATTGATCCGAAAAAGTGCTGCGTGAATCCGACAAACCAAGTTGGCTCACAGTTTTTCAATGTTCATATCGGAAAGACGTTATATATTGCCAGTCACGGTCGATTTAAATTACTTTAATTCTCTTCGAAATACTTCCGAATCCACGATAAAAATAATTTTTTTTAAAACTTTGTTTTTTTTATTTTTTGATTTTTGGGGTTATTTCAACGGAACTCTTTCTAAAACTTATAGGGAACTCTAGAACTCTTCGAAACACTTCCGAATCCACCATAAAAAATTGATTTTTGTAAAAATGATGGGCGCCGTGAAGTTAGCCCCCCCATTTTTAAAATGGTGTTTTCGTCACTTTAATCGGCGGAACTCTTTCTAAAATTGATAGAGAACTCTAGAACTCTTGCTGGGGCATCCAGAACTCCAATGATTTTTTCCAAAATTTGAAAAAGATTGGCCAACTTCACAGACGTGACGATTTTAAAGAAAAAAGTTCCTATGAACATGGGTCCAAAAATGCTTCCCTGCAGAGTTTTTGACATCACTTGGGGTCCAACAGTAGGGATATAATACAGGGTGTTTCCTAAGTGATGTCGACAACTCCAGGAGTGATTCCTTGGACGATTTTAAAGAAAAAAATTCCTGTGAACATGGGTCCAGAAATGCTTCCCTGCAAAGTTATAGGCCTTCAAAGTTAAAGAAAAATAAAGGCTTTTTTCCTAAGTAATGTAGAAAACTGTAAGGAAGCATTTTCGGACCCATGTTTATCGGAACTTTTTTCTTTAAAATCATCTAAGGAATCACTTCCTGGAGTTTTCGACATCACTTAGGAAACACCTAAGTGTATACTCGCAGACCCGAATTTTTCGACTTTGACTGGCTGTAGCTCAAAAACTGTCAATTATTTAGCTTTGTGCCCATTAAAAATTTTGTTCAGTAGGTCATAAGTTACAACATATTAAAAAATTAGCCGATTTTACCGAGATCCAATTTCCCATATAATTAGTGCGGGGTCCTTTTAATTATAAAAGTGAAGTTTCAGGTTATGAGAAAAATTTGCGCATATATAATTACATATAAATGTAACAGTTGGCAACTGTTAACCTGAAACTTCACTTTTATAATTAAAATTTGATTTGTGAATTATATAGGCTTTAATTCACAAATCAATTCTCATTTGTGAATTGCATCGGCTTTAATTTTTAATTAAAATTTGACTTGTGACTTATATACGCTTTAATTCTGCACAAATCAATTTTTACTTGCAAATTGCATCGGCTTTAATTTATAATTAAAATTTGATTTCTGAATTATACACAGGCTTTAATTCAGATACTATAAACGAGATACTATCCTATTCCTTACAGCTAAGAAGTTTCACTTCTGTCGCGCGTGGAGGCCACACGTATTTTTTTTTTTTTACTTTTCGCGACGGACTTCCATCGCGAACGCGTAACGCGACGCACCGAATCGCTCTCGTAGAAGGTTTGACTTTTCGTGACGGACTTCCATAACGCAAACGCGTAACGCGACGCAACGAATCACTCTCGTAGAAGGTTTGACTTTTCGTGACGGACTTCCATAACGCGAACGCGTAACGCGACGATCCGAATCACTCCCGTAGAAAGTTCGACTTTTCGTGACGGACTTCCATAACGCGAACGCGTAACGCGACGCATCGAATCACTCTCGTAGAAGGTTTGACTTTTCGTGACGGACTTCCATAACGCGAACGCGTAACGCGACGCAACGAATCACTCTTGTAGAAGGTTTGACTTTTCGTGACGGACTTCCATAACGCGAACGCGTAACGCGACGATCCGAATCACTCCCGTAGAAGGTTCGACTTTTCGTGACGAATTTCCATAACGCGAACGCGTAACGCGACGATCCGAATCACTCCCGTATAAGTTTCGACTTTTCGTGACGGACTTCCATAACGCGAACGCGTAACGCGACGCTCCGAATCACTCCCGTAGAAAGTTCGACTTTTCGTGACGGACTTCCATAACGCGAACGCGTAACGCGACGCTCCGAATCACTCCAGTAGAAGGTTCGACTTTTCGTGACGGACTTCCATAATGCGAACGCGTAACGCGACGCTCCTGAATCACTCCCGTATAAGTTTCGACTTTTCGTGACGGACTTCCATAACGCGAACGCGTAACGCGACGCTCCGAATCACTCCCGTAGAAGGTTCGACTTTTCGTGACGGACTTCCATAACGCGAACGCGTAACGCGACGCTCCGAATCACTCCCGTATAAGTTTTGACTTTTCGTGACGGACTTCCATAACGCGAACACGTAACGCGACGCTCCGAATCACTCCCGTAGAAGGTTCGACTTTTCGTGACGGACTTCCATAACGCGAACGCGTAACGCGACGAATCGAATCACTCCCGTAGAAGGTTCGACTTTTCGTGATGGACTTCCATAACGCGACTTCCGTAACGCGACTTCCGTGACGCTTCCGGTTCGAATCACCCCCCGTGCCCTAAGAAGTTTTACTTCAAAAAGTTCCATGGGCGTGATTCGGCGCGGGAGCGTTACGTTAATTCACAAGTTAAATTTTAATTATAAATTACAGGCGATGCAATTCACAAATAAATAAATATTGATTTGTGAATTACACAGGCTTTAATTCACAAATCAATTTTTCACAAATCAATTTTTATACAGTGAATATACACCGTTGACTAAAATATCGGTGTTCTATCTTATGAATGTTTATTTATACGTGTTATTGCGATAAATATTACCACATGCCTCAGTGGTCGAATTGGCACGACGCCTGCACAGAAAGCGGGAAGTTCCAGGTTCGAACCCTGGCTGGGGTAATATTTTTCACAATAAAAATTAAATTATTTAAAATTAAGATGCTTAAATTAAGCGTTGAGATAAAAGGACCAGAATCTTGGTTAAAATGTCCTGACGATTATGACCGTCAGGAACGATTGCCAGTTACGTCGAAGAAATTTAATATGGTAAAAAAAATATACGTGTGGCCTCCACGCGCGGCAGAAGTGAAACTTCTTAGCTGTGAGGAATAGGATAGTATCGCGTTTATAGTATCTGAATTAATGCCTATGTAATTCAGAAATCAAATTTTAATTATAAATTAAAGCGGATGCAATTCACAAATAAAAATTGATTCGTGTATTGAAACCTGTATAACTCACAAATCAAATTTTAATTATAAAAGTGAAGTTTCAGGTTACGAGAAAAATTTGTTTATATATAATTATATGTATACAAATGTAACAGTTGGCAACAGTTGGCCCATATATAATTATATATGGGCAAATTTTTCTCATAACCTGAATCTTCACTTTTATAATTAAAATTTGATTTGTGAGTTATACAGGTTTCAATATACAAATCAATTTTTATTTGTGAATTGCATCCGCTTTAATTTATAATTAAAATTTGATTTCTGAATTACATAGGCATTAATTCAGATACTATAAACGAGATACTATCCTATTCCTCACAGCTAAGAAGTTTCACTTCTGCCGCGCGTGGAGGCCACACGTATATTTTTTATTTATAAGCGAAGAATTGCAAAACCAGGTGAGTACACATATTATGATATAATACAATAATATAACATAATAAAAGGTAATATATGTATAAATGATATGTATAAATGATATGGTTACAATGCTTTTTATTGATGACTATATGTTAATATTTTAAACATTTGCAGGTATTTGCTCCGACATATCTAGCACGGAAAAATCTTTACAATCTTTGTTAGATATTTCAGCGAAAATAGCTTTTGTAAGACAACAAAAAAGACTCACAACATGCGACACATCTATATTATAAGAGCCTACAACACCGAATACATATACACCAAATAAACAAAATCAAAGGAAAAAAATTACCTTTGGACATTGAGGAACAATCAGGTAATGCCGTAGATATATTTAAAAGTTTTGTTACTCACAAGAATACTGTAAATGTAGAAGACGAATCCTTAAAATATTTTTGTAACTCCTTGTACGGAGGTTTGAAAAATTTCAATAAAAAAGATTTAATATCTTGCACAATTGAAAAATAATAATACTCGTGAATTTAAAATAATTTTTGCACAGAAAGCGGAGAAGCTGATAAAATGGATTCACATGAAGCAATTGTGTGTGCAATGTTTGCAACAATACTTGGTTTAGCTTATTGTGTTTTTGGGTAATTCACGGGCGTGAAAGAACTGGTCGGGAAATGTCTGTTCGAATGTTCTACCAAATATCGACTTTAATCACACAAGTTTAAATAATACATCTCACACGGACACGACTCTTCTCGCACGAGTCGCTGAGTCGAATACCTGCCTCTCTGTCACCGGGATCGCGCGATCGTTTTCCTCTCATCGGACTTCGTGTCCTTCGAGAAGTTTCTCGTCCCGTTTCGATCGGTCTACTATTATTGTTTGTGTCTCGCCTACAATCTCGCTTATTGTTATTTCTGCTTTCCCCGGTCTACCGTCCTTCCATATTTTTTTACCTCGCTGTTCCTTATTTTCGACACGAGCTGTTTTGGCGGTTAAGTAACACGATATAATCGCCA
This sequence comes from Leptothorax acervorum, assembly GCA_035220615.1. Taxonomy (NCBI): domain Eukaryota; kingdom Metazoa; phylum Arthropoda; class Insecta; order Hymenoptera; family Formicidae; genus Leptothorax; species Leptothorax acervorum. The sequence continues at coordinate 16,327 of JASTWQ010000315.1, forward strand.
CAGTACCCCCCTGCCAGTGCTATTCCAATAGCGCGATATCAAGAACGCTCCGCGCGGCTGCACGCCATCGTTAAAGCGCCCGATTTCCACGTCAAGGCTCGTGCCCTAATTACAATTATAACTATACGCGTATAAAAAGAAAGAAAAAAAAAAACAAACGGACAGAGAGGCTATCATAAAATAAAACAAAATGATACCAATACTAATACGTCGATGGATTATGCTACAATATCTATGCTTCGCATCACATAAGTGCGTTATATATCTAATAATTCGTATATTATCTAGAACCCGTAACACCGTAAAATGCAATGAACTTAGAGGATCGTGCTCGTGGTCTACAATCTTTTGAGAAAAGCCACATAACTAAAAGAAACGAAGGGCGAAATAGATACATAAGTGTTCGAAATAGTAAAATGCTCTCGCCCGGAGCTGAGGCATCGAATCGACGGAAACTCTGTCCGCCCGCATCCCGGCCTCACAGTCCCGCCTGGAAATGGCTCGGGAATCGGACTCTTCTCCCCGATCTCGTCATCCCTCCGTGCTTCCGGAGACACGGCGTGCGCTCGGTCTGCCCCGGAACGTCGCTCTCGGCTCCCCGGCTCGTCGCCGCTCTCTCGACTGGCCTCGACAGCTCGTTGCTTCCTTTGCTTTCCGCCAAGATATATGCTGGTTTCAACCTGTCAACAGAAACGCTTACGTCTTTGCCGTGTATTCGCACAACAAAAACTTTCTCGCTGCGGCTGACGACGGCATATGGACCGTCGTATGGTGCCTGCAGCATCGCCCTCGGCCCGTCGTGGCGGACGAATACCTGCTCGGCCGTCGCCAAGTCTCTGAATATGAACGGCTTACGCTCTCCGTCCCGGGCCCCGTCGATTGGGCGCAGCTCCTCAAATTGCCTGCACAGCTCTCCCGCAAAGTCGGCGGCGTCGTCTCCGACGTCCGTCGTTCGCCGGCTCAAAAATTGTCCCGGGAGTCGCAACGTCTGCCCATACACCAGTTCCGCCGCCGTCGCCTGCATGTCCTCTCTCCATGCAGCCCGGATCCCGAGCAAGACGGTAGGCAGCACCTTGGTCCAGCGACTATCTCCCTGGCACTTGATCGCCGCCTTGAGCTGGCGGTGGAACCGCTCCACCATTCCGTTTGCCTGCGGGTGGTATGCAGTCGTCCGCAAATGTCGAGCTCCTGTAAGCTCGCTCAGCCGTCGGAAGAGTCGGGACTCAAACTGGCGCCCCTGATCTGTTGTAATTCGTAGTGGTGTCCCGAACCGGCAAATCCATCCTCCGTAGAAGGCTCCCGCAACCGTCTCCGCCTCTTGGTCTCGCAATGGGAATACCTCCGGCCATCGCGTGAACCGGTCCACACACGTCAGGCAGTATCGCTTGCCCTCCGATACTGGCATTACGATAATGTCCAGATGAACGTGCTCGAATCGGCCGGACGGTGCAGTAAACTTTCCTAGAGGCGCCGAAACGTGCCGTGACACCTTGGATCGTTGACAGGGCACGCAGGAACGAGCCCAGTCGCGGCAGTCCCCCCTCATCGACGGCCAGACATAGCGCTGCGCCACGAGCCTGCCCGTCGACCTGATACCGGGATGCGCCAGACCGTGCACCAAATCGAAAGCAGACCTGCGGAAGGGTCTCGTCAAGAATGGTCGCGGCGTCGGTGTCGCCGTGTCACAATATATCGACGTGTCTGTCCCGGGGATCTGCACCCTCTCGAGTTTCAGGCCCATCGCCTGCTGCAAGTATTCCTTGAGCTCCTCGTCTTCTCTCTGTGATTCCGCCAGTGCGGCGTAATCCATGGGTGAGCTGAGCTCTTCCACTCTGGAAAATGCGTCAGCCACGACATTCTCTTCTCCCGACACATGTCTAATGTTCGTGGTAAATTGTCCGATAAAGTCCAAGTGCCGAAACTGGCGCGGCGTGCTCTTCTCGGGTCTCTGTCGAAATGCGAAAATCAAAGGTTTATGGTCAGTATACACAGTAAATATGCGCGCCTCCAGCATGTGCCGGAAATACCGTATCGCGAGGTACATGGCCAACAGCTCCCTGTCGAACGCACTGTATCTGGTCTCTGTCGGGCTTAGTTTCTTCGAAAAGAAAGCTAAAGGCTTCCAGCCGTCCTTGCCCCACTGCTGTATCGCCGCTCCGACGCTATGATCGGACGCGTCGGTAAACAGCGCGAGCTTCGCGTTGATTTTCGGATGCGCCAGGAGGGCAGTCTGCGCCAAGCTCTCCTTGGACGCCTCGAATGCCCGTCGAGCTTGCATCGTCCACTCTATCGCCGCCCTTCCCCTAACGTTACCGTGGAGAAGGTCGTTCAACGGCGCCAAGGTCTCGGCGGCTCTCGGAATGAACCGTCGGTAAAAGTTAATCATGTCGAGATATCTCCGCAGATCCTTGGCCGTTTTCGGCGACCCGTATTCCTGTCTCGCTCTTACTCGCTCCGGCAGCGGTCGCGTTCCCTCACCGAACACCAGGTACCCGCGGAACTCTACCTCCGGCCGACCAAACACACACTTCGTCGAATTTATCACGACCCCGTACTCTCGCAACCTCTCGAACAGCGCCCGCAAGTGTCCCTCGTGCTCCTCCTCGGACGATGACGCGACGAGGATGTTGTCGATATACGCGTAACAAAAGTCAAAGTCGCGCAGCACCTCGTCGATGAAGCGCTGTAACGTCTGCGCCGCGTTGCGCAACCCGAATGACATATACGGAAACTCAAACATACCGAATGGCGTGGTAATCGCCGTCTTTGGAATGTCTTCCTCCGCTACCGGGATCTGATGATACGCCCGGACGAGATCTATGGTAGTAAAAATCTTCTTACCTCGCAGCTATTGCGCGAAGTCCTGTATATGACGCACCGGGTAACAGTCCGGCTTCGTTCGCGCATTTAATGGCCGATAATCTCCACAGGCTCGCCATTTCTCGCCTCTTTTTGGCACAAGGTGCAAAGCCGCTGACCAACAACTCTTAGAAGGTCGCGCGACTCCGAGTTCCACCATTCTCCGGAACTCTCCTCGCGGCCGCCAGCCGCTCCGCCGCGAGCCTCCTCGACTTACATACCACGGGTGGGCCCGGCGTCGTCTCGATATGATGACGTGTAAGATGCTTCGTCTCCTTGGGTCGTCCCTCCGGCCTTGTAATGTCCGGGTACTGCTCCAGCAGTCGGTGGTATCGCGTCTCCCCCGCAGCCGTCCTCACGCTGTGTGCGTCGCCGCGAACGCAACGTCCAAGCGTTGTCAAGTTCGTCACCTGATCCACGAGACGCGAGTTTCGCAAATCCACCAGAAGACCGTAATGCGCGAGGAAATCGGCACCGATAATAGGTCTCGATACATCCGCGACCATGAAACGCCACGGCAGCGCGCGTCTTGATCCCAGACTCAAGGTTAACGTCTCCGTCCCATATGTATAGATCGTAGTACCATTAGCTGCCGACAGTTCATAGGTCGACCTCCGTCGCGGCCCGCGAACCATCCGCCGGGGGTACACGCAGAGGTCCATGCCCGTGTCCACCAAGAAATTCGTTCTCGTTACATTGTCTGTCACAAAAAGGCGACGCGTGTGATGTCCCGAATCGCTTCCCGCCACTAACGACTGGTCACGGCGTTTCCCTGTCGTTGCGCCGAACAGGGCGGCCTGCATTTAGTCGCATCCGGCCCGAATCGCCAATGATAATAACACAGTCCGTTTGACTCGTGCCCTAGATCCCAAGAATATGACCGCGGACGCGGGCGCGAGCGATGTCGATCGTCGCCGCGATCCTCGCGAGATCGCCCCTCGCCGATTGCCTCCACTGACCTGCGAATTGCCGATAATTGCTCCGCCATCTCCTGCTGCATCGTCAGCCGTAGCTGCGCGAATCGCAATTCTAACTTTACATCAGCCGAAGCCAAGTCGTTTACGCTCTGTCCCGTGAGCGCCGTGGCCCTCGCTGTCTCTGCCACCTTGAACGCCGGCGCCCGAGTTGCCTCCACAATCGCGTCCGCGATATCGGCCAACTGCCCGTTTGTATCCGCGGCGCGCGTCACCAAGTGCGGCTGAATGTACGCCGGTAAACGACTGAGCCATATCGTACGCAACACCTGGTCGCCGACCACGTTCCCGGCGAACCCACGTCTCAAAAACTGCGACGGTTTTCTATCGCCGATTTCTTCATGTTCGAGGAGCCTACGAGTCTCATGCTCCTGCGACAAGCATAGTCGCTTAATCAATTCGGCCTTTAACGTCTCATACGCTCGTTCCGCAGGCGGATTCATTATAATATCGCGCACTTCCATGGTATACTGCGGGCCGATGGTTGTCAACGCGTAACCGAATTTTGTCGCGTCCACCGTAATCCCGGCGGTCTGAAAACTGCGGTCGACGATACTAAACCACAGCTCCGGATCCGCCGGCGTAAACTCGGGCATTCACATGCCTACTCGGCTCACCTCGGGGCCGGGCACCAGGAGGCCGTGCTGCTGCTCCGCCATAATCGGCTGCAACGGTTGTTGCTGCGCCAACGGGAGTCCCAGTTGCCGCTCCACCGCTTGCTGCGTCGCTGTCGTCCACCATTGCACTCCACACGCGAATTTATTTCCTATCCGAATTCGACAGGGCTCGCCCGTCAAAAAAAAAAAATGTCAAATTGCTATCACGTCGGGGTCACCACTTTGGGTAATTCACGGGCGTGAAAGGACTGGTCGGGAAATGTCTGTTCGAATGTTCTACCAAATATCGACTTTAATCACACAAGTTTAAATAATACATCTCACACGGACACGACTCTTCTCGCACGAATCGCTGAGTCGAATACCTGCCTCTCTGTCACCGGGATCGCGCGATCGTTTTCCTCTCCCCGGACTTCGTGTCCTTCGAGAAGTTTCTCGTCCCGTTTCGATCGGTCTACTATTATTGTTTGTGTCTCGCCTACATTCTCGCTTATTGTTATTTCTGCTTTCCCCGGTCTACCGTCTTTCCCTATTTTTCGACCTTGTTGTTCCTTATTTTCGACACGAGCTGTTTTGGCGGTTAAGTAACACGATATATTCGCCACATGCTGCTAAAGCAGCACCAGAGACACCCAGAAGAAAACGTCGTTGGGGCGTACGCTTAATAAATAGAAAGAGAATAACTAAAGGTCACTTTCATAATTTATTTTATGATATGAAAAAAGTTGATAAAGAACACTTTATAAAATATACAAGAATGTCGCCCGAATGTTTCTACTTTTTACTGAATCTTCTTCAACATAAATTAGTCAAGCGCAGCATGCGACAAACGATAAGGATTCTGAACACAGACTTGTTATTACATTATTGTAAGTATATAAATATTATAAATTATAATAGATTATTATTGTTATAAATAAAAGTATTATCGCTCGTCTAAAGCAAAAGCTAAGTAATACTACGGCCGATATTTCGAGCAATATTAGGATGTAATAAAATACTAAATATAAATTTTAATTTTTAATTATCAAGCCAACGTTTCGACCTTACTTGGTCATCCTCAGGGCATATTACATTTAATACTACATAAATAAAAATATAAAATTAAGAATAATAACTGGAGTTCACATTAAAAACATTGAAAAGTAAAGTCATCGTCGGTGAACAATTACGACACGCAGTAAAAACAAGGTCAAAGTCAAATTCAAATTAAAATTAAACATTGTCACGGGGCGCATAGTTACAATAAAAATGTTACCGATTACAATAAGTAACGCTCAAAGTCGCAATTGATGGAGATGCCGATTTGGTGCGACCCTCGCATTCCAACCAGTAGTCCTCTGTAGAATTTGGTTGTTTCATGATATCGGTCATGTTCGACGTCGGAAACCATCGATGTATGTCCCGATTAGGTGGAAGTGACCGATGTTGATTCAAGATCGTATTAACGCGACTGTCCTTAGTGGTAACTGTATGTCGGAATTCAGACAGTCGTTATAATAGAGTCGTTATAATCGTTATAATCGTTATAGTCGTTATAATCGTTATAATAGATTATTATTGTTTTATATGTAATAAAATTAAGATTAGTAACTTGCTGTTAAAAAACAATAACATTTATAATATTACATAATATTACATAATATTACATAAATTATTATTTCAGTTATCTGGCACAAGGCTGCAATATGCAGGTAGTGGCGTGGTCGTTTTTGATAGGAAAAACAACGGTGTCTATAATCGTTCGTGAAACTTGTGCAGCCATTTGGGAAGTTCTTTCTCTAATTTATTTAAAAACACCAACAACTGATGAAGATTGGCTAAACACGAGTAAAAGATTTTATGAACAATAGAATAATGTTTTAGGAACAATGGAACCTTCCTAACTGTTGTGGTGCTATAGATGAAAAGGATGTAGTCATTCAGGCTCCAAATAAATCTGGAAGTGCCTATTTTAATTGTATAAAGACTTTTAGCATTATACTGATGGCTGTTTGTGACGCTGATTACATATTTACCTTTGGTTCACAAAGTGATGGAGGTGTTTTTAAAGAGTCAACCTTTGGACGAGCACTGGAATCTGGTACAATAAAGTTACCAGCAGTCTCGCCATTGCCAAATACCAATAACATGTTTCCACATTATTTTGTGGGAGATGAAGCTTTCCCGTTAAAATCTTATATTCTGAGACCCTATCCTGGAAAGGATTTAGATGTTTTCAAAAGAATTTTTAATTATCGGTTGTCAAGAGCACGACGAACAATTGAAAATGCATTTGACATTTTATCATCAAGGTGGCGAATATTGCGAAATAATATTATAGCTGATGTGGAAACTGTAGAGAAAATTGTTGCAGCAACAGTGTGTCTGCACAACTTTTTACGTATTTTTGAACAAGAAGTTCCTGCGCAAAAAAGAGTGTATTGTCCTTCATCTCTTATCGACAATGTTTATTGTAATGGAAGCATCACACCAGGCTTGTTTAGAAATATAATTGTCCGAATAGTTTTCAAAGAATTGGAAGTTTAGGATCAAATAATGCTTCCAGAAGTATGATTGAACTTCGGGATAGTATGACAAACTATCTTTCCAATGAAGGAGCGGTTCCTTGACAGTAGGATTATATTCATAGAGGATATAATCCAGAATAAATATTCCTGTTTTTTTATATAAAACAGAGTAAATACTTTGTTTTATATAAAAAAACATAGGAATATTTATTCTAAAAAGAAATATTTATCCTAAAAAGTACAACTTACTTTAAACAAATGTTTAAAGTAAGTTGTATTTTTTAGGATAATAATTCATGATAACGTTACATTTGTTATTACTAAAAGAAAAAAACCATTTTTTCAGAGTTTCTGGTGATATTTTATTTAAGCTTTGTACACAACATACACACATACACACAGCTCAATAATTACTTTTTCATCAAATTATTTTATTTTACGTCGAAGCTGAGTATATGTTGAATAACAATACTATCATATTAGTGTAATAAATTAATGGATTAATGATAAGATTAATGAGATATTTTAACAATTATGAGACGTTTAAAGATAACGACTTAAGGAAAAAATATGATCTTTATGGAGAAGATGGTCTTAATAACTCTCACAAGAAACAACCCTACTCTCACTCTTGGAGTTAATGACTACGTTTACACGGTGGCTTGTAAGCCGAAGTTATAACTGCTGTATACTATCCGATCCAAAACTTTTCTTATTTTTATCAATATGATCACTTAAATATGAGCCTCTTTCATACTCTAAACATTTGAATTAATCTCTTTTGATATATACATACTAGAAAGTGTAGTTTAAGTATCAAAACAAGCTCTTATTTAAATAATCATTATATTCATTATGATCAAAAGAAGAAACGTTTTGGATCGAATAGTATACGGCAGTTATAACTTCGGCTTATAAGCCGCCGTGTAAACGTAGTCACTATCAAAACAGTTTCATTTACGGTGACGATGAACATGTTATCAATTAGGAGATAAGTGATTATTGTGAGTATATAATTTTTTCTGTACCTGTCGTTAAGTATAAAACGAAATTGATATTAATATTAATAAATATGCTAAGTATTAGGAGTTAATAATTAAAATATGTGATATTAACGTTATGTATATGTATATCTTTGCATAGATAAAAGTGACGTCTATGAAGTTGGCCCCTCTTTTTCAAAATTTGAAAAAAATCATTAGAGTTTTGAATGCCCCAGCAAGAGTTCTCGAGTTTCCTATCGATTTTAGAAAGAGTTCCGCCGTTTAAAGCGATGAAAACACCATTTTAGAAATGGGGGGGGGGGGGCTAACTTCACGGCTCCGCTCATTTTTGAAAAAATTAATTTTTTATGGTGAATTCGGAAGTGTTTCGATGAGTTCTAGAGTTTTCTATAGGTTTTAGTAAGAGTTCAGTCGAAATAACCCCCAAAATAAAAAAAATATATATATTAAAAAAAATTTTTTTTAATGTGGATTCGGAAGTAGTTCAATGAGTTCTAGAGTTCCCTATAGGTTTTAGTAAGACTTCCGTTCAAATAACCCCAAAAATCGATAATAAAGTGGATAAATAAGAATTTTTTAATCGACTTTAACTGGCAATATTCAATCATCTTTCCGAAATGAACATTGAAAAACTGCGAGCCGACCAGATTTGTCAGATTCACACAGCACGTTTTCAGACCAAATCGAGACGATGAATTCGACCATGGATTTTGGTCAATTTAAATAGTTTTTAATTTATATTGCGAAAAATATTACCCCAGCCAGGGTTCGAACCTGGAACCTCCCGCATTCCGTTCGGGCGTCGTAACCAATTCGACTACCGGGGCATGTGGTAATATTTATCGCAATAACACATATTAAGATGACTTTTAAACAATAATAAGATGGAACACCGATATTTTTGTCAAAGGTGTGGGTATAATAACAAGTACATTATTTATTTCGCCAGTGATAATTAACAAGAATTTTTTAATTGACTTTAACTGGCAATATTCAATCATCTTTCCGAAATAAACGTTGAAAAACTGCGAGGCGACAAGATTTGTCAGATTCACGCAGCACGTTTTCAGATCAAATCAAGACGACGAATTCGACCATGGATTTTGGTCAATTTAAATAGTTTTTAATTTATATTGCAAAAAATATTATTCCAGCCAGGGTTCGAACCTGGATAAAGTGGATAAATGTTGATTGTAGCGGCTTTCTCGGGGTTTAAAAATTGTTTAAAAAATGAATCAATAATGCTAACCACCGGAACTCCTTGGAAATCGTTAAAAGACATTCAGAACTAGACGAAAAGTGTAATAGAACTCCTAGAACTGTCGAAATAACCCAATGGCTGACTCATTTACCCGTTAATCTGGATTTCTCGGGGTTTAAAAATTGTTTAAAAAATTAATCTATAATGCTAACCGCCGGACCTCCTTGGAAAACGTTAGAAGACATTCGGAACTACACGAAGAATATAATAGAACTCCTAGAACTGTCGAACTCACCCGACGGCTGACTCATATACCCGTAATTCTGGTTTTCTCGGGGTTTAAAAATTGTTTAAAAAATAAATTAATAATAAATTTGAAAGCTCTGCTGAATAAGTACTCTCTCTAACAGTTCATCATCTGTTCACGCAACTTTAATTATGACAGAAGTATTGTAATTTGACGCGCAATGATTTATCATTGTTAATATTAACTTGATAAGGACCCAAAGTAAGGGTCAAAACGTTGTTCTTGTTCTTTTACGAATAAATTACTGCCAGTCAGGCCGACCAAGACTCAAATTTATTATTTTATCACTGACGAATAATTATTTTATTGATTAAATGATCAATTACTGTGAATATAATGGGCAATTGTGTGTTATCAAGTGGGAATCCGTGCCTATCTTACATTGCTCTATTTCTAAAAGGTGTACACACATACAAATGTGCCTAATTTCTCATCAGTATAGTGTTATATAAATTTTTTGAAAATTATATAATTTGCACATAATTTGATATTTTCATATTTGTTAGTTAAATCAACAGATAATACTAACTCATTCTTTATGCGTCAAAGAATTCACAGTATGGAGAGCAATATAGAGGAGAAAAACGCAGGAGGCCATTACAGGTTTTGCATTAGACGGACTAAATCCACGTATCCTGAAAATAATAAGCGAATCTCAATGGGAGCTGTTCTTACGCGGCAAGAACATTGTCCAAAGACCTATGTTAATTTTTATATGTGGTGATCGACAGAACTGTGATCAACACACACACACACACACACACACACACAGCTCAATAATGACTTTTTTATCAAATTATTTTATTTTACGTTGAAGCTGAAGTATATATTGAACAACAATACTATTACATTAGTATAATATTAAAATTAATGGTTTAATGATAAGAACTTATGCATCCGGAGAAAGAATTCAAATGTATTATTCTTTTATATAATATAAACTGTGTACAAAGTATTATTATTACAAACTATTTGTATTTGTTTCTTATTATTCATTATAATTTAATGCGTTTTATTTCTTTTATCATACATATATCATAATTAATCACTATACCATAATCTTATTTAATCACAAGTCGTAAACTTATAACTATTACTATAAATCTTGTAACGATGCACCACTGAGTATGCATCGTCCCGGCCGTCCACCAGCCGAGCCGCCCGGCCGACCACCCGTCGGGCGAAGAAAGGGGGCGGAATGCCCCCACACATTTTTTAAACGAAATAAAGTCGGCGCACTCGCCGCCAGATATCGATTCGAAACAACCGGATCAATATCCGAAAGCGCCCGGAAAATATCGAGCGCGTTCGCGACGCCGGAGCGCTCGACGCCCCTACTCCGGCTCGACATCCCCGCCACGTGCGTCTCCGCGTCGGCGATACCCCCGCTACCGAAATAACAGACCCGGGGGGTATAAAAAGGCGACGATTTCGCCTAATTGGAGAACTCCGTCGTGAGACAGCAAGCCGTCCAGACCTGTCCGCTGCTCACGACTTCCAGTCCCGATCCTGCTCCTTGCAATCACCAGCCGTGTCGACGAGGTTGAGAGTACTCAGTCTCTATTCGGGAGTTCCCGTACGCCGATACCGCTGTCTTGAAGCCCCGGTCGTACTGGTGAGGTTGAGCGTACTCGTCTCTTCCGAGAGTTCTCGGTAACCAGTGCCGCCGGTTATCACTCGCAAAAAGTCCACGTCCCGTACAGAGCGTTCTCCGTACGCCGGGCGTACCCAGCCGTGGTCGTTTTCCTTGACGTGTACTGGACAGAGCGTGCTCTGTCCTGCCGGGTGTCCCCGGTTACCGTCCACGTGTACTGCGGAGGAGAGTACCCCTCCCAGTCGGGTGTTCCCGATTACACGTAAGCTTCCTGTCATTATATCGAAGATCCTCGCGCCGCGTATCCTCGCGCCATTTCAACGCACGCGGCTGTGCAACCCCGCGTATTATACACGCCTAGCGCTATTGTATCGCGCACCTAATCGCTCCGCGTGCCGTACACGCCTCGCGTCGTCCTAGGATATTTACACGAATCGTCTAAATTAGGCACCGCCTACCTACGATCATCACTTTCACTTTTCGCGCCGCTCCACGCGGGCCATCGACTGCGCCCATCGATCGCGATACGAAGCGTCCCGTCAGCTACCGCCGCGGGCCGGTCCCGTAAATTCGGGAAACTATCGTGCATCGCCTTGCGATCACCTAGCACTTATATTGTATAACGAAACAGTACTTGTATTAACAACGCGACATTTCCATAAATTGTAAAAGCGATACTGAGGCTATCGCCTCATCTAATATTGTAATCTCAATAACCTCAGTTTATAATAAACCTTCAGTAATTGTAAAATACCGTTATCTCGTCTCTTCCTCCGCGCCTCTTTCTCGACCCTGACCAAGCCGCGAGCTAAGATCCGAGCATCGGGAAATCAGGTTGTTTTAATCTTATTACTATATTATAAGCTTATATACTATCTGTAGTGTAAACTGCAACTACAATTATTTTGCATACTTGGCAATTAATTGCATAATCTCAATTTTACAAGATATTAAATCTGTTTGAAAAGTACGAAAGTAGACTGTTAGGATCTGATTTAGGTGTACGGGTACTCAGGACTAAGTTCGCGTTTAGCCAGCCCGATGGCTTTATGTTGAAAGGAGAAGTATTCCCAATTTTCTTTAAGTTCTGTAAGATGCGCGTGCACCATTCGCGGCGTAACATTTGCACTTCCGACTCTAATCCAGTTATCACCGCGTTAGCAATCAAATCCCTTAGGGAGAGCTGCTGCTCTAAATGAGCTTCAACGTGACCGAGCCCCATCCTGAAACCGTACACCGTATCCGGCTCGAAGGACCAAAATGTTTCAAAAGTACGAAAGTAGACTGTTAGGATCTGATTTGGATGTACGGGTATCAGGGATTTAGTTATCTCAGTCAATTGACAACAGCTCCTCCCGATAGGGTTCGATTCAAATATAATTCGTGGTATAACAGAAATACAATAGCTTTAGTACGAGTCGTATCGATGAGTCGGAATCGCTGGCTACGGGGTACTTATCGCCGGTGTCCACAGAAGAATCGTTCAAGGCGAGGACGTCACGAAATCCCACGAGAGGCTCTGCTCGTCTCCGTCCTTAGCGAAACTGCGTCGTATCATATACATCGTGATCGTCAGCGGGGATGAAAGTTCCTCGTTCGGGTCGTCTGGTACGGTGAAGAAGCAAAAAACCCCCTCCCTTCGTTTCTTTTCTTTATAGTGAGGGCGAGGATTGCACCTCGCTCGATTACTGGCGCAAGTATTGCACCCTGAAGATTATTGGCACAAGTATTGCACCCCGAATCTATGACGATTGCGAATCTCGCACTGAGGCCGTGCAGGCCAGCACACACTAAACCCGGGCGATAAATGCCGCGAGTAAACGTTAACGTTAAGTAGAAATACGTATCACTATTCGCTTATTAAGAAAAGCAGAGATCCGAATTGTATTATGACTTGAATTCTATCACGAAAAATTACTGAGCGATCGAAGGTGTTCGAAACAAACAAAAATCAATTGCAAAGATGTTGACTTTGTGATAAATGGAGAGAGCGGTACGCTTTCGTAAATCGTGAACAGTCTTTGGTCACTTTAAGAAACAACCGTTATAACTGACACAACACTTGTAGGAAGAAAGCTCGTATAAGCTCTCTTTCGGTTGTTGAATGCTGTGGAACGCATCTGTCATCGTTCTCTCGTTGTGAGGACACAGGTTTTATCGTAGCTGCTCGGCAGCTCGATAGGAGGGTGAACCGTGGCACAGGCAGTAAGGTAGTGAGTGATATGAGCGGCTACAACTCGATGTAATCCCAATGTCGGCACGAGTTTCGCACAACAGTGTTACGTAGTAACGCCTGTAAGGAAGAGTGACCGCTCACGCTAGAACGTGAGCTCGACTCGAGTTTGCGATAAGAAGTGAGTCCGCCGTCGCCGCATCGTGCACTCAGCCGAACGGCGCGCTGTAAACAAAGGTCGGCCCTCCTCGCGCGTTTTCGGAAAATCAATAAATTGATCGCGCTCGATTATACACGGTGTCTCCTCGCGTCGCGCGTCCATTCGCGGTATATTTCAAACATCCTCCCCGCCTTCGTTGACCAGGGTCAACGAACAATTTGCAAAATGTCTGCTTGAATCAAACGCGGCCGAACCTTTTCAATAAACCGTTTCAATAAAGGAGTTCACGTACGAAATAAGACAACACGAGTAAGACTGTTGTTACCCGGATGAATAATCGTGATTCTAATGATTCGCTTTAAATGAGACTTAACAGATCTGTCTCCTATTTTCTGTTTTCCTCGAAAGTGAGGAGTAGCTGTATTCCATTTGTAAAATGGAAAGGTAATGCTGTAAGCACGTTGTAAACGCTTGGAAACAATCTTTCAACATATGGCGACTCAATGGCCAGCGAGATGCACGTGAAATCTTTACGTCACGGAAGTATGCTTGAGAAGTATTGCGCACTTCCTAGCATGAAATGTTAAGGCATTAATGCATAACGGCTTTGTAAGGGCCGACGCATAGCCTGAGCAATTGTTGTGATCCACTTTGCAACAGAGTACTCCGTAGAAAATAAGTCTAGATTTTCATAAAGCATGTGTCTTGAGAGACAATTATCCGAAGTATCGGATTAGCTCGTAAGAGCACGCAGTGGCGATGCGACGCTTATCCGAGTATCGGACGAGAGGCGATGTGAATCCTATGCATCTGCGAGGAACGTGATTCTCATGATGAGGCCCGTATCAAGCCTCACCCCTGCAAGGGGTATTCTTGAATAAATCAACAATGGTTTCACATTAACGTTTGTCAAACGTAAGTCCTGTTATTGGCCAAGATGTAAAAGGCTGTAAGCCAAAGTATAGATGACTGTGAAAGCCAAGGTGCCGGTGGCTGTGAAGCCAAGGGTTGTCACAACGTACTTCTTATCAAGAAGTGTTAAGGCGTTAATGCGCTATGGCTTTGTAAGGGCCGACACATAGCCTGAGCAAGCGTTGCCACAGCGTGTTCTGTGGTAAGTAAGTAGACTCTCATGGCACCTGTGAGTTGAGACAATTATCCGAAAGAGGTCGGACGAGAAGCATTGAAACGCTTATCTGAACAATCGGCCGAAATGCGATGAAACGCTTATCCGAGTTAGCGGATGAAATGCGACGAAGCGCTTATTCGAAGTATCGGAGGAGAGGCAACGGATCACTTATCCGAGTATCGGATGAAAGGCGACAGTTCGCTTATCCAAGTATCGGATCAAACAGTCCCACAGCGTTGAGTCACTCTCCAAGACATGACCGGAGGTGAAGATACGGTGGTCCCGGCTACCATGTCGCAAACTATAATGGCGATAGTGGCTTGTCTCCGTGTGGCAAGGCCAAATCGGACTTGACTCTCCCGGCACGAACCTCCATGCAGCGTGGGGTCCAGCCTCCGAACGCGGCACACTCTACCGTGCACGCAGTCCTCCCAACAGAAAAAACAACCATTTCACGCAAACGCTATTGCAAAATCTGTGCAGAGAAAAACAGGTGCAAGCCTGCACCGAGAAACGTTCAAGACATGGAAAGCAAGCCTCGCAAGCAGAATTGCGCCTGAAAGACCAAGGTACGACATGGTACAATCGCTTTGAAAAGACTTAGGTTTCAGCGCATTACAAAATGATCTTTGTATCCTCATTGACCGTGGTGGATCATATGTACACGACGACCTCGAGCGCATGCTAAGAGGCGTCACAGAACAATGGATTTCAATCCGATGACCAGAATTGAGGTCAATCCATCTAGTAATGGTCATTTCGAGTTTCTCTTGTCACTGATCAACGAAGCCATGAGCGAAAGAACTTATCAGCCGAATTTAACGACCATAGGTCTTGTATGAAGATTTTGCTGTGAGAATTACTTATGAGACGGTAACGTCATAGTGAAATGCAGCTATGAATCAAAGAATTTCAACACAATCCAAGAGTGTGAACCTTTATGTTCTATTCACTCCTTACATGATTTGAAATAACTTGTTTATCCGGAGGGATAGCTTTGAGAATTTCCGGAGGAATTTCCGTTTAAGTGGCGGCCCATTTGTGAGGAGGGAACCCTCCTCGCCATGCAGAGACGAGTTAACTACTGTGTTATGTTCTGTACCTGTCGTACTGACAATGAATCGGCACCTTCATATACAATGCGTTGTTACAACGTCTGAAAGGATAAGTAAGGCCCGCAAGCTAAGGCATAAGTAACTGTAGTCAGCTGATAAAAATGAATAAAACGACTGCCTTTGGATCGATAAATCCACAGGATTCTTTGAGACTCCCGATCATCTGGGTGTATGTCTATTTTGTCGACAGATTTTCTGCTGGACTGAAAGAAACCCGTACTGGTATGGGTGCAACCAGATTAACACATTGAACAAGCCAATTTGCAGTTTAGCTCCCGTGTGGACAGGCGTGTCATTACTTGAACAGCCCTTTGTCTGAGAATGTCTTGAGCTAACGATCGATTGCTTGAATGGTAGTCTAGCATGGAGACGTATACGCGAACTTGAGTATAACGTGATTGGCAGCAACATGACATTGTTGTTTTTCAGTGGATAAAGATGCATCAGTAGCGGGGAAATCTCCTCTCGCTCTCGAAATCGATAAATCAAGTCGTAAAGCTCTATATCCATAGAGACATGGTAATTATATCAGTCGGTACGATGGATCAGTTATTGCTTGGCCAAAAAAGGATTGAACCTAATTTTGTAAGTTGGGAGAGTAGAGGATCCATGTCCCCCTTTACCACTCCGCCCTTGATTATATGACTGTACGCGTCTGCTCTGAGCATGACGCCGATAGACCCTATGCATCCGTAAGAGTAGAGTTTGAAACAATTGTTTCCTTTCGTAGAAGGAAATTAAGGCATCTCATGCCTTGTGAAAATTACCAGAAGTAATCGTCGTATATTTGAACGATAGAGCAGCGGGTCCTATCAAATTAGTCCCCAACTATTGAAGCTTTGACAGATGCGAGTGTTGGGTTCGTCAAAAGAGAACGAGCTGAATAGATTTTGAAAGATAGCCAGATGGAGTGAGATTCGCTCGATCTCGGTACATCAATACGCGGCAAACGTGCGTGATAGTAAAACGTTGCACCGCTCGAGGCAGACCGCGCCGAAGACGTCCGCGCAAATCGCTCTTGTTCCGGCTCGAAAGGAGAATTCATCTGTTCGACGGCTTTGCAAAAGCGTTCATATGTCAATGAATAAGGCTTAAGAGAGAAATATGAATGATTGAGTAAACGCGTCGTGCCCTCAGGACTAAGTTCGCGTTTAGCCAGCCCGATGGCTTTATGTTGAAAGGAGAAGTATTTCCAATTTTCTTTAAGTTCTGTAAGATGCGCGTGCACCATTCGCGGCGTAACATTTGCACTTCCGACTCTAATCCAGTTATCACCGCGTTAGCAATCAAATCCCTTAGGGAGAGCTGCTGCTCTAAATGAGCTTCAACGTGACCGAGCCCCATCCTGAAACCGTACACCGTATCCGGCTCGAAGGACCAAAATGTTTCAAAAGTACGAAAGTGAACTGTTAGGATCTGATTTGGATGTACGGGTATCAGGGATTTAGTTATCTCAGTCAATTGACAACAGCTCCTCCCGATAGGGTTCGATTCAAACATAATTCGTGGTATAACGGAAATGCAATAGCTTTAGTACGAGTCGTATCGATGAGTCGGAATCGCTGGCTACGGGGTACTTATCGCCGGTGTCCACAGAAGAATCGTTCAAGGCGAGGACGTCACGAAATCCCACGAGAGGCTCTGCTCGCCTCCGTCCTTAGCGAAACTGCGTCGTATCGTGATCGTCAGCGGGGATGAAAGTTCCTCGTTCGGGTCGTCTGGTACGGTGAAGAAGCAAAAAACCCCCTCCCTTCGTTTCTTTTCTTTATAGTGAGGGCGAGGATTGCACCTCGCTCGATTACTGGCGCAAGTATTGCACCCTGAAGATTATTGGCACAAGTATTGCACCCCGAATCTATGACGATTGCGAATCTCGCACTGAGGCCGTGCAGGCCAGCACACACTAAACCCGGGCGATAAATGCCGCGAGTAAACGTTAACGTTAAGTAGAAATACGTATCACTATTCGCTTATTAAGAAAAGCAGAGATCCGAATTGTATTATGACTTGAATTCTATCACGAGAAATTACTGAGCGATCGAAGGTGTTCGAAACAAACGAAAATCAATTGCAAAGATGTGGACTTTGTGATAAATGGAGAGAGCGGTACGCTTTCGTAAATCGTGAACAGTCTTTGGTCACTTTAAGAAACAACCGTTATAACTGACACAACACTTGTAGGAAGAAAGCTCGTATAAGCTCTCGTTCGGTTGTTGAATGCTGTGGAACGCATCTGTCATCGTTCTCTCGTTGTGAGGACACAGGTTTTATCGTAGCTGCTCGGCAGCTCGATAGGAGGGTGAACCGTGGCACAGGCAGTAAGGTAGTGAGTGATATGAGCGGCTACAACTCGATGTAATCCCAATGTCGGCACGAGTTTTGCACAACAGTGTTACGTAGTAACGCCCGTAAGGAAGAGTGACCGCTCACGCTAGAACGTGAGCTCGACTCGAGTTCGCGATAAGAAGTGAGTCCGCCGTCGCCGCATCGTGCACTCAGCCGAACGGCGCGCTGTAAACAAAGGTCGGCCCTCCTCGCGCGTTTTCGGAAAATCAATAAATTGATCGCGCTCGATTATACACGGTGTCTCCTCGCGTCGCGCGTCCATTCGCGGTATATTTCAAACAAAATCTCTTTTATTGAGATTTCTTTAACCGGAATATTTAGCACTAACTGATTGTTGTAAAGATTGGTTATGTTGAGCGCTTCTGAAGAAGTTTTGGTTGCTCCGAGAGATGGGAAGCCGCGCGAGCGGGAAGCGAGCGGATATCGCAGCGCGCGCAGCTGCGCAAGAAAGGACGAAGGAAGCGCGAGCAGTCGTTGGACGGTAGCCATTGTAGAAGGTCGCCCGATTAGCGTTTAAGGAGAAAGGAATAAAGATCTTTCGAGAACAAAAAGTTTCATGGTGTATCCGAATTAACCAGCCCTTTTGAGAGCTACCCCAACACTCACTCACTAACAATTTTGGTCCTTCGAGCACGGATTCAGCCGGTAAAAGGCTGAAATACACAAACTGAAGAGCGAAGCCGCTGCACGTAACGAAACACGTGGAGGTTATCTTGCACGGCAACTTGAGAGGAGAGCGGAAGTCGAGTCCTGGGAGGCATTGGATGTCCAGCCACGTACAATAGCCGACGAAAGGGAGTTCGATAAACTTGAGTACCTCGATCATCGAGATTCATTCGACGGAGTTGAAGAGAAGCCGTAAGCGAAGTATCGAGAGCGTAGATCATACATTGGTAGAAAGCGACGTTGCAAATAGTATTAAGAGCAGAGCTGTACGTATATCACAAAGCAATAGCGTCCATTAAAAGTGTATTTAGCTAAGTAGTGCCTCTTTCCTGTAAAAATGACGGATAAAGAGAAAGATCTCGCCGATCTCAAACGAAAGCGTGCTACGATTAAAACTCAATTAACGAAGTTTAATACATATCTGGGAGGGCTCGTAGTTAATAAAGAAACGTTAGCGCAACTTCGTATTCGCCTAGAGAAAGTCGAGCAATTGTGGAATAGCTATAGCGACGTTCAAGAACAAATAGAGGGGTTAGATGACTCGGAAGAGTTCGCGAATAACCAACAAAGAGAGCGATTAGAGTTCGAGGAAAGCTATTTTGCGACTGTAGGAAGGGCGCGTCTTATCATAGAAGAAGATACAAATAGACGAGTCAATGTCGAGGTAGAAAACGCGAACATAGGAATTGCGGGCGAGAATATGATTGCAGCAGGCACATCGGTGAGGCTACCAGTAATGAGTCTTCCTACCTTTGATGGAACTTACGAGCAATGGCCAGTATTTTATAGTACATTCTCAGCATTAGTGGATAAGAATCAGAATCTATCGAATGTACACAAATTTTACTATTTGCAATCCGCATTGAACGCAAACGCGAAAAAGATAATTGAATCTCTGGAAATAAATGAGGTAAATTATCCTAGAGCTATAAATCTGTTAAAAACTCGTTTTGACAATTCCAGATTGGCCACTCGCCATCATACTCGTGCGATATTCAGCTTGAAGCCAATTGAAAAGGAATCTAGTAGCCAACTACGTAACCTAACCGATTGCTTGAAGCAACATCTAGAAGCTTTAAAGGCGCTCAAGTATGCAACTGAAACTTGGTGTCCACTAATTATTGAGTGGATTTTAACTCGTTTAGATCCTGTCACAGCGCGTGAATGGGAAGAGAAAACTGTGCAAAAACAGGAATATAAAACTAAAGACTTTATTGCGTTCTTAGAAGCTAAATGTAACATGTTAGAGAGCGTTAGCGCATTCGATAGTACAAAGAAAGATAGCGATAAATCTAAGAAAAATAAAGGTGTAGCGCATGTCACAAACGATTCTAAATTAACTTGTCCGGTATGCAAGAAAGATCACAAAGTCTACATGTGTGATACGTTTAAGAGCTTATCCGTTCAGTCGAGAGTAGATGAAGCGCGTAAATTGAAACTTTGTTTGAATTGTTTGCATCCAGGTCACTTGGTTCGAGAGTGTAGGTCTGGTACATGTAGGTATTGTAACAAAAAGCACCATTCATTGCTACATTATAACACTAGTGATAATGCGAGTAAAAGCGAAAGCGAAAAGCCAGCGGAGAAAAAGGTAGAGGAGAGTAAGAGTGTACAAGCAGCAAACTCTGTAGTAACGTGTGCATCTAAGAGCACAAGCCCCGAAATCTTGTTATCTACCGCATGGGTGCATATTGTTGACAGGAATGGCAAGTTGCACAATGCTCGTGCTTTATTAGATAACGCGGCAACTCTTAATTTCATAACTTCCGACATGCTTAACAAATTAGACTTAGAGCCAAAGAAAGTTGAAGGTAGAGTAACCGGATTTCGAGGAAATACCACTCTTACAAATGAAATGGTAACTGCGACTGTCAAATCAAAATTGTCCAAGTATTCAGAGTCTTTAACTTTTACAGTGATCGATCAGATTACTAGCAGAATTCCAGGGAATCGAGTAGAGGCATCCCAATTACAAATCCCTGAATCTATTTCCTTTTCACAATTGGCTGATCCAACGTTCAACGTGCCGCAAAAGGTGGACATGTTGCTTGGCGCATCGGTGTTTTGGAGCATTCTACAGCAAGGAAGAATTCAACTTAGCGACGAACAGCCGGTGTTTCAGAAAACAAGCCTAGGATGGATATTAGGAGGGAAACTCACGCCTATAAGAACAACCCCGGCTAGTAGAATTTGCTGCACCATAACCAATGGAGATCTAAATGAGCAACTAGAAAGATTTTGGGAAATCGAGCGATGTGAGCTAGAGAGAAATCTGACGCCTGAAGAGGTGGCCTGTGAAAAGCACTTTGAGTCGACAACCTATCGGGATGAAGACGGGAGATTCGTAGTATCTCTGCCATTGAAGGGCGAGATTACCAGCTTAGGTGACTCCGAGTATAACGCAAGGAAGAGCTTAAAATCCATGGAGCATAGATTTGCGAAGGATCCGATATTGCGTCAAAGATATTCGGATTTCCTACAGGAATATGAGAGTATGGGTCATATGGAGTTAGTTCCTGAGAATCAAGAGGACCCAGACGTGGTAAATTATTTGCCTCACCATGGAGTTACACGCGAAGAAAGTGATACAACTAAACTCAGAGTAGTATTCAACGCCTCTTGCCGAACGTCCTCGGGAATTTCGTTAAATAATTTGCTGATGGTGGGACCCGAGACACAACCAGAGCTTTCAGACCACGTGCTACGGTTGCGCCAGGACGATTATGTCTTAACGGCAGATATAGTCAAAATGTTCCGGCAGATTAAGATCGCAAGGAGAGATAGAGCATTGCTGAGGATTCTTTGGAGAGAGAGCATTCAGGCTCCAATTCGCACGTACGAGCTAACAACGGTGACGTATGGGACAGCGTCAGCTGCATATCAAGCAAGAAGATGTCTTAAACAATTAGCAATCGACAACGCCAAGGTATATCCAGATGCAGCAAAGTCAATCGAAGAGGACTTTTACATGGATGACTGGGGAACTGGAAATAAGTCAGTGCAGCGATTACAACGACGAAAAGAGGAAGTGACGCAGATTCTAGCATCGGCAGGGATGGAATTGCAAAAATGGCACTCCAACGCACCGGAACTACTAGCAAGCTCGGAAACGGAAGTTTCTCTTACTTCAAAAGAGGAGACAAAGACGCTAGGAATTCGTTGGAACCCCCAAGAAGATACATTCAAATTCAAGGTGACTATACCTGCGGGGCCGTGTAAATCTAAACGTAGTATCCTTTTCGTTATCGCACAAATCTATGATCCGCTGGGTCTTATCGGACCTGTAGTAGTGAAGGCTAAGCTATTTATGCGAAGATTGTGGAAATTGAGCATCGATTGGGATGACAAGATACCTGTCGACTTAATGCTTGAGTGGAATTCTTACAAGGAGAGACTCGAAGCAATGGAGGAGATCAAAATACCACGGCAGGTAGTGACAAGAGAAGCAGTACAAATAGAGATGCACGGGTTTTGTGATGCGTCTCAGTCAGCCTTTGGCGCGTGCATTTATTTATGTTCGATTGATGCGGAAGGGAACAGAACAGCAAGACTGTTAACTTCAAAATCTCGCATAGCTCCACTGAAGATCCTTTCCATACCAAGGTTGGAGTTATGTAGTGCAGTACTGCTAGCAAACCTCGCTTTTAAGGTAAAGAAGGCTCTTACACTTCAAATCCACAAATACATTTATTGGACCGATTCGAGCATCGTCATCCACTGGATTCGAGGTGACCCAGCTAAGTACAAGGTCTTTGTAGCAAATCGTGTATCAAATATACAAGGGCTGACACGGCAAGATGAATGGCGACACGTGCGTACAATATCAAACCCGGCAGACATAATTTCGCGGGGTACAGATCCTCGAGAATTGCCAAAATCGGAAATGTGGTGGTCAGGACCTCCATGGCTAAGGGCAAGCTCGGATCAATGGCCTAACGATGTCATAAAGGAAATCCCCGAAGATTTGCAAGAGAGATCGCGCGGTACTGTACTTGTAGCGGTTCAAGAGGAGGAATACAATCTGTTGGAAAGGTTCTCGTCGTTATCAAAGTTACGGCGGATAATTGCTTATTGCTATAGATTCGTAGAAAACTGTCGTAAGCAGGCATTGCAGCGCCGCACTGGACCTGTAAGGGTGGAAGAGTTGATAGCAGCTAACACTGCGCTGGTCAAGATGGCACAAAGACAAGCATTCGCTCAAGAAATCTGGGACAAAGGTAAAAAGGGAGCGGTTTCTCGGAACAGTCGCATACTGTCTCTGAATCCATTTTTGGACGAGAAGGGAATATTGAGAGTGCGCGGACGGCTGAAGAACGCAGAACTTAGTTATGATCAACGATTTCCCATTATCCTTCCATCAAAACATCCCTTTTCCACTCTACTCATTAGAGAAATGCACTATAAAAATTTACACGCAGGTACCAATACTTTAAGTGCGATAATTAGAGAAACCTATTGGATCGTGTCTGCGAGAAGCGAGATTCGGCGTGTACTGCGCAAATGTATACTATGCTTTCGTAAGGCGCCACCGAGTTTAAATCAAATTATGGGTAATTTACCTGCGGCGAGAGTAAATCCGGGGCGTCCGTTTGCTCATACGGGCATTGACTATGCCGGCCCATTCACTATTAAAATTTCGCATAACAAAAAGGGCAAGGCTTATTTAGCTGTGTTTGTGTGTATGGCCACTAAGGCTACACATCTTGAAGTCGTATCAGATCTGTCCACAGCTGCATTTTTTAACGCTTTAAAACGCTTTATAGCACGACGCGGCAAAGCTTGTCATCTTTATTCGGACAATGGTAGAAATTTCGTAGAAGCAAAGAACGAGCTAAACGATCTCGCAAAGTTTTTGCAAAGTGAGTCTGTAAAAAGTAAGGTTCTAGAGTTTACTGCCGAGCATATGATTGAATGGACATTTATCCCACCTTACTCGCCTCACGTCGGAGGCTTGTGGGAAGCCGCGGTAAAATCGGCAAAATCTCATTTTAAGGCGGTGATTAATCCAACGAGTTTGACATTCGAAGAGTTGACCACGGTATTCGCGCAAATAGAGGCAATACTGAATTCGAGGCCACTTACACCCGTATCAGCGGACCCCTCGGATTTGACGGCGCTTACGCCCGGGCATTTTTTGGTAGGAGCCCCGTTAACCGCAATACCAGAGCCAAATCTTGATGAGGTTCCGTTAAACCGTTTATCACGATTTCAATTATTATCCAGTTTCGTGCAAGGATTCTGGAAACGTTGGACGCGAGAGTATGTTACCCAGCTTCAGTCTCGACAAAAATGGAAAGAAACACTGCCCAATCCTCACCTCAAGATAGGCGCTCTTGTGTTGCTGCGCGATGATAATGCGCCTCCGCTACAATGGAGATTAGGTCGTATCACGCAGGTTTTTAGAGGATCTGATGGATTGATTAGAAGAACAGTAGAAATAAGAACCCAGTTAGGATTAATTCAACGTGCTATACAAAAAATTTGCATATTACCGTTAGACGAATAAGCATAACTTTGTTTCTTTGCCGTAGATAAGCTTTGTATTATTAGCATTCTGATCCTTGTAACATTGTTTTTTTTATTATTATATAAGCGTACCATTTATATCGTAAGTTTTGTATCTTACCAGTATATTAGTTTATATTCTTGGGCATGATCGGAGTAATACTGTTGAAAGCCGAGCCTTTCAAGGCGGGCAGGATGTTGAGCGCTAAGAAGTTTTGGTTGCTCCGAGAGATGGGAGGCCGCGCGAGCGGGAAGCGAGCGGATATCGCAGCGCGCGCAGCTGCGCAAGAAAGGACGAAGGAAGCGCGAGCAGTCGTTGGACGGTAGCCATTGTAGAAGGTCGCCCGATTAGCGTTTAAGGAGAAAGAAATAAAGATCTTTCGAGAACAAAAAGTTTCATGGTGTATCCAAATTAACCAGCCCTTTTGAGAGCTACCCCAACACTCACTCACTAACATGTGTAAAGATTGGTTATGTTCGTAATCAATCTGCACTTCTGCACATGTTCTTTCAAGACGGCTAAAGCTTAAATCAACGGTTACGGCCACGAACTACGGTTTTCATCATAAACCAGAATGTCAAAAATTTCAGCATAAGTTAACGGCCTTAAATTATCGGCATACGGTTACGGCCATCATAAACCAGCCTTTACGCTGCTCTAATGGAATAACGCCGCATAACGTCAAGAATGTGAGAGTGACACGTAACACTAGCGCCGAGGCGCGCCGTGGCGAGAATAGCTACCGTAGAACGTGGACGTATCTTAATGTAAAATGTTCAGATTCTGAATTTTGCAGCAATATCTCCGCTCGTAAGGCACGTAGCAAAAAAATAAACATTTTTATTATATAAATTTGGTCCATGCTATCTATCAAGCCTAGTTAGAACTTTATCCGTTCACTGGTTATCGAGATCTCAAAATCTCGCGTACTCGCAACTCGTCGCGTTGCGTATATAGATCCACGGGGTCTCGCTCCGCGCGTATTTGGCGCGAGACACTTTTTCTGATTATTCAATTCAATTCAAAGCTTTATTTCTCTCCCCTTCCGGGGCTGGAAAGGCGTTTTTTAAGGAAAACGTTCCCAAAAACCTTTACAATTACATCTCATCATTATTCCCTTGGCCTGGCCGTTTTACGACCTAACAATCTATTTCCCTTCCCTCCCTCTTCCCTTGAAAAGAAAGGAAAAACCCCTCCAGTCTTCTCTTTTTAGCCTCTTCTCCTCCTTCCTTCCTTCTTCATGTCCATCTCTCTCCATTGCCATCTCCTATAGCCGCTCCATTCCATCCTCCCTCTGCAAAACCTCTCCTCCATCTCTGCCTGACCATTATTCCATATCCATTCTCTCATCTCATCTCCTCCCCACTCCTCTCTCTGCCTTTTTCCACCCTCAGCCTTGTCTCCTTTCTTGCGATCCCCTGCTTTCTTTCCTTCCTTTCCTCGCTATTCCTTTTTCCTTCCTTTTTCTTTCTCCTTTCATATTCTCCTCCATTCCTTTATATCTTCATCCCACTTTAGTTCTTTTCCATTCACCCATATCCTCCTGCTTGTCGCTACCACCGAGTTCCCCCTCCTTCTCTCCTTCTTTGCTTTGTCCTCTATCTTCCATCTCATTTGCCTCTCTTCTCTCGTTAATTCTTCATCTACCGTCACCCTCCATCTCTTTTTGAGTTCCCAGCGTCTATCGAATAATTCTTCCTTGTCCTCTTCCTCCTCCATTTCCACCATCAAAACCTCCCTCCTTCCTTCACCCCTTATCTCCACCACCCCTTTCACTCTTACCTTCCTATCTAACGCTATTTCCGCTACCACTTCCATAAATTCCCTCCTTTCTAGCGGCCCTGCTCCCTCCACCCCGCTCCATACTAATGTTCTCTTCCTCTTCTTTGCCCTCTTACATTCTTCTCTTTCCTCCCTGTGCACTCTCTCCCTTTCACTTCTCTCTCTCTCTCTATTCTCATTACCTCAGCTCTTCTTCTTACCAATTCCCACGCCTTTCTTTTCTCTCCCTCCGAGCCTCTTTCCATCCGCTCTTCCTTCCTACGATCTCTTCTTTCCTCTTCACTAGCTTGGCTCCTCTCCGTGCTCTCTTCTCTACGCGCCATTCTCATCTCATTCTCTCTTTCACTGCTTCTCTTCCTCCCTTCATCTCTCTCCTCGCCTCGCCTCTCCCCCGTCCTTCCTTTCGCATCTCTCTCCCTGTCTCTGTCTTCTCTTTTCCTCTATCTTTTGTCCTTTCTCTCCCATCCTCTCTCTTACCTCTCTATTTTCCATCCCTCTCCTTCTCTCACCTCGTTTTTCGTTCTCCTTCCTCTGTTATCTTCCTCCGTCGTTATTCTTCTCTTTGCCTCTCTCTCGATCCATGCCTTCACTCTTTCCGCTTTTTTACCACCTCGCTCAATCTTTTTACTTTCCTTTTCATCGCGTGTGCTACTCTCCTTATTTCTCCCATCATCTTCGCTCGCCACCTCCTCCCTCCAGTCTCTGTTTTTCCACTCCTCATCCCATCCTCTCTCGCTGCTCTCCTCTCTCTCATCTTTCTGCCCTTCTACTATTTTTGTTCCTCCATTGCTCTCCTCCACCGCCTTTTCCTCTATTTTTCCTTGCTTTCCAACCTCCTTGCGCTGCATCTCTTCTGCTTGTCTTTTCTCTATCCTATTTAATTGCGTCCTTATCTCCCTCATCTCCTGCCTTAGTTCTTCTCCTTCTCGCTTTATTTCTTTTACTATTTCCTTCCCTATTCCTCTCAGCTCTTTTAACAATCCTTCTAAACATTCATTCTCTTCCATTTCCCGTCCTGCTCTCAGCATTCTCTCCTTTTTTGACACTGTATAAAATAAACTGTCATTAGCGATTTGCATCAATACCTATTTCCACAATCCACCGCCTTTTTTTTTTTTTTTTTTTTTTTGACGCAGGAGAAATCTTCAACTACTGGGATCCCTGGGGCTAAAAGTCCCAGGTTTACCCAGTAGCCCCTTTCGGGGAAGACCCCCCCGGCCTCCGGGGAGAGGCATAAGCGGGGGGAGTGTGGGATTGTATAGCATGCACATCGCTCACGATACTGCATGCATACCCTGCCCACTAAAACTCCTGCGGATGTCCCTCACGGCGCTCGTCATGGGGAGCCCCGGGAAACGCACTGATTCTTCCGGGGCCCCCCAGCGCCAGGCCCAGAATTGGGCGCCAACCCGGGAGACGCCGACCGGCGTCTCCCCCGGCTCTTTGGAGCCGCCTCCTGAGACCACCGCGGCGGAATGGGGGACATCCACCCAGACCGCCGCCCCTCTAGCAGGGGTGGGTTATGCTGCGGGCGTGCGGTAAACCCCGCCCGCACGCCCGCTCCACCCCCGCGGTCCCCCCTTTAGTTTTTTTCGGGGGGGGACCCGTACGTACGGCCGTTGGCCGGCGTCGCCGACGGCAACGGCCTCCTCACGTTCCGAGGGGGGGGGGCGAAGGGGGGAGAAGATACCTCCTGGGCGCACTAACTGTGCCCTTCTCCCCCCCGGCACTGTCATGTGCTGTCCCCCCCCGAAACCGGAATCGCGACGGGGGGGCCGCTCCTGGGCCTGCGCCGTCGTAAAAAATAACGCCGCCGCCGTGGTGGCGGCGGCGGTCTGCGGCCCGGATCCACCCCGTCGCTCCAGTTGCTGTCACTGGAGGGGGGTGGAGCTTCCCCCCTCCTGACGCGTTCGGCTGCCTCCTTCTGCGACATGACTGCGCCGCAGAAGGAGACGAACGCCCTCCATTTGACCTCGCCCTCCTCTCCCCCGGTCACCGCCGCGGCGATGATGGTCGGGAGGGCGAGGTCGTCTCCTACACTTGCCCGGAGGACACGGCGCTGCTCCTCCCACGCTGGGCAAAACTCCAGCGTATGCTGCGCCGTGTCTGCCTCCTCCGGGCAGTGATGGCAGCGCGTGGTGCGCTCTTTCCCGATCCGGCACAGGTAATCCCCGAAGCACCCATGTCCGGTGATCACCTGCGCCGTGTGGAACGTAAGGCCTCTCCCCTTACGCTCCACCCACTCCCCAAGGACCGGCCGGATGGCCTCCCTGACCCTCCTGCCCCACAACTGGGGGTTCTCGAGGAATTCCTCTCATTCTCGCAGGAGGGTCGCTTTGGCCTGGAGCTTCAGCGCCCTCTTAACCCTCGCCGTGATGACACCCCCCCCGTCCCTGATCGCCTTGGTCCGCGTGTACACGCGTGTATGTGACCTGGCGACCAGGTGAATCGGGGGGATTCCGGCGAGGGTAGTCGCCCCCACGTGTGACACGGTCCGGTAGGCCCTGGCGGCTCTGTTGGCTATAAGCCTTTGGACCGCCGCCAGCTGCCCACCAAGGCGGGCATTGCTGCCCACCTTCTCCTTCCACACCGGTGCTGCGTACAGCAGCACCGAGTGGACCGTTGCCACGTAGAGGCGACGCACATACCCGCTGGCCCCGCCAATATTGGGCAACAGCCTTGCCAGGCTGTTGGCCATTACCCTCGCTCGCGAGACCACGCGGGTGACGTGCTCGCCGAAGCTCCTCTTCCGGTCAATCCAAACCCCCAGGTATAGGAGGTGGGGAGTGATCGGGACCTCAGTCCCCTCCACTCGGACGCTGAGCCCCTCCGGCGGTGACCCCCCTGCAAGGCGACCACAAAACATGGTCGCCTGCGTTTTATGGGGGGCCACTTTCAGGCCCAGCGCCCGGATGGCGCGCACCACGCTCGCCGCCGCCATGTTGGCCAGCCTGATGACCTCCTGCCAGCCCTCCCCGCTGACCCCCAGGAATATGTCATCGGCATATCCCGTGAGCCAGCATCCTCTGGGGAGGGCCACCCCGAGGACCAGGTCGTAGGCGATGATCCATAGCAGGGGTCCCAACACCGACCCCTGCGGAACACCGCGCTCAACGAGCCTGACCCTCAGGACCCCGTCCTGGTCCGTGTACCTCAGGCCCCTGTCCCGGAAATAGTCTCCGACGACCCTGATGAGGTAGGGAGGGACATCAAATCTCACCAACGCCCTCCCTATCACCTCCCAGGGGAGGGTGTTAAAGGCGTTGACAACGTCGAACGACACCCCCAACACCACTCCCCCCTCCTCAATCTCGGCCTCCGCGCGGGAGAGGACGCGCCTGATCGCGTCCACGGTTGACCTCCCCGCACGGAAGCCGAATTGGTCGTCCGAGAGATCTCTTCCCTCACCCCGGGACAGGTGCCGGACGAGGCGCGCGGCAATGATCCTTTCGAAGATTTTTCCCGCCTCGTCCAGCAAGCACACGGGCCTGTACGCGGACGGGGAATCCGCGGGCTTACCCGCCTTTGGCAGGAGGACCAGGCTGGCCTCCTTCCATCTTCTGGGGAACCGGCCGGTGCGCAGGCATGCGGTAAAAACTTCCCGCATCCATCCGGCCAGTTCCCCCGCGGCCAAGGTCCAAACCTTGCCTGGGATTCCGTCGGGGCCAGGGGCCTTTCGCCTCTTGACCCCGCGGATAGCCCTCGCCACTTCCTCCCCACTGACCCCAAGGTCCTCTCTCCATTCCGGAACTCTAATCTCCGGAAAGAGGACCTCTCCTCCTCTGTCGGCGGGGAATAACGTGTCTACCACCCCGCCGACAAATTGGGGGTCCAGTGTTTCCGTGAGCGGGGGCGTCCATGGCTTGAGCTTGTCCATGACAAGCTTATACGGACGCCCCCACGGATCCTCTTTAATCGTGGCGAGAAGCTCCTCCCAGGCCCTCTTCTTGGCCGCGAAGATGGCGCGGGAGAGTTCCTGGCGGGCAGCACGCCAGGCCTCCCCCGCCTCCCTCTCGCTAAGGGCACCGCGCCCAGCACGGGCCCTCAGCCACCGCCGGCATGCGTGGACGGACGAGCGCCGAAGCACGGCAATCTCGTCCGTCCACCAATAGGCGGCTCGTCGGGGGGGAAGGGCGCGGACGCGGGGCATCGCCACGTCGCACGCTCGCAACGCGGCCTCCACCAATCGATCCGCCTCCGCGTCCACGTCCGCCCCCCCGGTTCCCTCGGCGAGGAGGTCGCCCTCCGCTCTTCCCCATGTCAGGACCAGGATTGCCGCCTCTAGGCGATCCCGGTCCAGCTTCCTGAGGGCCCATCTCCGCCGCGTTTCCTTCGCGGCGCGGCGGCGGGACAGCACTGCCGGAGGAGTGGCCCGGACCATCATTTCGATGTAACGATGGTCCGAAAGAGACTCCAAGTCTGTGGCCACCCTCCAGCCGTGTATCTCGCGCGCGGCAGGGGGGGTCGCCCAGGTGAGATCAATCACCGAGGCCCCCTGCCGGCGCACACATGTGCTTACTCGGCCCGTGTTTATGAGACACAGGCCGAGCCCCGCCGCCCACCCCTCCAGGACGCTGCCCCTCGCGTCAGTGCGCGGGGAACCCCAAAGCGTGGATTTCGCATTGAAGTCCCCCGCCACTATGACCCGGCCAGTGGGGCATCGGCGGACGCATCCCCTCCATGTCGTGGAGGGTCCGCTCAAACCTGGCCAGGTTCCAACTCGGAGGGGTGTACACGCCCACTACTGAGATGGACCCCCAGTGCACCGCCACAAAACCCACCCCGGCCTCACCACGAGTGCACGGAGGGGCATGCGGCAGTGCCCGCCATGTGACGGCCGCGGAGCCGCTGCGATCTTTGGCCCAGCAGGGGTGGGCTGCTGGGACCCTATACGGCTCCGCGACTATCCCCAAACCACACCCGCGCTCCGCCATCGTGTGAATGAACAGCTCTTGGGCAGCGCGGGCGTGGTTCAGGTTCGCCTGGAGGACCCTTACGGACATATATCCTCCGAATAGTCCATCGGGCCCTCCGACGCCACCCTCTCTTCAGCCGCTGGCGCGGCTCCCCCCCCCGATGTAACCCGGCCCGAGCGAGGGCTCCTCATTTCCCTGCGGACCCACCCAATCCGCAGAGCCGTCCCCCGGTGCGTAGTCGACCAGCTCCATGAGCGCCGCGTCCGTGGCGGCGCTCAGTGCGGCGACCTTCTCGCCCACCGTCCCGCCGGACCGCTCGGTGATCATTTTGATCCTCTTCATGAGGTCGAGGTCAATGACCTCGACGCTCGTGACCCGGGGGGTCTCGGAGCCGAGGCCCGAGGTCGAGGCCACCGGCGTGGTGGCACTCGACGCGCCCGCCGTCCCTGCCGGGGTGGGGGAATTTGGGCCCTTCTTGTCCTCCCCCTTCTTCCTCTTCGGGGCGGCGGTCGCACCCTTTCTTCCCCCCTTCCCACCGGAACAGGATTTTCCCCCAATCCGGTGGTCGGAGGGGCGGCCGGCCCGCTCACAGACCGCGCATTTCGGCGCGGCCGTGCACGTGCGGGCCTGATGGCCCACTACACCGCACCGGTAACAGCTACCGGTGCGGTCCACCTCATTACTACAGGTGGCTCGAGTGTGGCCCACCTCGAGGCACCTGTAGCACTGGAGAGGGCGCCTGTCGAGCAGCTCGACACGCGCCCTCACCCAGCCCACGCCGATGCGGCCCTCTCTCGAGAGCGTTTTTGCCGCCGCCAGCGGGCACCTCACGAAGAAGGTGTTCAGCCCATTGGGCGCCCGCCGCGGCGGCCCCACCGCGATGCTGGAGGGGGCAGCCCCGCCTTTGGCGGCCAGCACCTCCCTCAACTCCCCCTCCAGTACCGAGTCGTCCAGTCCGCTGAGCCTCAGCTCAGCGGACATCACCGGACGGCTGACACGGACGCCCTCCCTGCCGGCAAGCAATGCCGACATCTTCTCGGCTAGGGCGTCCGCTTTGGCGCCGCAGTCGGGGCCCGCCACCTCAAGGTTTATAGCCTTGGTGGCCGTCCTCCTCACGTTGAGGGGGCCCTCAATCCCTAGCTCGGAGAGGCTGATATTCTGCCTCGCGAGCCGCACCACCTCCCCGTAGCTTTCCTCCGGGCAGGTCAGAGTCACTGCCGCCGTATTCGGCACCCTGCGCTTCCCCGACCCGCCCGGCCGTGGGACCGACGTGGCCCCCCCACCGGTTTTCCCTCGGGATCTTCTCCCGACGCCCGTCCCACCGGTCGCCCCCGCCGGAGCAGCGACCGCCGGCGCCGGGGGAAGTGGCACCCGCCTTTTTGCTCCCCCCCCCAGGAGCAACCGCGGCCGCCGCCGCAGCATATGACCTAGCGGCTGTCCCTCTCGGGGGAGGGGGCATGGATTGATGACCTCGGGGCCGCGGGCCCTTCCCGCCTACCCCGATGTTTCCCCCCGCCCCGGTTCCCAGAGGGCCCCCCCCTGCCATTCCGGCCGTCGGGGGGTTGGCACCCCTGTTCCCCGCCTTCCTCTTTTTCCTGGCGGAGACTGTCGTCCACTCAGTCCCCGCCGTGGGGGGGAAGGGGAAAGGCTTCTCCCCCCCAGCCGGCGGAGGGGCCGCGAGACCGGGTGTTTGGGCAATCCTCCCAAGCATCCGGTCCATCTCCTCCGTCATCCTGCAGAGGTGGGACGCCGCCAACCTCTCAAACCGCCGGATTACCTGGTCCCTCAGGCTCTCCATAACCTGAGGTATCGGCCCCGGCAGCCCCGTCGCCGCGGTGGCGGCGTTTGCCCCACCTGCTGCTACGGCCCCTCCCCTAGGAGGGACAGCCTCCTCCAGCAGAGCCCGGTTTCCCTTTACGGGCGGCCTATACAGGGGGGGAAGCCCTTCTCTTGCGAGATCCTCCCTATGCCGCTCGTACGTGCTCTCCTCCACGCACACCTCCATGGGCACTGGAGGTGGCTCCGCCGTCTCCTCTGCCGGAGACTGGGTGGTCAGGGCCTTCGGAGGCGGCCGGCCGTCCTCAGAGGATGAGGTGCAGATCACCCTCACCCTCTTCTTAGCCACCCTCTCACGGGGGACTGACCCCCCAACAGGGGACTCCCTCCCCTGCTTGAGTTGCTGCAGCTCCCGCTGCAACTCCTGCACCTGAGATTGCAGAAGCGCATGCTGCGACTGCTGCTCTCTCAGGGCTTTGATCTCCTCCTCTTGGGAGGAGATCTTGCTGCGGAGCTCCTCCAGCTCCGCCTCTTTCACGTCGTCGGCGGTGAGGCCTCCCCGCCTTCGAGCCAGGTGCTCAACCGCGGCCGAAATGTTGGCCGCCGCTTTGTTGAGCACTCCCCGCAGGGGTCCCCGGAGGTTGCCCGACTTGTTGAGTACCAAGTCGATACCCCGGACACTCTCCAGTATAATCCCCGGCAGGGTCACCGTCGGGGTAAGGCGGAATTCCTCCGTTGCCTCCTTCTCGAGGAGCTTCCTGTTGCTGGACAGGCTTACGGGCGTCGAGATGTCCCAGACCCCTTTGAACTCCTCGAGAAGATCGGCAATCTCTCTCCTCTGTCCCTCGAGCCTCTCAATGTAAAAGGCCCCCTCCGTGGGCTTGCAGACACGAGCTTCCTCCGTTTTGGGGGGGGCGGGCACCTCCTTGCCCCTCAGCCTCAAGATTAGCCTGTCAAGGGCCGCAACATCCCCCTTGACCCCGGAGAGGACGGCTCCCATGCCCACCTTCGCGTCCCTCTCGCCCGTGATCAACTCAGGCGAGTCGCTTCGGGCGTCGGCAGGTGTGCCGCTGACGGGGTCATCGGCCGCCTCCTTTACCCGCTTCTCCCGGACGCACTTGGGCGCCGGCTTGTCCTTGGAGGACCTCGCATTAGCGATCCTCACAACCTCCACATGGGGTTGGGAAACCCCGAGCCTCTGTTCGACATTTTTAAGTTTTCCTTCTTTTTTTGACGACATTTTCATAGTAAATATTTAAACCTCCCAGTCAACTACTGTGTGCCTGTGTGTAAGTGTGTGTATGTGTACACGGGCCCGCAAAGCCCCATACCGGGGGATCCGGGAAACCCAGGAGCGTCGAGCGCGCGAAGGACAGTGGCCTCGGCGGTGGCCCCCGCGAAGACGAGCACGGTCCCGTCCGGTCACCAACCGGCAGTACTCGCCCCCGCGAGATTATTCGCCCGCTGGTGGGGCAGCCAGGTCATGCTGGTTAGGCCGACCCGGGCCCCTGTACTATCGGGCGCCCAGGGAATGTCGAAACCCTGTTTAACCGCTGTACCCTCTGCCACGACGCGCGCACGACAACCCGAGCCCCCGGAGGCCCCCGGCGGTAGCCCGCGGACCCGATTGTGAGTGTAATGTGTAGTGTGTGAGTGTGTGTATGGTTTGATTTCGGGGTTTTCCTTCCCCTAGGCCGGTTGCTAAAGAGCTGTCGAGCCCGGCCTGCCCGCCCCTCACTGCTGCCAAGGCAGCCGAACCGTCCGAGCCGCAAAGCGGCCCGGGCGGTCCATCGTCCCAGGTCGCCTGGCCCCGACCTCGGAATACGTCCGAGCGGCCCAGACAACCCTCCACCCCTCACGGACCGTGGGACCACGTCCCCGGTGTGCAGCCGTGAGTGTGGGTTCCTCCCCGCCCCTGATCCCGGACCACGTCCGAGACCCGGGACGAGACAATCCACCGCCTAGTTAAAACTGCCATGTCTATTTTGTTCGCTATTATTGTTCCGTACTTTTCTTCTCTCCCTTCTATTCCGCGTATCTAGCCTTTTCTTTTTTTTTTAACGTGGAGAAATCTTCGACCGCTGGGTTCCCGGGCCGAAGCCCGGTATGTGGCCCAGCGACCCCCTCTGGTGTTTGGAGGGGGAAGACCCCCTCGCTCTACGGGGATTGATGAGCGAGGGGAGTGCCGGATTCTTACCGGCTAAAACTCCACGGGTGTCCTCCATGCGTCTCTGGGGGGTGACCGGGAACTTGTTAATATTGCATCCAGTCACCCCCCGACGCCGAGCCTTCATCAGGCTCCCTACCTCGAGAGCTTTGAGGCTCTCCGCTCTTAGAGCCCTAGTGTATCCGTTTAGTGGCGGGATGTGGACACCACCCACCCCGCCACTCCTCCCGTTGTTTTGGGGGAGGTATGTCCGACGTCCCGTTACCCCTGCCAGGACGCCGGACCTCCCATCCTCCAGGTCACCCCCCCCCCCGTCGGGAGGGGCAGCCCGGAGGTGCTGCACCGCTCGCGCCATTTTTGTGGCGCTGGTCCGCGGACGAAGTCCGCAGGCCGAGTCGAGGTGGACTTATACGTCCACCAGCTCATATCTCACGTGGGTCTCC
Source organism: Leptothorax acervorum (assembly GCA_035220615.1). Lineage (NCBI taxonomy): Eukaryota > Metazoa > Arthropoda > Insecta > Hymenoptera > Formicidae > Leptothorax > Leptothorax acervorum. Next base: position 51,572 of record JASTWQ010000315.1, read on the forward strand.
CGGGATACCCGGGAGACCGACGAACCTAGGGTGGGAGGTCCGCCGGAAAAGGATTTGCCTCCCCGCGACGGATCCTCCCAGCCTCCTCCTTGGCGGACATTACCTGGCCACAAAGGGTGGGAGGCCCGCCGTCTTCCTCACTCCTGCTGCCGCCGCCCGCGCGACGGCGCAACGCACGCCGCCGCGTCAACGGCGGCGATGGCCGCCCCAGACCCCCGCACTCCCCGCCCTGTTCCGGGCAGCGGCCCGAGGGACGCCCGCCCGCGTTGGGCGGCGGTGCCGGTCGCGCCGCCGCCGCCGTCGCGGCGGCGGCAGCCACTCATAGTCGCCGTCCTCACTGTCAGTAGGGGGGTTTTCTTCCCCCCTCCTGGTCCTCTCCGCCTCCTCTTTGGCGGACATTACCTGACCACAAAAGGTCAGGAATGCCCGCCATTTGTCCTCCCCCCCGACCATCGCCGCCACGACAGCCGGAAGGGAGAGGTCGTTACCGACCGCGTTCATCAGGACACGGCGCTGGTTAGCCCACGCTGGACACACCTCCAACGTGTGTTGCGCCGTGTCCCTCTCCTCGTCGCAGTGGTGACACTGGGTAGTGGCTTCTTTCCCAATTCTGTGCAGGTACACACCGAAGCATCCGTGTCCGGTGAGCACCTGCACCGCGTGGAATGACATCCCGTACCTCCGACTGTCCAGCCATTCCGCTAGACAGGGCCGGATGGCGTCGACGGTCCTCTGGCCGTACTCGCAGTTGGCGAGGTACACCTGCCATTTACCAATGAGGACCGTCTTTTCCTGGAGTCTGATTTTTCGACGTGCCCTGGGCGGGATTGGTCCCCCCGCGGCTCGCAGCTCGTTGGTGCGTCTATACACTTCCGCATATTGTCGAGCCGCGAGCTCAAGAGGGGGGAGACCCGCCAGGGTCGTCGCTGCCGCGTGAGAGACCGTGCGATACGCGCGTGATACCCTCAGGGCTAAAGGGCGCTGCACTCGGCGCAGCTGCGCCTTCAAGTGCCGCGAGCCCTCCACCGCGTCGGCCCACACCGGTGCACCGTAGAGCACCACGGCGTGCACGGTCGTCGCGTATAGTCGGCGAGCATATCCGCTCGCCTCCCCCCCCCAGATTCGGCATAAGCCTGGCTAAGCCATTGGCCACGCCCTTGGCTCTGGGGATTAGGCGAGCGAAATGCTCGCCGAAACTCCAGGTGCCATCCAGCCAGAGGCCCAAGATCTTCATATGAGCCCCCACGGAGATACGGGATCCCTCGACATTTATGTGGGCCACTGGTGGTCTCCCCTTTGACCTGTCATAAAAGAAGACAGCTTGCGTCTTTTGGGGAGCCACCCTTAGGCCCACTTCCTTCATCGCAGCCACTACCCTGGCCACTGCGACATTTGCCTTGGCAATTGCCTCCCCCCAACTGTCACCCTCAACTCCCAGGAAGGTGTCATCGGCGTAACCGCTAAGCCAACACCCCGCGAGAAGGGCGACCCGGAGAACGGAGTCATACCCCAGGTTCCACAGGAGCGGCCCAAGCCCCGACCCCTGCGGAACCCCCCGCACGACCCTTCTGACCAGGATATTCCCATCCCGGTCCGTACAGGCCAATTGCCTGTCCCGGAGATAGTCATGGACTACGGCCACTAGGTACGGGGGGACGCAATGGTGATCTAGCGCCCCCCGTATCACCGGCCATGGCAGGGTGTTGAATGCGTTGGCGACGTCAAAGCTGACGCCCAACAACACCCCGCCAGCCTCCGTCGTGGCTCCCGAGAGGGTCCTGATGCGCATGATTGCGTCCACCGTTGACCTACCCTCTCGAAAGCCATACTGGTCCCGAGATAAGTCGGGACCAGTCCGGGACAGATGCTGGACGATTCGGTCGGCGATAACTCTCTCAAAGAGTTTGCCGACCTCGTCCAGCAAGCAAATAGGCCTGTACGCCGCCGGTTGGTCGGCGGGTTTCCCCGGTTTGGGGAGGAGGACTAATCGCGCCACCTTCCAGGCGCGGGGAAACCGACCTTGCTCGAGACATCTGGAGAATATCTCTCTCAGGTGCTCGGCCAGCTCCCCCATGGCCAAGGACCACGCCCTTCCAGGCACTCCGTCGGGACCCGGGGCCTTTCCCTTTTTCAGCCGTTTTACGGCCCTCCTCAGATCGTCCATCGACACTCCGAGCTCCTCCTCGTCCCACTCCACGTCTGGTGGAGCGGAACCCCCGTGCGCCCTCTCCCCCTGATCATCGGGGAAGAGGGTGTCTATTACCTCGTTGAGGAACTCGGTGTCGACGGACTCCGTCACCGGGGGCGCCCATGGTCTAAATTTATTTAAGACTATTTTATACGGGCGCCCCCACGGCTCTCTGTCCAGGTCCCGAAGGAGCTCCAACCATGCTTGGTCCTTGGCTCGCCTGATCGCGTTGGAGTAGAGCCGCCTGGCGGAGCGGTACTCCACTCCCGCGGCCTCCATACGTCTCGGGTCCCTGGCTTGGACCCGTCTGGCCCTTAGCCAGCCGCGCCTGGCACGTACGGAGGAGCGGCTGAGTTCGGCGATCTCCTCCGTCCACCAGTAAGCCGCCCTGCGCGGATGCGGTCTGGATCGGGGCATGGCTGCGTCACACGCATCTGCCATGATTTCCCCGATCCTTCCCGCCAACGCCTCCGCGTCGCCGGGCGCGGTAAGAATGTTGCCCGCCCACAGCGACGTGTGGATGGAGGCCCTCAGGAGGTCGGGATTCAACCTCCCGACGGCCCACCTGGGAAAGCGTAGTTCCGCCTCCCTTTGGCGGGCCTGGACCTCCGGGAGAGTGACCGGGAGACCCATCTCAATGAAAAGATGGTCCGACAAGGTTTCAATCTCCTCGGCCACTCTCCATCCAACAACCCTTCCGGCTAGATAGGGGCTGGCCCACGTCAGATCCACTATGGACCCGCCCCTATGCCGGACGCAGGTCTGGGTTCTTCCGGTGTTTAGGATCACCAGACCCAGACCCGCGGCCCAGTCCTCCAGGATCCTGCCCCGTCTGTCCGTGGCCGGGGAGCCCCACAGCGCCAATTTGGCGTTGAAATCCCCGGCCACAAGGACTTGCTGTCCTGTAGGCAGGATCCTTCTGAGGCACGCCTCAATGTCGGCCAGGACTGCCTCGTATTGGGCCGTGCCCGAGTTGGGGGAGATGTACACTCCCACGATCGTGACACGGCCCCACTTGACCGCAATGTACCCGTCCCCCGCCTCGGTGCGAGTGCAGGGAACGGGGCATTCTGTCCTCCTCCATGTTATCGCGACCGAGCCGCACAGGCTGCCCGCCCACAGCGGGTGGTCCTGTGGCACCCTGTACGGCTCGGCGATCACTCCCAGGCCACACCCGCGCTCCGCCATGGTGTGCATAAACACGTCTTGGGAAGCGCGGGCGTGGTTAAGGTTGGCCTGCATAAGCTTGTGATGAGGCATTATAACTCCTCATCATTGGCGAAGGCCTCCTCCTTCTTCTCACCCTTATTGCTCGGAGATGGCGCCAGTGGTGGGGCATCCTCGCTGGACGCCAGTAGCTCCGTTTCCTCCTTGTTGTTCCCCTGCTCCTGCGGGGGTGCTATCGCTTGGACCTGGGCCTGTTGGGTCACCAGGTCGTTGCGCTCGCCCCTCGTCGCTGGGTCCAGGCCGTTACCCTTCTTCTTTCTTTGGGCTTTCGGCTCCCCGCTGATCTCGGCAGCAGCAGCCCGGTCGGTGGCGTTTTTATCGGCCCGGGGGGCCGACCTTTTGGACGCCTGCCTGCCGCTGCTGAAGGAGATGCTCGTCTCCTCTATGCAGGTGATTCTGGGCAGGGGGCGACTCGGAGTTTCTTCTACCTCCATCGCCTCCACACCATTGCGCCTCGATGGCTCAGCTCGAGCGGCGCCCGTGGCCAGCCGGGGCCTCGCCTTCTGTTGGCGGAGGCGCAGGCTTTTCCTCCCGCCCGGTGCCCAGAGGGTCTCCCAAGGTCCGCGCATACCGGACACTTGGGGGCCTCGCCGCAGTCCCGTGCCAGGTGGTTTTCCTCACCGCACCTATAGCATCGGGCACTGCGGTCTATTGGGCTGGTGCATTGTGCACGCACGTGCCCGCCCTCCAGGCACCTGAAGCACTGGAGGGGTCTGGCCTCCAGTGCCTGCACCCGCGCCAGGAACCAGCCTATCTGTATCCTAGTGCCGGCCCTGCAGACGGCTATTACCGCTGCCAGGGGGCACCTAACCCAGGCTGTGTTCAGCCCGTTCGGCCCCCTGCGCAGCTGCCCCACCTGTACCTGGCCAGGCAGGCAACCCTCCACTCTCGCAACCGCCCCCGCGATATCGCCCCCGGTGACCGAGTCCTCTAAATCGAGGACCCGGAGTTCACCCATCTTCGAGGACCTTGAGACCCTCACCCCGGGGCGATTCGCAAACAGCTGCGAGAGCTTCTCCGCCAGCTCGTCCGCCTTCTGCGTGTTCCCCCTACCCGGAATCTCTATAACCAGGGCCCCCGTTTGGGCCCTCTTGGGTCTGAAACCGGTGGTGAAACCCATCTCCGCCAGGTTTATTTTGGCCCTCGCCTCGCGGAGGAGCTCCTCGTAGGCCCCCTCCGCTGAGGTGATGGTCACCGCCGCGCTGTTCGGCAGCCTTCTTTTCGCTGCCTTGACCGGCTTTGGCGCCGCGGCCGCTCTCGGCTGCGCGGCCGACTTAGCCGATGCAGATTTGACAGCGGCAGACTTGCCCTTTGGCAAGGGAGGCGCTCCGCCGCTGGCTTTGCCCCCGCCGGCCGCCGCCCGTTTGCCCTTCGCCTCCTTCCTCCCCGTAACCAATTGCCAGCCCTCCGGACCGGGCCCGGTGGCCCGCCCCGAAGAGGCCGGGGGGTCGGGAACGGACATGTCGGCCTTAGTTACTCCGACATTCTTTTTCCCCGAGGCCCTGCCCCTGCTTCCGGGGCCAGTCCCGAAAGAGCTTGCCACCGCGGCGTATGAGGGCTTCGGCTGGGGCTTGCCCCTGGCCGTCGCCGGCTGCCCTGGCTTGCTCCCGCCGCTCTTCTTTGGCCCTGTTTCCCTCTGATTAGGGAGGGGCGCTTTGTTTGCGGCTTTTCCGCCCGCACTCCAACTCCTGGAGGGGCCTCGGGTTAGCCTCGAGGCCAGCACCCATCCTGGACAGGAGCGTGGCCAGCATTCCCTCCATCTTGTCAATGCGGGCGCTGACTAGCTCCAGGTCTGTCGGAGGATTTTCGGCAGGGTGGCCTCCTCCAGTATTCTCCTGGACCCTTGAATCGCGGGTCTGACGACCGGAGGCATCCCATGTTTGTCAATGTCTGCCAAAATTTGCAGTCTTTTGACCTCGGATGCCTCCCTCGCCATCTTTTCCTCGGCGTCGTCCTCCCCCTCGTCATCCGACGAGTCCAAAACATATTTCTTCGTGGGACGGGAGCCACGCGTCTTCCTGCCCCCGTTCCGGCTCGGTGGGGAGGGAGGGAGAGGAGCTCCTCCAGTCTCCTCCACCTCCATAGGTGTGTCCTCTCTCGCGCGCAACAATGCCTCCAGGCGCTCATTGAGCTTGGCATTGTCGCTCCGCAAGGCCGCCACTTGAGTGCGGAGCTCCTCCAGCTCCGCGTCTCTGGTGTGCCTTTCCTCTTCCTCCCCACGCGTGATCAGATGCGTTATCGCGGCCGCGATTGTCGCGGCCGCGTCATTGAGGCATCTTTGATCCGCGCCTCGGAGGGTTTTCGAGGTGGAATTTACCTTGTCCACCTGCCTAACTGCCTCCATAATCCGGCTGGAAAAGTCTCGAGTCGGAGCCAGCCTCAATTCGTCCAGTCTCTTGGACTGGATTCTTTTGCGGTTGTCCGAGAGTTCGGCGGGAACGGACGGGTCGTTCAGGTTTTTGACCCTTTGTTCCTCCTTTCTCGCCTCCCTGCGGGCAATCATGGCCTTCTTTTTTTCCCACTCCCCGGTGGTCACTGGCCTGCCCCTTTTTCCTGTCTTCGTGTCCTTGACGCGGAGCATTCCATCCTCGTCCATCGTGATGGACTCGTCCGTATCTGGCGGGGCGTTGTCCTCCGCCAGGGATTCAACGTCCGCCAGGGTGGTGTCAAAGTGCTCAGCATCCCGACCCTTCCCTTCGCTCTTGCTAGGCACGACGCCTATCTTAGCTAGCGAAACGCGCACCTCTCTCACGCTTTTTGGACCTTTCACCGTTTGGTTGGTGGTCCTGGAAGGATGCTGGTCTTGACTCTTGGAGTCAGAGTTCGACTCCTGAGGCTCATCATCCTCCGCCTTCCCGCGTCCTGACTTTTTTGGGTTTTGTTGTCTCTTCATTTTTAGATTAATCCCACTACCCGTCACGGCTCGGGGTTGCCCCCTATGCCCCAGCCCCCTGCCAACAGCAGGGCGACTGGGACTCCATGTCCCTTACTCACCCATGAGGAGAGGGCATCAAGGCCCAGCCCCCCATGGGCTTTCAGGGCTCCCACCGCTCCGACCCGGTGGGCACCGTGACGGGCGCCGCCACGCGGGGGGCCCCACGGGCAGACAGGTACCGCAGGGTGTCGCACCCCACCCAAGGTCCTGCCCGCCGTGGCGACCGGCGTTAAATCCTTGCCCAGGGCCGAGGTAACCTCCGCGCCCTGGCCAACCGCCTACTCCGACGGCCGGGTTCGGGAGGGATGCGATCCCCGACCACCGGAGTTACCCGCGCGCCGCCGGTCTATCTCACCCGGCGGCCAAGACCCGCCGGCCCCGACCTCGGAATATGTCCGAGCGGCCCGACGGGTCTCCCTCCAGAAAAACATCGCCCGGCCCCAACCTCGGAATAAGTCCGAGTGGCCCGGGCGGTCACCCACCCAGGTCGCCGGCCCCGACCTCGGAATACTTCCGAGCGGCCCGGCGACCCTCCACACTCGGCAGACCATGGGACCACGTCCCTGGTGTGCAACCGCCGAGGGTGGGCCTCTCCTCCGGCCTACCCAGGACCACGTCCTGAGCTGGGTCGGAAGAGGGATACCCCCCCTCCCCCTCCTGCCGGAGCACCGGCGTGCAATGGAGGAAGGAGGAAAGGGGCCTTCCCATTCCCTCGGCGAGACGGCATCCCTGCCCGCCTCGGGAACGGGGACCACCCTCCCCAACCCCACCCCGCGGCGCGGTGGAAGAAGCAGACCTCCTCCCTAACGGCCCCGGCCGACCGGGCGACTTTTATAGAGGCCGCCCGCCTCGCGGGCCCTGAAAAGGGCCCCCCGGTCTCCGCCAGCCTCGCGGCTGACGGAGATTACGGTCTGTGGTGTGCTCTTGGACCCCAATCCTCGCCACCGGGCTCTCCCGACGGTCCCCGACCGCCGGTACTACCCCAGTGGGTCAACGGATCAAAGGGGAGCCCCCTCACCCGGTACCCAACGAATTGGGTACCTTCGTCAAGGTGGCACACCGTCGAGGGGGCGCGTATCTAGCCTGCTTAACGTACTCTCGCTCTTTCTCCATTCGGCTTATATGCCTTACCGTTCTCTCTGTTGTATCCTCGCTGCCTAACCTTTCAATCTCCTTGCTGTCCTCTCTTCCTTCCGTTATACCACGTGTCTCTTTACTGCTGCCGGTTTACCCGCCTCCTTCTTCCTCTTCACCATGCGTTCTCGAACCAAGTCTCGACGTGCCGCATGGGTGCCAACCTTGTTGACACCCAGCGCCGTCTCGACTTCTCGTTCTTCCCGCCTCTCCGCTGATCCGCCGAAGCGCCACCATCCCTCTTCTTTGCATCACGCGTGCCACGATCTCAGTTTCGCGTCACACGTCCTTGCGCCCGACAGCTTTCTCTCTCTCTCCTTTGCCTCTCACCTGAATCCTTCTGAGCATGCGTATTGCTATGTTCTCTTCTTCCGGTCCCCATTTGTGCCGGTCTTCATCTCTCCCTTCCCCCTAGCCCAGCCTCGTTCCAACTTAACCTCCTTTCCTCCGATTCTCTTTGTCCTTCCTTGCCCCCGAAATCCTTCACCTCCGGGTCCTCCTCCATGTTTTCAGCTTCCTCCGTTCCTCCTTTGAACGCATCTCCACTTTCACCACTTTCCTCCTCCTCTTATTCCTATATTCCTTCCATAATTCCTCCTTTCCTTTCGGGGCAACCGCCTGCCTCGCGTGCACTACCCTCTGTTTTTTCTAATTATTATTGCAAATAAATAATTAATGTAAAATAAATATTAAATTAATGTTGAATAAATGTTAAATACATATTTTTTCAAATCATTATTGCAAATAAATAAATTAATGTAATATAAATAGTAAATTAATGTCAAATAAATGTAAAAAAATGTGTTTAAATCATTATTGCAAATAAATAAATTAATGTAAAATAAATATTAAATTAATGTTGAATAAATGTTAAATAAATGTTTTTTCAAATCATTATTGCAAATCAAGAGACACAGTAGTGTCTCGCGCTAAGTGCGCGCGGAGCGAGACCGCCGTGGCTCTATTAACGCGGCGCAACGAGTTGCGAGTAACCGAGATTTTGAGATCTCGATAACCAGTGAACGGATCAAGTTCTAACTAGGCTTATCGTAAAGCTTGGACCAATGTTATATAGTAAAAGTGTTTTTACTTTTCCGCTACGTGCCCTACGAGCGGAAATATTACGATGCAAAGTCCGATCCTGATAATTTTCAAATACGTCGTTAAGAAACAGATACGTCGTCGTCTCTCATATCTCAGAACGTCACTTTCATATACTTTGACTACAGATGGTTCTTTATGTCTTCATTGGTAAATTAGATTTACGTGTACTTACGTCAGTCGCTCAGTGCGCGAAGCTGCGTCTACATCTATCGTAATGTTTATCGTAAGCTCCTTACGACGATCGTAACGCTTGTCATGACAGCTATCGTAACCTCATCATATAGGTGCACCTACATCTATCGTAACGCTGCGATCGTGGTCGTAAGCAAAGAAGCTCTCGTAAACAATATATCTATGTTAATATTGCGACCCGTTTTCCTTCGGTCTCGCCAGCCGAAGGGGCGCGGCCGCACATTCACTAAATGACAGACGGTAGCTCCGAGGTATCCGCGATAGACTTACTTAGAGGTATCTACGGTAACAGATTCTTTTCGCCAAATGTTCCGTATGGGCGCCAGGTGCGATTACGCGCACCACGTTTCGTCAATTCAATATACCAATATCTGCAGCCCGAACGCAAGCTCAGGGCGTCGGTTACGATTCGTAATGGGGAGAGTGGGAGAGGGAGCGCAGCGCAATCAACACAAATCAAATAATAAATAACATTGTATTTCAGATGAAGGGATCAATATATATATATATAGCGAAATCGAGCCGCCTCGCCGGCGACCGTCGCTCAAAGCAACGTCTCGAGCGCACGTTACCTTATTCGCAATCGCGCAGATACCGCATACTCTACTCGCGGAACGCGAATCACACACACACGATCCAGCCACGCATCTCACTCACACGAGTTAAACGCGAATCTCATGCTTTACAGGTCCCCGTACGCGGGAAGCACGTCCACGGCACGCGAGTCGCCGCCACGCGGATTATCACACACACGCACCCAGATTCACACACACAACTCGGCCGCCCCGCTCGCGGCGTACGCTAAACGACAATGGATACGGCAATTAACCGGTAGACACGAAACGACATACGGACGATACTTTACACGGTAACTATTCGGTATACGCGAAATGATACCTACGACACACGCACGCGGTAAACTAATCGGTATATCTACGACACACGCACGCGGTAAACCAATCGGTAGACGCGAAATGATATCTATACGGCGACCATGCAATACACCCGTACTGATTTCCCTGGTGGGAGACCGCGACGATACCTGCATGCACCGGCGACACAAAGTATCCGCGGGACTTCCCTCGAGTACGCACCGCAATTCGCCCGCGCGCGAGAGCGCGGCGCAATACCTCACGAGGAGCGTTACCGCACCGCTCGCCCGTGGAATTTTCCCGGGACGGGCGCGACAACGATACGCGACACTAATCGCGACTTTAACACACTAAACGCGAAATACCGGTAGTCCCGACACACTGAACGCGATACGCTCATTACTACCTCGACGCAAGAAGCATACACTCAGCGGTAATTAACGCAATACGCGAGACAACGATAGTCTCGACACAATGAACGCGATACGGTAAACAAGAAACACGGAATGACTGTCGGCCGCGCAAGAGTTTCCGGGGAGGGCTTCACAATATTTATATATTTTTCCAAGCACGATCTTGGCCGGGCTCGCGAGCACAAGTTATTTCCGACGAAAGTCGGTATCAGTAAAAACGGTATTCTAATCGGTATTGTTACTAATAATGGTCTAAGGCCATGGCCGAGATCGAGCCAACGGTAATACGGTAGCACCGGAGTGGAGATCTTACAAGTTTTCTGCCGTTGCCTTGCTGCTTAGCCGCTTTGTTCTTTCGGGGCTGCGTTCTTGGGATGGCTCCTCGGATAGCGCTCGCACGACAGTGAAGAGCGGCCGGCCCGGCGAGATCACGTTGGGCCCCCGCGCATGCGCTCCAAGCCTGCGATGTATCGTCCCGCCGATCCGTCGCGCGCGCCGTGTTTGTTGCGCCGCTTCTGGTCCTTTCTGCCTGCCCGCGATCCTTTGAATCGGCTGCCATCATGTGTGGGCCCTTCTCAGCTTTAGCCCGGCTGGCCAGGCCGTGGCTATGCTGCTCGGGGTCCTTGATATCATCGGGGAGGCGTCCGGGTCGCTCACCCGCGCTGCAGTCGCGGTGTCGCGCCCCTTCCTGTGTGACGGTACGGCCCGGGGTGCAATGTGCGAGGCATTCTGCGCGTCTCCGCGGCGGTAGGCCCAAGTGACTCGCCCGTCAACCAGCCACTCCGTTCAGCGTTCCCCAAAGTCTTCTTCTCTCCCTCGTTGCGACATACGTCGTTACACCGGTCCTCCGTCGATCATCCGCTCCGGCACCACCTGTCGTAACTATAAAGCTCGCTCGCAGATTAATAAACCGCGAATAACCCTCCCGTACTCCGTCGAGGCGCCATCCCCGACCTTCCCCTCGGCCGAGCTACCGTCTGGGCGGTGGACGCGACAATGTCACGTCACAACTCCCCCCTCCCAGACGAGGGCCGAGGGGATTCCGGCCCCGAAAGCAGTGACCACCACTCCGGCACCGGCTATGCCACCAGGCCAATGTCAAAAAAAAAAAAAACTGAATCGTGCCCTGCAGTGGCCCCGAAAACTCCCGCAGCTCGTCTCCCTCTGCAATCACCCCGGACCTCCGACACCGGCGTCAACCCGAACACTCGCGACCGCCATCCAAGACCCCGATCACGCGCCGCTCTCGCACGCGCGGTGGACCCTAAGTCCCAGCCTCGCGAAACGCGATCGTATCATATTTATGGTATGGAGGGGGAGGGATGAGCAAGGACTGGTACACAAGAATTTCCTCTACCTAGTGTTTATTAGTACATCTTTGGTACAGACAAACGGACATGGGAGGAAGTGGGGGGGGGGGGGGCGACGGTCCATTGTAAGCGGTAGCTACCGCCTTCGCGAGCGGCTTCGGCTCCTCTTCCTGTCTCTGGGTCCTCGCGGGGCCGTGAACGGTTGCGCCTGGAGATAGGCGGGGGCACATCGGCGACATCCGCGGAGGGTAACCCCCCGCTCCCCGCAGCCGTAGCAAAACTCCTGCTGGCGGGGTAGGGGGCACTCCGCATACGAATGTCCCCCGGAGGAACAATTCCAACAGCCCCCCCGGGGCCCACGCATCGCCATCGCCTCGTCCACCTGGCCACCCGCCTGGACAGCGACCTCTCGCCGCTCCACGCCCTGGATCCGGGCCGGATGTTCCCCTTTGGCGGCCGCGATCTTCCGGTAGGCCTCGTTTACCAGGCCCCACGCACGCCGCTCGCTGTCGCGCGCGACTTCTGCCTCCTTCCTGGCTTTGGCGAGGTCGTTTCGGAGCTGCGCCCGTTCCGCCCACGCGCGGCGTTCGCCCTCGCGCGCGGCGTCCGACTCCCTCCTTGCCTCCAGGAGGTCTTTTTCGAGCCGCGCTTGGTCCATCCTGGCCCTTTTCAATACTGCGCGTTGCTGCGCGTCCTCCTCCGTCTGCGCGGCGACGTCCTTCAGCTCGACCCCCCAGTCCTGGGTCCCCACGTCCCGGTAGTGAATCTCGCGCACCACGGCCCCTTGGTTTGTATACCGCGCCGCCCGGACCTGTTGGCCGGCGTCCTCTAAGTCAGTCCAGAAGCCGGGCTCGTTGCACCGGATGTGGTGCCACAGCCGGTGGCGGCGGCTATAAAACTGCCGCCAAATACGGCGGGTCTCGATGGACGCCATCGTCGGTATCCCAGGTATCCTATTTGCCAGGGGCAGGAAGGTGATAGGGTTTTAGGTCTTGGACGTGTACCTTCCCGACGGGCGATCCATCCGGTTGTGCTAACTCATAGACGACCGGAGAGATCACCCGCTTAATTCGGAACGGTCCCTGGAATTTCGGTGCCAGCTTTCCCGCGATATTCTGTACGGCAGACGACAATACATGCTGCCGTTTTAATACTAAATCGTTTACGCAAAATTTACGCGGCCGCCTCCGGAGATTATATCTCGCGGCCTGCTGTTGGTTTGCCTGCTCTAAGTTTTCCATCACCCATTCTCTAACCGCACGCATTTCCGCCATTCGCCGTGACCACTCCGCCGGGTCTCCCGCTTCGACATCGGTAACGTTCTCCCGACGGTCGCGCAACGTGTCGGGCGGTATCAACTCGCGCCCGAAATTCAGAAACGCCGGCGAGGTACCTAACGAGGAATGGCTCGCCGTATTATACGCGAAACGCAAGCGCAATAAATGTCTGTCCCACTCCCTGTGATCCTTCTCGATATAGGCCACAATCATCGTTTTCAACACTCGATTCTTTCTACCGGATTCGCCTGAGGGTGGTAGGGAGGTACCGTAACGTGCGCTATCCCATTTTCTTCCGCGAAACCTCTCATTACTTTGTTTATAAATTCCGTCCCGTTATCCGTCAAAAGGGTCTTCGGTGTGCCCCATCGCGACACGATCAAATCCTCCAGAGCCTCTTTAATTTTCGGCCCCGTGGCCGCCCGTAACGCCCGGATTTCCACCCACTTAGTAAAAAGATCTTGTATAACTAATATATATTGATAGCCTGCCTTACTGCGGGGCAGCGGCCCTACGATATCCGCGGCGACGGCGGTCCACGGTCCCTCCACTGTTCGGCGTCCCATCCACCCCGCGGGACTCGCCTGCTCTACCTTTGTTCGCTGGCATATATCGCACGTTCGAACATGTTTCGTTACGTCTCGAAACAAGTTCGGCCAGTAGTAAGAAACGGCGACGCGTTGGTAGGTTTTCTCGATACCTAAATGACCGGCTTGAGGAGCGTCGTGCGATTCGCGAAGGGCTTCCGCGCGAAGTTCTCGCGGCAATACTAGCTTCCATCGGTCAAGGTCCTCCACGATATCCGAGATGACCGGCCTCGGTCGCAAAAAGTATAACTTCCCCTCCACTATCCTCCAATGCGCGAATCTTTTCGGATCGGTAGCTACTTCGTTATATCGTTTGCGGTACCATACGTCGGACGTGTCCTCACACTCCGCGATCTTTACTACGGCGTTTACGTTAACGGCGTTCTCCCCTTCCCCCTCATACATTCGCGATAGCGCGTCCGGCACGTGGTGCAGGGCTCCCTTCCAGTATTCCACCGTGTAGTTATATTCCAACAGTTCGAGGGCCCACCGGGCCAATCGACCTGTAGGATTTTTCAGGTTGTGTAACCATCGCAAACTACTATGATCGGTAATGACGGTAAATCTATATCCCTCTAAGTAGGGCCGGAATTTCTGGATTGCCCACACCACGGCCAAACACTCCAGTTCTGTCACTGAATATTTCCTTTCGGGATCCGTCAACACGCGACTGGCATACGCGATCACCCGCTCTTCGCCCTCTAATTTTTGCGTAAGTACCGCCCCCAACCCTACCGAACTCGTGTCGGTCTGTAATACGAAGGGCTCTTCGAAATTCGGACACGCTAGTATCGGGGCGGACATAAGGTGCTCTCGTATGCGATCGAAGGCGCGACACTGGTCATCCCCCCACTCCCAGCGCCTGTTTTTCTTTAAAAGGCGAGTAAGCGGTTCACTAAGCGTGGCAAATTGCGGTATAAATCGGCGGTACCACGAGGACATTCCCAAAAACCTGCGCAGCTGTCTAATGTTTCGCGGCGCTTGGTACTTCAGAATCGGCTGTATTTTCTCGGGATCGGTCGCGAGGCCCCCCTTTCCGACGATGAATCCCAAGTACCGTACCTGCGGTCGACAAAACTCGCATTTTTCCGAGTTTATAGTTAGGCCCGCTGCCGATATTTTATCTAGCACGCGTTTTAACCACTCCATATGTTGTTCGAACGTTTCCGTCGCGATAATTATGTCATCTAGATAGTTAAACGCGAACGGTTCCATTTCCGGGCCTATTAGCGTATCGAGCAATCTTTGAAACGTGGCCGGGGCGTTATGCAATCCGTACGGCATTCTGCGAAAATGGAATAGTCCCATCCCGGGGACACTAAAAGCGGTGATTTCGCGGCTATCTTTAGCTAACGGTATCTGGAAGTACGCTTGGCTCAAATCAATGGTCGATATGTATTTCGCCTTACGTAATTTATTTGTGATACCTTCCATGTTCGGTATCGGATACGCGTCTTTCTTTGAGATCTCGTTAACTCCGCGGAAATCTATACAAAATCGGTATTTGCCGTTTGGTTTTTTCACCATGACTATCGGATTCGACCACTGGCTCGAAGAGGGCTCGATGATTCCGGCTTTCAACATTTTATTCACCTCCGCGCGAATGGCTTCCTGAACTTTCGGTGACACTAGGTAGCAACGTTGTTTAATCGGCGCGTGACCCCTTACATCGATTCTATGCTCGGTCAAGCTAGTAATTCCCGGATCCTCCGGTGGAGTGGGTATGGTTCGTAAAAAAGAATCTAGCGTATCTTTTTGATCCGGTGTTAGCTGTGCTAGTCCACATACCGAGGATGTCCCCTCCCTGTCGAAACGGTAGCGAATGTGTGGTCTATCTGCGAAGTACCACTCGGCCGCCGCGAAATCTAACGCGATACCGAACTTGGTCAAAAAGTCCATCCCGACAATGCACGACACCGCCAAATCCGGCAATACCCCCACGGTCATTTCACAACTTCGGCCCTTCAATCGCATCGGCAAGGAAACGTTACCCTGAATCGCGGTTATTTGACCGTTCGCCATACGGATACGCGCTCCGCCTTCGCGCGCGATCGGCAGGCCTAGGCTTTCCGCAATCCGCATTCCCTCGCGACCGATAAGAGTGCGACTCGATCCCGAGTCTACAAGCGCCAATACCGAATGTCCACCTACACGAATTCTAAAGTACCGAAGGGGCGGTAACTCGGCGGGCTCAAAGGTAACAAACGAGTGCGTGAGCGCCTCCGCCGCGGTATCCACGGGTCGGGTCCTCGCTTCGAAACTCGGGGCCGTAGGGACCCGTCCTACGAACTCCCTCCCGCGTTTCCTGAACACGCCGGGCAAGTCCTTGTGGTAAATCCGCGCTTCCCGCACCGATAACAGTGGGTTTGCCGAGCCTCCCTACAATTTCGCGCGCGATGTCCCGCTTTCTCGCAGTTCCAACACTGCATACTCGCGTCCCCCACCCCGATTCCCGCCGCGGTATCCGTGACCGTTGGGCTCGCGGGAGCGGCAGGGCTAGTCGCGGTCGCCGCAGGTTTCGCGGTTTTCTTCCTACTTCCGGTTTTGCGGCCCACCGCCTCCCCGGTGGCGACGGTGATCGGAGTTTTCGGCTTCCCTTTTGGCGCGTGGTACGCCAAATCGGGGAAGATAGACTGTTCCGACGGTAACTGTGCCCGATAGTACTTGTCCGCGAGTAAGCTACGTTCCACCCGCGTGGCCAAATCTTCTAGGGTGTGGAAATCGCGGAACTCCTGACGACGTATCGCGATCTGCAAGCGCGGTAACAAGTTTCGGTGGGCGAACGTTTAACTGCTCCGATAAACTCCACGGGGGGCTCATTCGACCGAACAAAGCGCGCAAACACGTCAGATAGTCCGCGGCGGCCTCGTACTCCCCCTGAGTCCTCCGCAGGACTTCCTCCCGAAGCATGTATTGATAATCGGGGTCACCGAACCGGGCCCTCCACGCGCTTTCAAAATCATTCCAACTACGCCAGTTTTGACTTTCGAGCCGCACCCAATATAGCGCTACGTCCGACAAAAAAAGTGGTAAACATTTGAACAGGTCCGCGTCATCGATTGGGATAATTGCACGGGCCTCCTTTATCCGCAAAAGGAACGCCTCGGCATCGCTACCTCGCTTTCCCGAGAAATGGAGATTCCACTTGCGCATTAAGGTATACGCCTCGGACGCGGATCCCCGCGTGTATCGTCTCTCCGCCGCGAATGGTCCCGACTCGACGCGCGGGGGCGGCGGAAAGTTACCGCTTCGTTCCCCTGCGCCTCCCCGCTTCTGTTCGTAATTCGACCCTAATCCCTTTGATTCGAAAGTCAGACGCGACGGCTCAAAAGACGACCGCGGTAGCTCGAAAGTCGGACGCGGTAACTCAAATGTCGAACGCGGCAAGTCAAAAGTCGAACGAGATGGCGTACCCTGCACCCCCGTGTTCACGAGTGCCCCCGTCGCCCCCAATTCGAGAGTTTGACGAGGTGGCGTCCGAGATAGCCCTATCCCGATATACGGCGCTTCCATCTGTTCGGGTGGTACCGCGCCGCCCGCGTCGATACCGGCCGTTTCCGCGTCGGGGTTGGGCGTGGACACCGGGTCCATCGCCTCGACCTTCGCCTGCTCGAACTTTAATAAACGCGCACGCAAAACCGGAAGTATCCCGCTAGTGTCTAAATTCCGATCCACCAAATGCTGGATAACCTGCTCGACATTCAATTTCGTAATCCAGGTATATGGCGAACTTCCCTCCCGCATCTCGCGAGTCCCGATCTTCTCCTCGCGGTCTGGTCCGCGGGAGCCACGTAACAAAAAGGTAACACTCGTGGACGGAAACAGGTATCTTAATTAACTTCCGCCCCGACCATACGCGAAAAGATCGACAATAATAACGCGGAACGTATGCCAGTCGCGATAATATCGAAAGTCGCTACGCACAAAGGATCGCCACGGCGAAAATCAACATAATATCCTATACTAAAGTCGAAGGCAATAACATCCCGCTCGCGGTAAACACGCAGGAATTCGGCGAAAGAAACGAAAAGGAAGCGCGCAGTTCCCAAACGCAGGCAAACCAAACAAAGCGAACTCAATAACCAAGGTCGCGAATATCGTGTGGCACCGACATTCCAGAGTCGAAATAATAATATCCAATATCCATACGATCTCATACGCGGTAAACGAAACGGTACAAAGAAAAACAGTAGGTTCAGTTATACACAACACACACAGAAAAAATACGGAACTCAATACACGCTTAATTATTGCGCACGCTCGCTCTCCACAAATTTTCCCACAAATTTTTCCGTTTTCTTAAGCGAGATCGCCCCACGTTGGGCGCCAAAATTTTGCGACCCGTTTTCCTTCGGTCTCGCCAGCCGAAGGGGCGCGGCCGCACATTCACTAAATGACAGACGGTAGCTCCGAGGTATCCGCGATAGACTTACTTAGAGGTATCTACGGTAACAGATTCTCTTCGCCAAATGTTCCGTATGGGCGCCAGGTGCGATTACGCGCACCACGTTTCGTCAATTCAATATACCAATATCTGCAGCCCGAACGCAAGCTCAGGGCGTCGGTTACGATTCGTAATGGGGAGAGTGGGAGAGGGAGCGCAGCGCAATCAACACAAATCAAATAATAAATAACATTGTATTTCAGATGAAGGGATCAATATATATATATATAGCGAAATCGAGCCGCCTCGCCGGCGACCGTCGCTCAAAGCAACGTCTCGAGCGCACGTTACCTTATTCGCAATCGCGCAGATACCGCATACTCTACTCGCGGAACGCGAATCACACACACACGATCCAGCCACGCATCTCACTCACACGAGTTAAACGCGAATCTCATGCTTTACAGGTCCCCGTACGCGGGAAGCACGTCCACGGCACGCGAGTCGCCGCCACGCGGATTATCACACACACGCACCCAGATTCACACACACAACTCGGCCGCCCCGCTCGCGGCGTACGCTAAACGACAATGGATACGGCAATTAACCGGTAGACACGAAACGACATACGGACGATACTTTACACGGTAACTATTCGGTATACGCGAAATGATACCTACGACACACGCACGCGGTAAACTAATCGGTATATCTACGACACACGCACGCGGTAAACCAATCGGTAGACGCGAAATGATATCTATACGGCGACCATGCAATACACCCGTACTGATTTCCCCGGTGGGAGACCGCGACGATACCTGCATGCACCGGCGACACAAAGTATCCGCGGGACTCCCCTCGAGTACGCACCGCAATTCGCCCGCGCGCGAGAGCGCGGCGCAATACCTCACGAGGAGCGTTACCGCACCGCTCGCCCGTGGAATTTTCCCGGGACGGGCGCGACAACGATACGCGACACTAATCGCGACTTTAACACACTAAACGCGAAATACCGGTAGTCCCGACACACTGAACGCGATACGCTCATTACTACCTCGACGCAAGAAGCATACACTCAGCGGTAATTAACGCAATACGCGAGACAACGATAGTCTCGACACAATGAACGCGATACGGTAAACAAGAAACACGGAATGACTGTCGGCCGCGCAAGAGTTTCCGGGGAGGGCTTCACAATATATTTTTCCAAGCACGATCTCGGCCGGGCTCGCGAGCACAAGTTATTTCCGACGAAAGTCGGTATCAGTAAAAACGGTATTCTAATCGGTAATTGTTACTAATAATGGTCTAAGGCCATGGCCGAGATCGAGCCAACGGTAATACGGTAGCACCGGAGTGGAGATCTTACAAGTTTTCTGCCGTTGCCTTGCTGCTTAGCCGCTTTGTTCTTTCGCGGCTGCGTTCTGGGGATGGCTCCTCGGATAGCGCTCGCACGACAGTGAAGAGCGGCCGGCCCGGCGACATCACGTTGGGCCCCCGCGCATGCGCTCCAAGCCTGCGATGCATCGTCCCGCCGATCCGTCGCGCGCGCCGTGTTCGTTGCGCCGCTTCTGGTCCTTTCTGCCTGCCCGCGATCCTTTGAATCGGCTGCCATCATGTGTGGGCCCTTTTCAGCTTTAGCCCGGCTGGCCAGGCCGTGGCTATGCTGCTCGGCGTCCTTGATATCATCGGGGAGGCGTCCGGGTCGCTCACCCGCGCTGCAGTCGCGGTGTCGCGCCCCTTCCTGTGTGACGGTACGGCCCGGGGTGCAATGTGCGAGGCATTCTGCGCGTCTCCGCGGCGGTAGGCCCAAGTGACTCGCCCGTCAACCAGCCACTCCGTTCAGCGCTCCCCCAAGTCTTCTTCTCTCCCTCGTTGCGACATACGTCGTTACACCGGTCCTCCGTCGATCATCCGCTCCGGCACCACCTGTCGTAACTATAAAGCTCGCTCGCAGATTAATAAACCGCGAATAACCCTCCCGTACTCCGGTCGAGGCGCCATCCCCGACCTTCCCCTCGGCCGAGCTACCGTCTGGGCGGTGGACGCGACAATGTCACGTCACAATATATCTATAAACACACTATTCTTTGCACGTCGAGAAGGCTGACAGATTAGGTTACTGTTGTAACGCTAGACAAGCGTCATAATCGTCAGAGTTCAAGTTGAATCAACTCATCGATGAGGTTACGATAACTGTCACGACGAGCGTTACGATCGTCGTAAGGAGCTTACGATAATCATTTACGATAGATGTAGCCGCACCTTATGAGTTGACTCAACTTGAACTCGGACGATTGTAACACTTGTCTAGCGTTACAACAGTAACCTAACATCTCAGCCTTCTCGATGCGCGAAGAAAAGTGTGTTTATAAATATATTAACATAGACATATTGTTTACGACAGCTTCTTTGCTTACGACCACGATCGCAGCGTTACGATGGATGTAGACGCCAGTGATCGGCAAAAAAAAATTTTCATTATTTATTTTTTAAATGTCATAGCAATCATTAATAAGAAAAAATAAAATATTAAGTGCCGAAAAAAAAAAAATTTTTTTAAACTTATTTTTATTTACTTAACAATACGTAAATAGTTTCAAAAAAAGATTATTTTTACAAAAATTATTAATAATTTAACATTATTGTATAATTTTTAGAAAATTTAGTAATAAATCGAGAAAAAATTGTAGTTTTTAAAAAAATAAATAATGAAATAAAAATAATTTCTAATTTTTCAAAAAATAATAAGAAAGAAATATTTTTAATTTTCCAAAAAATTAGTAAATAAATAAAAATATTTTTTAATTTTTTTAAAGTATTAATTCCATTGCTTAAAAGTTCTCAGCAACTGAGAAAATATATCTATTAATTAACTTATTGTTAGTCAATATTTATTAGATTATATCAATGAGTATGAGCTGTTGTTCTTAAGTTTCCCTCCCCTTTCAGTATGCATATGACGATATGAGTGATAAGACATACAATTTTCGCCTTCTTCTCATAGAGAAAGCTTTGTTTACGTAAAGAAAATTTTTTAGTTGCCGCTGCCAATGTGTTCAGAATGTTCTAAAACGTCCAAAAATCGTATTTTTAAAATGTGTGTGCGTGTGTGTGTACGGACTCTATAACTCAAGAACTAATCAACCAAATCTTAAAGAATTGTATATGAAATAGGGATAGAAAAGACTGAAGAATATAACAGAATTAGAAAAATTGCCAATATTATAATACTTTTAAAACAGGAACCTTTATTAAATTCGACGCAATTGGCAATTATCGTACAATTATCGTTTACACGACGTTTCGACCCGGGGGATTGGGTCCTTCTCAAGTGTCTAACAACAAATAATTTTTTCCGGCGTTACTGTTTTTTGTTATTAGACACTTGAGAAGGACCCAATCCCCCGGGTCGAAACGTCGTGTAAACGATAATTGTACGACAATTGCCAATTGCGTCGAATTTAATAAAGGTTCCTGTTTTAAATTAACATTGGCGGATTAACCTTCATTCTTTGATAATATTTTTACCCTTAAAGGCTGCACATCAAGTCACAACCATTTGAAACTTTTTAAACATTGATGTTTTTGGACAAATTAATATTAATTATTCGCAACTTTTCTAATTCTGTTATATTCTTCAGTCTTATCTATCTATATTTCTAGATATATAATTCTTCAAGATTTGGTTGATAAGACCCAGCTTCTTTGTATGTACAAATTCCCCGAAATTTTAAACATCTGATGAACTCAAGTACCAATCAACCAAATCTTAAAGAATTGTATATAAAATAGGGATAGAGAAAACTGAAGAATATAATAAAAAAAATTGCCAATATAATAAAAAAGGATGCAAATTAGAAACTTGCACATTGCTTCCTTATCATTTTTTTCGCTTATAATGCTTCTTCTATGAGAAAGCCACTTTATTATATGCTAATAAATGGTTAATTTTCTCAAAAATTAGTAATATATTTTTTAGCAAGTACTAATTGTTTAAGAAAAAAATATACTTTTTAAAAACTACTAATTTTTCAAAAAATTAAAAATATTTTTTTTGAAATTAGTAATTTTTTTGACTCGTCAATTTATTTTAATATAATTGCCAATTTTTTGGATTATGAGCAATATATTTCTGATTATTTATTAATTTCTCAGACAGAGTATTATATTTCCAATCAATTGATAATTTTTTTAAATTTAGAGTTTAGTATTTTATTTATTACCAATTTTTTTGTTAATTAAAATTAAAAACATTTAAATTTTTTATTTTTGATTAATTAAAAATAAATGCCGATATCATTTCTAAAAACAGAATTTTTGCCGATCACTGGTAGACGCATCCTAAATACGAATATGGTTTTTATGCAGTCGGATATCGGCGATTGGCTCGTGCAGTGACAATAACATGATGTGCGAGTGTGCGTGGTAATAAACTATCGTATAAGTAAACTACGTGTGTGATAATAAACTCACGCTCTCTCGTGATCTCTCTTATGCTCTCTCTCTTTCTCTCTCTCTCTTATGTGAAAGCGTGACATCAGAGGCGAGAATTGACATTATTGTATACATCGAACGTCGTAATGATAGTGACTATATCGACATTTATATCTCTGATGAAATCAAATCTAAATATTTTTTGTATTATAACTTAGAATTATATCTGACAGTTTGACATCTTTTAATGTGTGTAGTTTGTATAAATTTATAAATTATTTAAAAAATTAACACAAAATATGCATATGTCAGGCAAAGTCAAAAGTTTGTCGAGAGCAGATTATGCAAAGTATTTGCTATATATATAAATTTTGTCGAAAGAAAATTACTGATTTGTTACAGGATTTGACATGTATGTGCAATGTTTTTGGCAGATTGTTAGTATTGTTAGTAGATAATATATGTATAGTAAAGTTGGTTAATAAAACAAAGCAATTAATAATTTATAAGTACAGCTTGACAGTACTATATAATACGATGCAGATTAGCGACAGAAACAGCAGAATCTACGTTCGACAATGTCAATTTACTGCTGATTTGTTATTAGATGTAAGATATCAAACAGCTCCTCTCTCCGACTGTATCTCTTCTATCTCCATAATATTTGTTTATACATATATGTATACTAGCTGGTTACCCGGGTTTCGCCTCGGAGGCCCTCTCGCCCCTTTGTAGATATTTGTGCATAGAATTTGAAATTTATAGAGGTTTGTTACTTAAAATTAATGAAATTATAATACTTCCATGTATGGCATTTTTTGTTTTATAAATTGTTTCTGTTTTTCTTTAATTGGTTTTGTGATATGTGTAAAAAAAAACCAGTTTTTAAAAAAATAACGCTTCTTTATTCCACAATAAATTTATTAACGAAAATAATTTTAAAGGTAGGGGAGAGAGGAATTGCGAACATCTAAGGGAAAAGTTAAATAAAGCCAACGATTATTTATCAACTATAGAAGTCTATTTTAAATAATACTCCAGTTATTTGATTACTTTAAATCCCAAAGTTACTCTAAACTACAATAATCAATATTTATAGATTATCAACATAAATTATAATTTTAAACAATAAGCAAAACCTGTTTGTAATTACCCCAGCTACGGCATTGCCCCGCGTGCGGCGGGTAGTCTCTTAACCCTTGTGTCCACGATGCTAGAAATTGCTCTGAGATCTCGGTCAGAGTTCTTGCACAGAGTTCTCTCATCTCGGATGAATCTAGAAAGCGTTGTTTAATGGAAGTTACCTTACCGTAGTTGATATTTAGTCTATGGATACATTCTAACCTACAAATATAAGACATCTACTTTCTATATACATATAGAAGCGTAAGTTAATAGTCTTAATTATTCATTTATATGAGAACATTTTTAACGCGTAAAATTCCTTTCTAAAACAAGGAATAATAATTTAAATATATTTTATTTCAATTTTTAGATACGGTGGATTGCAAAACTTCCAAACAATATTTCTCAACTATATAAGTACTACAATTATGAAGTTAAAAGCTAAAAAATTGATTACAATCGCTCTAATTGCTGAAATTGCGGAAAGAAAAGAGAGAGTAAAAAAAAGAAATGAACAAAAAAAACAAAGACGACCACGGTCCATTTGGACACGTAAATGGATACTTCAAAGAAATCGTGCATTGAGAGGGACAATCAACTTAGCACATACAGAATTAAGAATTGAAGATAAAGAATATTTTCAAAGGTTTTTTAGGATGCGGATTGATTTGTTCGATCAACTTGTAGAAAAAGTAGCACCTTATATACAACGTCAAAATACAAATATGAGAGAATGTATATCACCTAAGGAACAAGCATCACTGACTTTAAGTTTTTTAGCTACTGGTGAAAGTTACAGAAGTTTAGAATATTCGACAAGGATTCCAGCATGCACAATTTTTCGTATAATTCCTGAGACATGTCGTGTTATATACGAAGTCCTTCGAAACGATTATTTACAAGTAAATAAGATTTTATTGTCAACAATATGATATGTTAATTTAATCTTCTTTGAATATTAATAAATAAGTTACTTATTTCATGATTTTTGTAGACACCAACTACAATCGAAGAATGGGAACGTATTGCAAATAGTTATTTACAATTATGGAATGTTCCAAATTGTATTGGTTCCATGGATGGTCGACATATACAATTTAGAGCACCGTTTAAAGATGGATCATTATATCACAATTACAAAGGCACTAACAGCATTGTTCTCTTGGCATTAGTCAACGCGCAGTATCAATTTACATATGTTAATGTCGGAGTTAACGGTAAAGTAAGTGATGGAGGTGTTTTCCGTGATAGTGACTTAGCAAAACTTTTAAATGATCCACAAAATCCATTGAATGTGCCACAAGATAAACCATTACCCGGTATGAACGAACCTGTTCCATACGTCATATTAGCTGATGCTGCTTTTCCGTTACAAAATTATATATTAAAACCATATCCATCACGAAATTTATCTCATAATGAGAGGATATTTAATTACAGACTAAGTAGAAGTAGAAGAATTGTTGAAAATGCTTTTGGTATATTGGCAAATAAATTTCGAGTGCTTTTAACACAAATGCATTTACCTGTTGAAACTGTCCAAAATATTACACTTGCATGTTGTGCGTTACATAACTATCTTAGTAAAGAAAATGCTGCTTATTTACATACGGACATAGACACTGAAAATTTAGAAGAACATACTATAAGACCTGCTACATGGAGAAATGATAACGTACAGTTACGCAACTTGGAAGTTGTAAATATAAGACCAAGTACAAATGCAATTCATATTTGCAATGTGTTTAAAGAATACTTTAATACCGTAGGCAGAGTTGAATAGCAGGAATTTATGATATAACTTTTGCATGTGTAAAAATATATATATTTTTTATATTTCCTTGTAACACTATATTTTTTAACACTGTAATTAATATTTATGCATCCAGTATATGCATTTAATATTTGCATTATAATATTATTTTAATTAGCGCTTTTATATTCTTGTATTTTTAATCAGGTATACATATTTGTTACCGTTACATTAATAATAACATAAAATAAACTGTCTTTTTAAACATGAAATAATAATACATATATATAGAACATAAAAGTACGCAAACATGTATAGAACATGAAGACATCAAGAGACACGGTAGAGTCTCGCGCCAAGTACGCGCGGAGCGAGACAGCCATGGCTCTATATACGCGACGCGACGAGTTGCGAGTACCCGAGATTTTTAGATCTCGATAACCAGTGAACGGATCAAGTTCTAACTAGGCTTATCGTAAAGCTTGGACCAAATTTATATAATAAAAGTGTTTTTATTTTTTCGCTACGTGCCCTACGAGCGGAGATATTACGATGCATAGGATAAAGTGTGAAATTTTCAATTAAGATACGTCATCATCGTCCCAGACCGTAATTTTCATGTTCTCGCCACGGCGCGACGCTTGAGTCTAATTTTCTTTAGTGTTCCTATAAGGGAGTTGTGCCAATGTGGCGGAAGTCGCCATTTTCCGTTCCTCAGCGTATAAAGAGCGGCTATTTTTAAATTCTGTATCGTAACCACTATATGAAACGTTAACGCAACGTAAGATAAAAAGGCAATTGTAACTTTATTGTAACAAACGTAATATGTATATTAATATAGAAGAATATATACAGGGTGTTACTAAAAGAGCGGACACTAACTACATAGCGGTATTCCTTGTCAAAAACTGAGTCGAAAAGTCCTGAACCACTTTTTTCTATAATGCTTAACAAAGCCGTAATCATTGAGTAAAGTTAGTCCAACCAGCGTCGTTCTTTAGCCAGGCGAACGTCGGTGAGCCGCGCGCCTGATAGTGTGCGTGAGCGCTCCGCCGCGAATCGCGCAGCGGCACGGCGGCACGGCCGCGGCCGGCCGCGGCGGCCGCGCTATGCCTTCGCGCGCGTCGCATGCAATATTCTTACGTATTGTAATAATAGAAATAAATTTTTCTTGCACTAAAAATCACATTTTACTCTTCGTCAGAAGTATCCCCTTGCAGAAAATTTTGATAACGGATAAAACTTTCGCCAAGACATAACTATTATTAACATATGAAAATTAAAACAAATACAAAAAATTATACTGTGTATTTTACAATACAAAATTTTACAATACAAAAATTATTTTCTAAACAATCCGTTTCGTTAAATATCTTTGCGTTAACTTAATTTAAATTATAACACAAAGCACTTATTGAATCTTTCTACAAGGTTTGCCCAGTTACTCAGAAGTAATAAATTTTTTAAGGGGAATTTACTGTAACAATTAGATATTTAAATAATCTCGTACTTAAAAGGAAATACGTTAAAAATATTATTAAAAGCTAAAGTATTCAAAAATAAAAGAATTTCTTCTCTTATGAAAAGAAGATTTATCCTAAGTCATGAATAACGCTGTTCAGATGTACAATCTTTTTGAAACATGAAGTAAATAAGAGTAAAACGCCGAGCGAACAATATTAATTCTTATAGCGAATAATAAATAATAACACGTTTAATAACTTAAAACAAAATAAAATACAAACGTTTCTGTCTTAGTTTAGACGCATAAATAAAAGTGAAATGTTATCGTATTCATAAGACATTGGACAGCAGTAAAGTTATTGGAAAAGGTTGAACATAAGGTAAATTACGTGATAACTGCTGCCTTTTAAATAAAATGAAATTGAAAAGTTAGCTGCAATTCGTATGTTTCTTTATAAAGGTGTAAAATTCACTTACCAGACAGTGTAATATCAATGTCATGATGATCTACCGTCTGGTTTCAGTAACAAAACAATGCTTATGAGTTAATGTCAGCGTACGGACTGAAGGCCTAGACTTAAGCGTGAGGTGAAATGAGTACAGAGAAATATCATGAAGCATCATATAACAAAGTAACACTCGTAAATAAATAAAATGAGTTAATAAATAAAACAGGCTACAGATGTCAATTGTGTGGAAATCTCTCGACAATAGGAGAATAATCATTAGAAAGATTTTTTTATTTACTAGTTTATTTATTTACTTATTTTTTTATTTACTAGTGTTATTTTGTTATATGATACTTTATGACATTTGTATGTATTTATTTCACCTTGCGCTCGAGCCTAAGTCTTCAATCCGTGCATTGATCTTAACTCATGTAATAAGCATTGTTTCATTACTGAAACCAGACACGGTAGATTATCACGAGATTGATACAACACTGTCTGGCAAGTAAATTTACATCTTCATGAAAAAACATACGAATTGTAGCTAATTTTTGTGATATTATTTTATTTAAAAGGCAGCAGTTAGTGATTTACCTTATATTCAACCTTTACCTTTTCTAACAACTTTACCGCTGACCAATGTTTTACGAATACAATAACAGTTCACTTTTATTTATGCGTTATTGACAATTAGATTTAAAATTATTGCAAAATGTTACACACAAGAGGGTCTAAACTAAGACAGATACGTTTGTATTGTATTTTCTTAAGTTATTAAACGTGTTATTATTTATTATTCGCTATAAGAATTAATATTGTTCGCTCGGCGTTTTACTCTTATTTACCTCATGTTTCAAAAAGATTGTACATCTGAACAGCGTTATTCATGACTTAGGATAAATCATTTTCTCATAAAAAAAGAAATTATTTTTTATTTTTTAATATTTTTAATGTATTTTCTTTAAGTACGAGATTATTTAAACATCTAATTATTACAGTAAATTCCTCCCAAACAATTTATTACTTCTGAGTAACTGGACAAAACTCGTAGAATGATTTAATAAGTGCTTTGTCTTATAATTTAAGTTAACGATAAGATATCTAACGAAACGGATTGTTTAGAAAATAATTTTTGTATTGTAAAATACACAGTATAATTTTTTGTATTTGTTTTAATTTTCATATGTTAATAATAGTTATGTCTTGGCGAAAGTTTTATCCGTTATCAAAATTTTCTGCAAGGGGATACTTCTGACGAAGAGTAAAAAGTGATTTTTAGTGCAAGAAAAAATTATTTCTATTATTACAATACGTAAGAATATTGCATGCGACGCGCGCGAAGGCATAGCGCGGCCGCCGCGGCCGGCCGCGGCCGTGCCACCGTGCAGCCGCGCGATGCGCGGCGGAGCGCTCACGCACACTATCAGGCGCGCGGCTCACCGACGTTCGCCCGGCTAAAGAACGACGCTGGTTGGACTAACTTTACTCAATGATTACGGTTTTGTTAAGCATTATAGAAAAAAGTGATTCAGGACTTTTCGACTCAGTTTTTGACAAGGAATACCGCTATGTAGTTAGTGTCCGCTCTTTTAGTAACACCCTGTATACAGGGTGTCCCAGGACCTCACCGACAAACTTTGAGGAATGATAGGTCACACAGAGAGGATCATTTTTTGTTAAGGAACATATGGTCGCTGACGCGTCCTTAAGGAGCTATGCATCCGAAAAGTCAGATCTCCGGTAAAATGTTTTGAACAAATAAAATTTATTTTTTCTTGCACGAAAAAAAAAAAAATTAAAAAATTAAAAATTAAAAAATTAAAAATTAAAAAATTAATTTTTTCTTGACATGCAAGAAAAAATAAATTTTATTTGTTTAAAACATTTTACCGGAGATCTGACTTTTCGGATGCATAACTCCTTAAGGTCGCGTCAGCGACCATATGTTTCTTAACCAAAAATGATACTCTCTGTGTGACCTATCATTCCTCAAAGTTTGTCGGTGAGGTCTTGGGACACCCTGTATAAAATAGAAGATAAAAATGGAAGAATAAATGAAAAATTGATGAAGTTATAAACTTAACCTAAGATGACAGTAAAAATATTAAAGCCATCATAAATGTAACACATTTATTACAGTTAACAGCAAAAATAAAAGTTATTATTAAACCAAAATTATACTTTTAACAACGAGGGAAGAAGGAAAATAAAAATTTCTATACTAAACTTGAGATAAATATGTATTTTATTTTAATACAAGAAACTTTCTTTCTGAAGTATACGTATAATTATGTTATATGAAAATCAATTTATACTCCGATAGGAAAATTACAAAAATATTGTACAATAATTGCATCATTTGATTGAGAGGAATTTTACAACTATTACTCATATTTACTCATAACGCTGCATTTTTTGCTGAAATACTATTTAGAAATAAATTGTGCAAATATTTATTAATATTTGCACAACGGTCTAAATTTCTACTACTATTGTTACCAATTGCAGCATTCCTAATTTTATCCAGATTTCGTTGTGCAAATATTTATTAATATTTGCACAACGGTCTAAATTTCTACTACTATTGTTACCAATTGCAGCATTCCTAATTTTATCCAGATTTCGTCATATAATCTTATAAATCTTTTCCTATCGGGGTACTTACTTATATAATTTTAATATACAATTGTAATATTTTACGAGCTTATGTAACAAATTCGATATTTACATATATGTATTTATGAATTACTCACCTTGCATTGTAATGATATACTTAGTAGCAATATACACACATATTCATCATATACTTAAGTGCAATAAATTTATATACATAATATATATAGCCATTGTATGTATATTATATATATCCACACATGTCCGTTATCCAATTCAACGTTCGAAAGGAAACCTCAAACCAGAAGGCACTTTCATACGTGATTGCATTATCTGTAATGAAAGTAAATGTTTAGTAAAAGTTAATTTAATAAATATGAAGGAAAAAATAGATAAAGTTACAAAGTACAGAGGGAGACATTTTTCAACAGTAATATATTTATCTATTTATATTTTACATCTTAATCGAGTTAAATAATATATTGTACAACTAATTGTACATAATACTCTTTTAAAAACAGAAACATGCGTACATAATACTCTTGAAAAACAGAAACATGCGTACATATAATACTGTTTCCAAAACAGAAACATGAAATAAAGAATTAAAAATTAAAAAAAAAAATACATTACATATAAATATTGTTACTTAACGCGATAGTGCATTGCCATTGTTTTACTCGCGAATTCCGACTTTTTATTTATGCGAAAGTTTTTAGAATGTATTTTTAATCTAAACGTTGCATATCGAACTATAATTTTATTCCATAAATCATGACATTCAGGTATAGTGTATGGTATTTCCTTAAATTTGTTAGTAAAAAATTCTCGCAAGTTAGTATCATTTCCAAAAACTGACTTATCGTATGATCTAAATATTTTTTCCATTTCAACGAAGAAATAAAACGTTCTTTCGTTTACAAAGAACAATGTAGTTTGTTTAAAGGCTTTTAAAGACGTTAAGTGGTTGTAATAAGTTGGTTTTGTTTGAAAGTTACCCGTACTTTCCAAACATAGTTCACACAGCTGTTGACAATTTGCAATACTTGTAATGATATATCCGGCAATATTATGTAGTATATTTAAATCGACATGACTCAATTGTATATCCTGTATTGAATTAGGAACAGGCCAATTATTTTCAACTATTTTTTCAGTGTTTTTTTTCGGCAAATTTTGAATAACGTCAAAGAAATCTGGCAAAAACTCACGATCATCTTCATCGTAATTACTGCTCGTTATCTTAACCATGTATTGTGATGTTGTAACTAATTTTAAATCGTTTTTAAATTGGAGAGCATTTAAAGTCGAATGTTTCATTCGAAGTGTCGAAAACAAGTTTTCGATATAGTCTTGGGTGAATCTACCACCAAAAACAAATTTATATTCCCGTTCATTAATTAAATAAGTTGATATTTCAATATACGATATGGTTGATATAATAATACCTTTTTGAAAAGGTTTCCAGTCATCTTTTTTACCAAACTGCAATGAAGATATTAATTCACAAAACTCGTATAGGAAATTAATCGTTTCAATGTATTTTTCTTCATTATGTGTATTGATTGCATAGGCAAGGCTTCTAGAACTTACTATTTGAAACCATTTAGCAACTTGCTCGACTAAGTAAGCTGTTGTTTTCAATTCAGGTTTTTTTAATATAGGAACTAAACATTTTAGAGCAGAACTTGTGTCTAGATTGAAAACGCCGTATGCATTTGGTACCCTCATTTTTAAGAAATGGTTCGAAGTTTCTAAATATTCTTTGCGTAACTTTGGTGCAAACTTCAAGTCAAAATTACTTTGTGCATGTAGTATTTCTTCAAAATGTTTTGAACTTGCAATGTTCGTAGGCAAATTATATTTTTCAACGAATTTTGAAGGAATTGTGATAGTAACATGATTTAACATGCCTTCTTTAAAATTTTTTAAAGCATGACAAACGTCATGAAAGAAAAAAAGATGTCTATTAGGATTAACCGGATGCGCGCACTTATTTTGTACTGTAGAATGTTTAGAAACGTTTATACCAAAGGCTCGCCACATGGCTTGATTTGAAGAGCCCATATCGGAAACAACGCCTTGTACATACAATCCTATCGCACTTGCTTTTTCAATTATTTCAACAATTATCTTTTTATATATTGTTCCATCAGAACTTTTTCCGGTATAGAAATACGTGATGACTTGTTTCCATCGTTTAGCAATGCCAACAAGCATGAATACTAAACCATGTGTAGCAATTTCTGTACTGTCATGATTCGGTAAAGTAACATAGCCTACATATGTATATGATAGCCTACATATGTATTCGTTGAAAGATCGTAAATTTTACTTGGAGTTATGCTGACTTCATCGAGTACGATTAAACAATCTCTATCTATATCATTATGGAATTGTGAAACTTTAATATTTAAAAACTCGAAGATTTCATCAGATTTTCCACTTTGAAACTTCTAATTTTCTGCATAATCAATACAAAGGAAATAGCCATATACGGTCCAAGCTTGGATCTTAGGCAGCTCAATATAATTATTTTCTATATGTATTAATACGCGTATTTTCCAACATATTAAACTGCGCGCCGATTATGTTGGAAAATACGCGTATTAATACATATAGAAAATAATTATATTGAGCTGCCTAAGATCCAAGCTTGGACCGTATATGGCTATTTCCTTTGTATTGATTTATATCTTAACGGTCTTAACATATATTGTTTATTCACGTCGCCTGAGAAAAGACGTTCAAATTATTGTTATCCGCTTATTGCGATAAATATTACCACATGCCCCGGTAGTCGAATTGGTAAGACGCCCGAACGGAATGCGGGAGATTCCAGGTTCGAACCCTGGCTGGGGTAATATTTTTCGCAATAAGTTTTTACAGTGATTTTAATATTAAATTGATATCGATTTAATTAGGGAAGGGAGAGGGAATTTCTAATGTTCCAACAATGGCTGTGTTTTAAGTCCGACAAATAATCGGCGCGCAGTTTAATATGTTGGAAAATACGCGTTTTAATACATATAGAAAATAATTATATTGAGCTGCCTAAGATCCAAGCTTGGACCGTATATGGCTATTTCCTTTGTATTGATTTATATCTTAACGGTCTTAACATATATTGTTTCTGCATAATGTTCTGATCGATGGAAGTGGAAAACCTTGCCTTAATAACTCCTCGTAGCCAGAATAACCACAAGCAAATTTCAATTGATATGCCTTCACTAACGTCTTATCGCTCCATTTCGGTATTTTCTTATATTTGCGGCATAGTAAATTAATTTGATCGCTATTTAACAAATTTTGAAGTATTTTAGGGTATAGATTATTAATACGTACTTCCTCTTCTAGTGTCTTTAGTTTCTTCTTGAATAGAATTTGTGCTTGCTTATGCTTTTTCTTCATAATTCTTCTCCTTCGTTCACTTCTTTCAAACAGTTGTCCAAATCTATGAGCTTGTTGTTTGTAGTATTCAAGGGATTCCGAATTACAAGAACCTTTATTGCGACAGACATCAGAATCTTGCAAGCACACTGGAGCTGAGACTATATGGTGAGATATTTCTGAAGCAGATTCCGATACAAAATCTTCGTCTCCTTGAACTGGATGAGATACCACAATTTCTTTAGTGGGTTCAGTATCGGAGAAAAATTCTTCCTCTCTCTCAACCAGATCAGATATGTCAATTTCTTTAGTGGGTTTAGTATTGGAGAGAAATTCTTTCTCTCTCTGAACCAGATTAGATATCTCAATTTCTGCAGCAGCTTCGATATTGGGAACATATCCTTCATCCCCCTGAGCTGTTAATTCAGAAGCTACTACGATATCTGTAGCTGATGTAGTATCAGGTATAAACACTAAAATATAAATACCAATATTTAGCAAAACAAACAATGTAAACTATGCAAATATGACTTACAAATTTTTGTCGTATATGATATACTGATAAAAAAAAAAAATAAGTCATGAGTGTTAATATTATTGAATGTGACGAATTAATTAAAAAACAAATATTATTAACATATTATTTACCTGCAACATTTTTTTTATTTTGTTGAATGACAAGTTCTCCAAAAATCGTTGGAACAGCTGATGATTTCAATTTTTTCCGGCCATCAACACGTTCCTTCTCATACATGTCAACCGTGAAATGGAACTATAAAATGGAGCAGTATATTAAAAATGAAATATATTACGTTGTACATCGTCAGAATCCTCATGCTTGTGGACAATAATCGCTAATAAATCAACTCATAAATAGAAAACGTACGTCACATAAATATGAATTCTCGTTTGGAATTCTGCAGTATTTGAATCCTGAAGGTCCACCAGCATTTTGTATCCATTTTTCTTTACGTTGCAAATCTCGTGGAAAGATATGCATTACTGCGCCTTTCTTGGACGAATTGTAGCATCCAGAAGCTACACAATGCGGCATTTTCTATTTTTCACATTAATCACAAGGTATTTTATATACGGGGCATTCCATCACTTTCACTTTAATTATGTATCACAATTACACAATATTTATTTTCAATATAAACAGTTTTCTTCGTATGTGAATAATACAGCACTTATTCTTCTTCTTCTTCTTAGGTTTCTTGGGCTCCTGCCTCCCGACGGAGATCAATACGGCCCGTGTACTGATCCAAATGAAACGATTCCAGAAAGATACAGATCGTAAAAAAACAAGCAAACGAACGGCAACGAAGTCCTACAGCACTTATTGACGGTAAAAGTTTACAATAACTTACACAGCTCGGATTACTTTGACCTTGACATATGTTGTCAAGGTCACCCTCTTGAGTGACCTTCAGAAAGTTTTAGTCGGCGGTCGCTGTTTATTAAAAAGTTATAAACAAAAAAAGTTTGGAAAATATAGCAGCTATTTTGAGTATTGGAAGGCATAAACGACTAATATTACGTTTTTTTTTAAAGCAGAGAATACTTTATTTCGCGAGTATGTGCTTCAACTTACAAAGCACATACTTATAAAGCGCGTCACTAACCTATAGGTTAGTGACGCGCTTTACAAGTGTGTGCTTTGTATGTGCTTCAACTTAGAAAGTTGTTTATAACTTTTTAATAAACAAAAAAAATTTGGTGGGAAAAATTATTTAAAGCAGTGAATTGTTGGTATATTGAAAGGAAAGTTACCAATCTCTGCTATAAATAACTTTTCTTTCAATATACCA
This sequence comes from Leptothorax acervorum, assembly GCA_035220615.1. NCBI lineage: Eukaryota > Metazoa > Arthropoda > Insecta > Hymenoptera > Formicidae > Leptothorax > Leptothorax acervorum. Next base: position 86,240 of record JASTWQ010000315.1, read on the forward strand.
ACAATTCACTGCTTTAAATAATTTTCCCACCAAACTATTTTTGTTTATAACTTTTTAATAAACAATGACCGCCAGCTAAAACCTTCTGAAGGTTACTCAGGAGGGGGACCTTGACAACATATGTCAAGGTCAAGGTCGTTTATGCTTTTCAATACTCAAAATAACTGCTATATTTGTCAAACTTTTTTTGTTTATAACTTTTTAATAAGCAGCGACCGCCGACTAAAACCTTCTGAAGGTCACTCAGGAGGGTGACCTTGACAACATATGTCAAGGTCAAAGTAATCCGAACTGTGTAAGTTATTGTAAACTTTTACCCTTATTGACTTATCACGTTATTGCGTCGATCATCGATGATAGCTATGCCAAGATTGCCAAGCTGTGCCGGTGTTGCCGGAACTACCGGAAGTTACCTGGAAAATGGCGGAGCCAATCACAATCGGGCAACGGTATTGGCACAACTCCCTTATAGGAACTCTAATTTTCTTGTGTCTTTCATACCCTTGCCGTTATGCGATGCGGCGCTGGCGTTAGTTCGATCACATGTGATGTGACACATGTAAACATAACCATAAAGCGGCCCATACACGTCGCGAGTCCGGCTCGGCTCGGTTTCTACTCGTTCGTGGGTGAGATGTTACGAGACGGGCTCGGCGTCCGACGAGCCAAATTTCGGGACTATTCGGGAGTGTGTGTGTGGTGAAAAACGTTTGAGTCCGGCTCGCGAATCAAACTCGTACATGTTATGGGCCGCTTTAGACGTCCGCGTCGCGTCGTCAAGATCAACGGGATCAACGTTTATAGAATCGAGACTATTCGGGAGTGTGTGTGTGTGGTGAAAAACGGTCGGTCCGGTTCGCGAATCAAGCTCGCCGAGCCGGACTCGCGAGTCAAACTCGTACATATAATGGGCCGCTTCGGACGTCCGCGTCGTCGAAAAATATTCCGTCTGCGTCGTCGCGTCCGAACACTCCGAACGGAGTACATGAGTGCTAGAGTGACAGAGTTCGCGCCTTGTGGATGGATGGTTTCTGGGATACACCCTGAGCGAGGATGGCGAGGTTATCAAGAGACACGGTAGTGTCTCGCGCCAAGTACTCGTGGAGCGAGACAGCCGTGTATCTCGCGCTTCAAATCACTTGTTTAGCAGGTATACTATTCACCGAGATCTTCAATTCCTAATAGAAAAAGATATTAATATTGAAATTAAGCATCAAATCTTAACTGACTACAAAGGTGCAATACTGTCGGATGGTACTGCGTCACTTGCGACACAAATTAATGTATATATATTCAACTTGTAAAATACTATAAGGTAAAATGCCATTTTTAAATTTATTACAATTTTGCTTGTAGGATCATGTTTTCTTTCTATTCAGAAATGGATGTTGTTTGATAGAAAATATACCTAAAATAAGTATTTCTACAGCAGTGGAGAAAATGATAACACAATCAAAAATGAGTTGAATTATGAAATACTGAAAGATTATTATCGCCATACAATATATTTTGCGAAAAAACAAAATGTATTTATTTCAATTGTACATTTTTGCGTTTATTATAAATAAATGTGTAAGTTTTTTATATGTAAATTATTACATAAAACGTTATTATAAGATATATAAATGAATTGATATAAAGAAAATTCAAGACGATACTATGTTAATTATTAATAAATAACCTCAGTTATACCCTCTAGGGTTAATAAAGCCATTAGTAAATTATATTCGTAAGATTTGATGTTTGAATCATAAAATAAAATCGTTTTGCGTTATGTAAAAATGTGAAATAAGATTTCTTGTCAAGTGCATTTATTTATTTATACAGGGTGTCCCATTTTAATGTCCCACCTCAAATAACTTTCTTATTTTTGATTGTAGAAAGAAATGTTTTAGACAAAAGTTGTATGGTTTCGTGGAAGACATAAGATGTTGCCATTAGTTTGACCTTGAATAGTTGCTTGAAGGACACGTGAAGGTCACCTTCAATTTCTTAAGTGGAACCACCTACTTTTCATTACATATTCTTCTAGCTTACATCGAGGGCTTTCCAAAACAATTAAATACCTTTTCGTTAAGTACTTTTTAAGTTATAAGGCAAGATGAAAAGCACAATCCGGCCGGTCAAAGCAAGATGAAAGCACGATCCGGACGGTCAAGGCAAGATCAAAAGCACGATCCGGCCGATCAAGGCAAGATGAAAAGCACGATCCGACCGGTCAAGGCAAGATAAAAAGCACGATTCGACCGGTTAAGGCAAGATGAAAAACACGATTCGGCCGGTCAAGGCAAGATCAAAACCACGATCCGGCCGGTCAAGGCAAGATCAAAGGCACGATTCGACCGGTTAAGGCAAGATGAAAAGCACGATCCGGCCTGTCAAGGCAAGATCAAAACCACGATCCGGCCGGTCAAAGCAAGATCAAAAGCACGATCCGGCCGATCAAAGCAAGATAAAAAGCACGATTCGACCGGTCAAGGCAAGAACAAAAGCACGATCTGGCCGATCAAGGCAAGATGAAAAGCACGATCCAACCGGTCAAGGCAAGATGCAAAAGCACGATCCGGCCGGTCAAGGCAAGATCAAAAGCACGATCCGGCCTGTCAAGGCAAGATCTAAACCACGATCCGGCCGGTCAAGGCAAGATCAAAAGCACGATTCGTCCGGTTAAGGCAAGATGACAAGCACGATCCGGCCGGTCAAGGCAAGATCAAAACCACGATCCGGCCGGTCAAGGCAAGATCAAAAGCACGATCCGGCCGGTCAAGGCAAGATCAAAAGCACGATCCGGCCGGTCAAGGCAAGATCAAAAGCACGATCCGGCCGGCTCAAGGCAAGATGAAAAGCACGATCCGACCGGTCAAGGCAAGATCAAAAGCACGATTCGACCGGTTAAGGCAAGATGAAAAGCACGATCCGGCCGGTCAAGGCAAGATCAAAAGCACGATCCGGCCGGTCAAGGCAAGATCAAAAGCACGATCCGGCCGGCCAAGGCAAGATCAAAAGCATGATCCGGCCGATCAAGGCAAGATCGGGTCATGTGTACAATTATTGTAGGTGTTCGAAAAGACCGCCATTTACTTCGATACAAATGCCCAACCTACGGCGAAAATCATCCCGCACTTTTTGAAGGACATCTGCGTTTATGTTCGTACATGCCTCTCGAATACGCTCCTTCATGTTTTCCGCTGTTGTAGGCTCTTCCGCATAAACTTTTTGTTTTATGTATCCCCAAAAGTAAAAATCGAGAGGGGTTAAGTCAAGTGATCTTGGTGGCCATTCATGAGTCCGACTACCCATTCCAATCCATCTATTATTAAATCTATTATTTAAATAATTTGTAACGTTTCGAGACCTGTGAGCTGGTGCTCCATCCTGCTGAAACCACATTCGGTTGAGCAAGTCATTATTGACATGTCTCAAAAGGTTGGGCAAATCATTCTGAAGAAATGCTAAATAGTTTTCCGCGTTTAGATTCCGTTCAAAAAAGTATGGTCCTATGATGTCATTTCCAAGAATACCTGCCCAAACGTTAATAGACCATTGTCTTTGAAAATTTTGGCTCCTTTGCCAATGAGGATTTTGATCAGAGTAATAATGATGATTATGTCTATTAACGCCCCCTCTGTTACCGAACGTGGCTTCATCAGAAAAGAGCATCTCTGCGATAAAATGTGGGTTTCTTCGAATTTGATTCAAGGTCCAGTTACAAAATTGCAAGCGTCGCTCGAAATCCCTCTGTTCTAATTGCTGAGTCAAATTGATATGGTAGGGATGGAATCTATTTATTTTAAGTATACGATTTGCTGTTGATTTCGATATGCCGTGTTGTCTCTCGATTTGTCTGGTGGAAATTTGGGGATTCAATACAGCAGCACCCAAGACAACCAATGAATTTGCCGCATTTGGCCCCAATTTTTGCCGTAACCTTTTTAAACTGCCCTGCTGTGCTCTCGCGGTGAGTTTTCTTATGGTCTTTCTACACGGATGACGTCTGTTAGGATACCTTTCAGCATACAGCCTTTCCGCTGCACTGTAATTACTTCCAGCCTCACCCAAAATACGAATTATGTCGACTATTTCGTTTGGCGGATAATCAGCCATCATTACAGGACTACTAAGAAATTTTGTAAAAATGCTCCAAATTGTATTACATTTGCCAAGAAAATATCGATGCTCTTTAACGTGCGTTTGCGCTGCCCAGAATAAAGTAAATGTAAGAGCCCTGCAAGTTCTACGTAACGTGCGTTAGAATAAGAAAAATTTTTCTTCATCCCAACAAAATTTTCTTAGATCACATATTGGATATTTATTTAGGGCATTTACTTGATCCGAATAATTTTCGTTTTCCGTGCAGGACTCTTATACTTACTTACTCTACTCTTAGCAGCGCAAACGCCCGTTAAAGAGCATCCATATTTTCTTGGCAAATGTAATACAATTTGGAGCATTTTTACAAAATTTCTTAGTAGTCCTGTAATGATGGCTGATTATCCGCCAAACGAAATAGTCGACATAATTCGTATTTTGGGTGAGGCTGGAAGTAATTACAGTGCAGCGGAAAGGCTGTATGCTGAAAGGTATCCTAACAGACGTCATCCGTGTAGAAAGACCATAAGAAAACTCACCGCGAGAGCACAGCAGGGCAGTTTAAAAAGGTTACGGCAAAAATTGGGGCCAAATGCGGCAAATTCATTGGTTGTCTTGGGTGCTGCTGTATTGAATCCCCAAATTTCCACCAGACAAATCGAGAGACAACACGGCATATCGAAATCAACAGCAAATCGTATACTTAAAATAAATAGATTCCATCCCTACCATATCAATTTGACTCAGCAATTAGAACAGAGGGATTTCGAGCGACGCTTGCAATTTTGTAACTGGACCTTGAATCAAATTCGAAGAAACCCACATTTGATCGCAGAGATGCTCTTTTCTGATGAAGCCACGTTCGGTAACAGAGGGGGCGTTAATAGACATAATCATCATTATTACTCTGATCAAAATCCTCATTGGCAAAGGAGCCAAAATTTTCAAAGACAATGGTCTATTAACGTTTGGGCAGGTATTCTTGGAAATGACATCATAGGACCATACTTTTTTGAACGGAATCTAAACGCGGAAAACTATTTAGCATTTCTTCAGAATGATTTGCCCAACCTTTTGAGACATGTCAATAATGACTTGCTCAACCGAATGTGGTTTCAGCAGGATGGAGCACCAACTCACAGGTCTCAAAACGTTACAAATTATTTAAATAATAGATTTAATAATAGATGGATTGGAATGGGTAGTCGGACTCATGAATGGCCACCAAGATCACCTGACTTAACCCCTCTCGATTTTTACTTTTGAGGATACATAAAACAAAAAGTTTATGCGGAAGAGCCTACAACAGCGGAAAACATGAAGGAGCGTATTCGAGAGGCATGTACGAACATAAACGCAGATGTCCTTCAAAAAGTGCGGGATGATTTTCGCCGTAGGTTGGGCATTTGTATCGAAGTAAATGGCGGTCTTTTCGAACACCTACAATAATTGTACACATGACCCGATCTTGCCTTGATCGGCCGGATCATGCTTTTGATCTTGCCTTGGCCGGCCGGATCGTGCTTTTGATCTTGCCTTGACCGGCCGGATCGTGCTTTTGATCTTGCCTTGACCGGCCGGATCGTGCTTTTGATCTTGCCTTGACCGGCCGGATCGTGCTTTTCATCTTGCCTTAAACGGTCGAATCGTGCTTTTGATCTTGCCTTGACCGGTCGGATCGTGCTTTCCATTTTGCCTTGACCGGCCGGATCGTGCTTTTGATCTTGCCTTGACCGGCCGGATCGTGGTTTTGATCTTGCCTTGACCGGCCGGATCGTGCTTGTCATCTTGCCTTAACCGGTCGAATCGTGCTTTTTATCTTGCCTTGACCGGTCGGATCGTGCTTTTCATCTTGCCTTGATCGGCCGGATCGTGCTTTTGATCTTGCCTTGACCGGCCGGATCGTGGTTTTGATCTTGCCTTGACCGGCCGGATCGTGCTTTTCATCTTGCCTTAACCGGTCGAATCGTGCTTTTGATCTTGCCTTGACCGGTCGGATCGTGCTTTCCATCTTGCCTTGATCGGCCGGATCGTGCTTTTGATCTTGCCTTGACCGTCCGGATAGTGCTTTTCATCTTGCTTCGACCGGCCGGATTGTGCTTTTCATCTTGCCTTATAACTTAAAAAGTACTTAACAAAAAGTTATTTAATTGTTTTGGAAAGCTCTCGATGTAAGCTAGAAGAATATGTAATGAAAAGTAGGTGGTTCCACTTAAGAAATTGAAGGTGACTTTCACGTGTCCTTCAAGCAACTATTCAAGGTCAAACTAATGGCACCATCTTATGTCTTCCACGAAACCATACAACTTTTGTCTGAAACATTTTTTTCTACAATCAAAAATGAGAAAGTTATTTGAGGTGGGACATTAAAATGGGACACCCTGTATATATGTTATGGTCAAAGCCCGAAACGCGGGCATTCCTAGGATTGACTAGTCAATTCTGGGGAACGACCAAGCGTCTTGGTCAAAGTCCAAAATAAGTTTTGCGTTTCGGCTTTTGACTAGTCAATCCTAGGAATAACTAATACAGCTGGTCAAAGTTAGAAACTAAGAAAAATCACTTCGGACTTTGACTAGTCAATCCTAGGAATAACTAATACGGCTGGTCAAAGTTAGAAACTAAGAAAAATCACTTCGGACTTTGACTAATCAATCCTAGGTGTGGCTTAATTCGGACTGTGTGACTGTTAAGAAATAAAATCAAGATTTCTTTTACTAAATTAAGTTCTTATTGTTAACATAATGTAGCTTTTTATTTACTTTACTCTTGTACATAGTTTTTATCTCCTTAAGTTTAAAAATGTAGCTTTGATAAAATATTACATAAATGTTACGCCCAAACATCGAATCGCTCAGTGAGCGAAAAAATTATCCATAACGCGTTGTGGACGGTGCTGATCATCCAAATACCGAAATGAGATATTTTCCCGGTGTGTGGACGTTTTTATTATCCACAACGCGATATGTGCATTTGAGGAACGTCCACAACGCGTTCTGTATAACTTGATATGCTCACAAAGCGAATTTACTTGAGAATTTATAGGAATAATTTAAAATTAGAAATTATTTAATGCATAGCGCTTGATTTTCGATGATGAATATGTCGCAGCCACATGGTGTACACACACACACACGCGCGGGGGAGGTGCAAGGGGGGCCTTCGGCCCCCCCTCCCGCAACCCCTTTGCCGGTAGGCAGGGTGAACCTCGCTTTAAAACTTAGCATAGGTTAGTGACGCGCTTTACAAGTATGCGCTTTGTGAGTTAAAGCACATACAAAGCACATACTTGTAAAGCGCGCCACTAACCTATAGGTTAGTGACGCGTTTTATAAGTATGCGCTTTATAAGTTAAAGCACATACAAAGCACATACTTGTAAAGCGCGTCACTAACCTATGCTAATTAAGTTGTAAAGCGAGGTCCACCCTGCCTACCGGCGGAGGGATTGCGGGAGGGGGGGCCGAAGGCCCCCCTTGCACCCCCCCGCGTGTGTGTGTGTGTGTACACCATGTGGCTGCGACATATTCATTATCGAAAATCAAATAATATGCATTAAATAATTTCTAATTTTAAATTATTCCTATAAATTCTCAAGTAAATTCGCTTTGTGAGCATATCAAGTTATCCAGAACGCGTATACGTAACGTAAACTATAGATTTTCAGTACTGGCATATCTTCAGATGAGAAGGCATTAATGACCGCGACGTACATACCTAACTAACACTTAATACAAGTACTTTCTAAGATGTTATATAATATTTTACCAAAGCTACATTTTTAAACTTACGGAGAAAAAAGCTATGTACAAGAGTAAAGTAAATAAAAAGCTACATTACGTTAACAATAAGAACTTAATTTAGTAAAAAAAATCTTGATTTTATTTCTTAACAGTCACACAGCCCGAATTAAGCCACACCTAGGATTGACTAGTCAAAGTCCGAAGTGATTTTTCTTAGTTTCTAACTTTGACCAGCCGTATTAGTTATTCCTAGGATTGACTAGTCAAAAGCCAAAACGCAAAACTTATTTCGGGCTTTGACCAAGACGCTTGGTCGTTCCCCAGAATTGACCAGTCAATCCTAGGAATGCCCGCGTTTCGGGCTTTGACCATAACATATATATTGTTCCGTTAACTTAATTTTCCTTTAGCGGAACATTTTTTAAGAAAACTTAGAGCAACAAATTCTTTTCCTTTGGCACCATTTTAGCAACAAATAAGCAACAAATGAAAATATTAGAATTAATTCTGCTCACTTTGTTCCGCTAATAAGACATTGCGGATTCAAAATATCTCTAAAAATAGCCAAGTTGGTTCTTACCCCTGTCTTGAAAATCCGGTACAATCATCCCCTTAAGGGTACGAACGAAACCAAAAGCGGTAAAAACAAGTACAAACGATTCCGAAACAGCACCCGCTTTCAGAATTCGAATATCTTTAAAAACGACAAAAACACCCTTTATACGAATTTTTAATATTCCACACTTTCACCCCCGTGGGGGTACGAACGAAACAAAAAGCGGTACAAACGGGTACAAACGATCACGACACAGCACCCGCTTTCAGAATTCGAATATCTTTAAAAACGGCAAAGACACCCTGTATACAAATTTTTAATATTTTGCACTTTCACCCCCGTGGGGGTACGAACGAAACAAAAAGCGGTACAAACGGGTACAAACGGTCACGAAACAGCACCCGCTTTCAGAATTCGAATATCTTTAAAAACGACAAAGACACCCTTTATACAAATTTTTAATATTCCGCATTTTCACCCTTGTGGGGGTACAAACAAAACGAAAAGCGGTACAAACGGGTACAAACGATTTCGAAACAACACCCGCTTTTAGAATTCGAATATCTTTAAAAACGACAAAGACACCCTTTATACGAATTTTTGATATTCAGTACGTTTACCCCCGTGAGGGTACAAACAAAACAAAAAGCGGTACAAACGAGTACAAACGGTCACGATACAGCACCCGCTTTCAGAATTCGAATATCTTTAAAAACGGCAAAGACACCCTTTATACAAATTTTTAATATTTTGCACTTTTGCCCCCGTGGGAGTACAAACAAAACGAAAAGCGGTACAAACGGGTACAAACGATTTTGAAACAACACCCGCTTTCAGAATTCGAATATCTTTAAAAACGGCAGACACCCTTTATACAAATTTTTAATATTCCGTAATTTCACCTCCTTGGGGGTACAAACGAAATGAAAAGTGGTACAAACGGGTACAAACGATGCTTAATCGAATTTGGAGGATTGCTGTATCTCAAAGTGGGGTGCTAATGATTTTTTTAATCCCTTGTAACTTTCGCCCCTTTGAGGTACAAACAAAATAAAATGTGGTACAAACGGGTACTAACCGAGCGTAATCGAATGCGTATTTGAAATTTTTTTTTTATTAAAGTCGGGTGCTAAGTTCACATAGGTGTAAGTTTCGTTTAGTTAAACACTTGTTAATTTATAGATCTTCCAATTTTATTTTTTTTTGCGAATTGTATTTTTTAGTTTTGATCAACCTCGTTATACGCCACGTATCTTGCAAAGAAGATTTGAATTGCACCCACATCTTCCAAATATTTGGATATGGGAATCAACGTGGGACCTACGTTCTTTGTGGAATTAATTCTTGGCGATAACCGGGGAAATCAAATGATGTTTTCGCACGCAACGTGGACAACGTTCATCAGAAAACGTGCGGTTATCGACTCCTGCAGTCAGCCGCGCCTTCATCAATATCGATTCGAGATCTGGCAATGGAACTTGTTAAAATACGCGACGAAAATATTGTGAAACACATTACACGATACTTGCTTGTACATGAAGCCGTCAACCGTACTGTTTTTACTCAAACTTGAACATTGTGTTTTTACTCGAGCATGAATATTTCAAGCTGTCAGAATACGCACGAGGTAAATAAGAGGTTTAATAGACTTGTTTATAATTTGCAAAGTAAGTGGTTTACTGTAACCTCGAGAGACAACGCAGTTAAATTCTTGCGCGATGTGTATGACAAAACCTCTGTCATAGATCGCGAACTATTAGCTCATGCTGTGGATGAACTTATGCGTGATGCCGTGACGAGACAGGGATATGATGTAGTGAATTAACATGAATAAATGAGAAAAATATATAATACATGTAAGAGAAGAAGAATAAAATTTTTTTTCAAGTCCAAATCACAATGTAATTTTTTTCGCACGCATTTTCATTCGAGCGATATATGCGACGTTTGCCAGAACATCAGCGCTTGCATTTTTATTGCAAAACGCTGTTTGTTTACAGCCGTGAAACATGTCACGACACGCAGCCCCAATAACCGACCCTTCCTAGAAAGAATGATGATGATGACTATGACCATGACCATGACCATGACCATGACTATGACACCGCGATCGATCGATTAAACACTAGGGTATGGCGCAGATCGATTTTTTCTTCTAAGAAGAGCCGTTTTATCGGGGCATGTTTTGCTGCGCCATGTCGGTTATGGCGTCTTGCATTACAGAAGCAAACACCGACGTCCGGCTGCTCGTCTTTATACACTAATACATAGTTCATAAGCAGCAACGTGAATCAACATCAGGGAGATATCACCTTCTCTGCGACAAAATAATATGTCGCAGATAACTCGCTACTGGGCTCTGGCTCAGTCTTTTGAGCAGTCTCTTGCAATCATTAAAACAGAACGGTGCGGCGGTGAATATGGAAGAAGTCGCGCGCGTGAGATACCCTTGTGATGGGGTAAGTGGTACAAGTGTGTAGTGTCTTATTGACTCTCAGAAGGACACCGGTCCATGTGCCAACCCCACCTCCACGTTTGGTGAGAGGTTGACACGTCGAGGCACCCCCTCGGCGGCTAACGGGGCTCTGGCTTCGAGCAGAGTGCACGTACCAACACGTGCACATCTGGACACCGGACAGACTCGGTCTTTGCTACGGGTGTGGCGGTCTCGATTCGAAAGTCGGGTGAACGCCTGACAAGTAGTTCGGAGGCAGAAATGCCCTTAAGCCGTGCGCACGGCCGGGCGTGGGTTGTGTTCGAAGGTGTCACGCGAGCGCTAGGGTGCTAACCCGATGGAAGTAAAATTCCCTCGGGCTGGCCGACCGGAGGAGGAGGGATCCCTCAGCTTGGCTCAAGTCCCAAATCTGAAGGAAGGAGGCCAAAGCGCTCGTCTCAGGACGAGTGCTTACGGGTGTGCGGCGGCTTGGGGGGAGGCGGGCCTGGTTCCCAACGAGCCTCCTGGGAACAGCCGTTACCCTGATTAGGGTTAGCTTCAAACCTCCAGTTTGGGAGACCGGATAGGGGCGTTGCCTGGCGTGCAAGCGCCAGGCGTGCCAACCAGGGGAATGCCTTCCTCCTGTATAATTAGGAGGCATAGTTCTCGGGTAGGGATGATGGAGGGCGAAGAGATTTCTTACATATCCGAGCCTGACATCCTTAAACAGGAGTCTGTCTTCCGCCTCGTATAAAAATTTGGAGGCAGGGACACGGGCAGGGACGATGGAGGGCGAAGAGATGCCTTGCATCTCCGATCCTGACATCCTCAAACAGGGGTCTGCCTTTCCCCTCGTTGACAAAGAACTTGAAGGCAGGGACACGGGCAGGGCCGATGGTGGCTGACGAACGTTGTTCCGATGCCACACATCGTCAAACAGGGGTCCGCCTCCCCCCTTGTATAAAAACTCGGTGGCTGGCGGGGTGCGGCAGCTTGGGGGGGATAAGACGGGCCTGGCCCCTGTCAACCCCTCCGGGAACAGTCGTTACCTCGACTTAGTCTTTTTTTTTTTTTTTTTACGCGGGGAAATCTTCAACTACTGGGATCCCGAGCCAAAGCCCGGTTTGCCCAGTAGCCCCCCTCGATGACAAGGGGGGGAAGACGCCCCCGCCCTTGGGGGGAGGGCGAGGGTAGTGCCGAATTCATACCGGCTAAAACCCCGCGGGGATCCTTCTCGGCGCGTTTAATTTGAGGGAGCCCCAGGAAACGCCATGATTTTCTGGGACTCCCTCCGCGCTGAGCCCATAGTAGGCACCTATCCTGGGAGGGAACTAGTCCCCCCCTAGCCAAGCAAGGCTATTGCTTCAATTGTGACGGGTCGGGGGGATCCCCGCCCCGGCCCGCCACCCGTCACGCTGGGGGTTTTTGGTTGCGGGCGCGCGGGAGCCCCCACTCGCGCGCCCGCAACCCCAGCCGTTCCACCTCCCAAGTGGGGAGGGGGAACTCCCAACTCGTATCCGATCCCCGCCCCCCCTTGTTTTGGGGAGGCGGGGGCTGACAACAGGGAGGGGGGAGCGGATGAATATCGCCAGGCGGGGGGGGGGGGCGGGCCTAAGTGCATAGGCCCGCAGCCACCTCGGCGCTCCCCCGTTAGTAACGGGGGGAGCGGGCCTCCAACGAATGGTAAGGCCCGCGGCAACCGAGGCGAACCCCCGCCGATTAACAACCGCCCCCTCCCTAACGTCATCTGTCCTCCTTGTCTGAGGAGGACAGGACACGAGGGCCGCAGCGCCGCTTAAGCGGCAACCGCGGCCCGTCGTCGCTACTGCTGCTGCTACCGCCGCCGCCGCCCGGGCGACGGCGCAACGCGCGCCGCCGCGTCAGCGGCGGCGACGACCTCCTTGAGCCCGCCGCGCTCCCCGCCCTATTCCGGGCCGTGGCACGGGGGGCATTCGCTCGTGTAGGGCGGCGACGCAGATCGCGCCGCCGCCGCTGTCGCGGCGGCGGCAGCCACTCGTCGTCGCCGTCCTCACTGTCAGGAAGGGGGTCCACTTCCCCCCTCCTGATCCTTTCGGCCGCCTCCTTCCGCGACATTACATTGCCGCAGAAGGAGACGAAAGCCGTCCATTTCGCCTCTCCCTGTGGTCCGACCACCGCTTCTACGATGGCCGACAGGGAGAGGTCCCCTCCTATTTCCGCCCGGAGGACACGGCGCAGCTCCTCCCATGCTGGACAGTACTCCAGCGTATGCCGCGCCGTGTCTGCCTCCTCCGGGCAGTGGTGGCAGTCTGTGGTGCCCTCCTTTCCAATGCGGCACAGGTATTCCCCGAAACAACCGTGTCCCGAGAAAACCTGCGCCGCATGGAACGTCAGTCCGCGTCCCCTTCTGAGTTCCAGCCATTCCCGCAGGAATGGCTGGATAGCCTCTCGGACCCTCCTCCCCGAGAGACGGGGATCCGTGAGCAGAGTACTCCACTCACGGAGGAGGGTTTCATTGGCCCGGCGCTTCAGCAAGGCCCTCGCCCTAGGCACGACTGTGCCCCCCCCCCCCCCCCCGCTTCGATCACCTTAATCCTCCTGTAGGTCCCGGCCTGGGATCTTGCGAGGAGATCGATCGGGGGGATGCCGGCGAGGACCGTCGCCCCCACATGGGACACCGTTCGGTACGTCCTGGCCGCCCTATTCGCGATAATGCGTTGGGCGGCCCTCAACTGCCTGCCCAGGCCGTCGTTTCTGCAAACCTCCTCGGCCCAGACAAGCGCTCCGTACAGGAGTACGGAGTGGACGACCGACGCGTACAAACGACGCACACGCCCGCCGGCGCCGCCCAAATTGGGCAGTAACCTGGCCAGAGCATTGGCCATGCTCTTTGCCTTTGGCACCGTGCGGGCAATGTGCTCGCCGAAGCTGCCGGACTCATGCAGCCACACCCCCAAATATTTCAGTTGGGGGGCGGCCGGGACGCGGACTCCCTCAACATAGATATTGGGCCTCACCGCTGGCGGCGGGCCCCGCAGAGCACGGTTAAAAAACCATGTCACCTGGGTTTTCTGCGGGGCCACCTTGAGGCCCAACCCTCTAATCTTCCGCACCACCGTGGCTGCCTCCACATTGGCCAGTCTGGCCACCTCCTGCCATGCCTGTGCCCCGTCCTTCTCCTCCTCTGACGAGGAGGACAGATCGCACGTCCCCCCGGCGGGGAGAATAGCCCGTAGGACCAGGTCGTAGCCGATGTTCCACAACAGGGGCCCAAGAACGGACCCCTGCGGGACACCCCGCTCGATTGACCTGATCCTTGACACCCCATCCTGGTCGATATATGTCAGGCCCCTGTCCCGGAAGTAGTCGGCGATCACCGCTATTAAATAAGCGGGAACGCCGAACCTCGTTAGCGCCTCTCCGATCGCAGCCCAGGGGAGGGAATTAAACGCGTTGGACACGTCGAAAGACATGCCCAACGCTACCCCCCCCCCTCATTCGTGACTGCTTCCGTGCGGGATACGACGCGGAGGATCGCGTCGACCGTCGATCTCCCCGCACGGAATCCGAATTGATCGTCGGAGAGGCCACCACCCTCACACCGGGACAGGTGCTCGACGAGGCGGTCGGCGATAACCCTCTCGAAGGTTTTGCCGGCCTCGTCAAGCAGGCAAATCGGCCTGTACGCGGACGGGGCGTCCGCGGGTTTGCCCACCTTCGGCAGGAGGACCAGACTGGCCTCCTTCCAACACGTGGGGAACCGACCGGCCCTCAGGCATTCGCTAAAAATGCGAATCAGCCAACCGGTCAGTCCCCCCGCGGCCAAGACCCACGCACGGCCGGGGATCCCGTCAGGGCCAGGAGCCTTGCCTCTCCTAACCCTGCGGAGAGCTCTCCCCAGCTCTTCCTCAGACACCCCCAGCTCGTCACTATACCCCGGAACGTCTGCCTCGGGGAAGAGGACGGCACCACCCTGGTCGGCAGGGAATAAGGTGTCCACCACCCTGCCGACAAATGGGGGGTCCAAGGTCTCCGTGAGCGGAGGCGCCCATGGTCTCAACTTGTTGAGTACCAACTTATATGGACGCCCCCACGGATCCTCCTCGAGCGTGGAAAGCAGCTCGTCCCAAGCTTTGCTCTTGGCCGCCCTGATCGCTCTGGAGAGAGCCTGACGGGCAGCACGCCAGGCCTCCCCAGTCTCCCGCTCATCGCGGTCGCCGTGGCCCGCTCTGGCGCGAAGCCACTCTCGGTTTGCGTGGACGGAGGCCCGCCGAAGCTCGGCGATGTCCTCCGTCCACCAATACGCCGCACGCCTGGGGGAAGGCCTTTTGATGCGGGGCATCGCCACGTCGCAAGCTTGCGACATGACGCCCCGCAGACGCTCGACCTCCGCGTCTATGTCGAAGGCCCCCCCCTCGTTGGCGTGCGCGTTCTCCTCGTCATCGCCCCACGTGAGGGCGATGACCGCCGCCCGTAATCGGTCGGGCTCCATCTTTTTAATCGCCCATCTCCGTCGGGACGATTCATTGGCACGGCGCCGGGCCAGCACGTCCCGGGGGGCAGCATCGATCACCATTTCGATCTGCCGATGGTCCGACAGGGTCTCCCTGTGGACCATCGCCCCCCAGTGTCGTATCATCCGCGCGGCAGGGGGGGACGCCCACGTGAGATCCACTATGGATATCCCCTGCCGGCGCACACACGTGCTGTCGCGGCCCGTGTTGACCAAACACAGGCCCAAGCCCGACGCCCACCCCTCCAAGGCGCGCCCTCTTGGGTTCGCGACGGGGGAACCCCACAGGGGATTCTTCGCGTTGAAATCCCCCGCCACGATAACCCGTCCCGCCGTCGCGAGAAGGTGTCTACGCACGCACGCATCTAGGTCGTGCAGCACCCCCTCAAACTCGGCGAGACTCCACCTCGGAGGGGCGTATACGCCCACGACGGAGATGAGCCCCCACCTCACCGCCACGAACCCCACCCCGCTCTCGGTACGTGAGCATGGGGGGGATTCTGGCACCTCGACTTAGTCTAATACAAGCACTCCACGATGGGAGGCCGGGTAGGTGGCGTAGCCTGGCGTGCAAACGCCAGGCGGGCCTTCAGGGGTTATGCTTTTCCCTGTATAATCCGGAGGCATAGCTCTCGGGTAGGGACGATGGAGAGCAAAGAGATGTCTACATCTCCGAGCCTGACATCCTCAAACAAGGGTCTGCCTTCCCCCTCGTTGGCAAAAAACTCGAAGGCATGAACACGGGTAGGGGCGATGGGTGGTGGAAGGACCTAAAGTCCCGATGTCACACATCGCCAAACATGGGTCTGCCCTCCCCCTCGTTGACAAGAAACTCGGAGGCAGGGACACGGGCAGAGGAGATGGCTGGTGGAAGGACCTTTGGTCCTGATGCCATACATCGTCAAACAGGGGTCCGCCTTCCTCTTCGTATAAAAACTCGGAGGACGTACCAGGCCGCTGGTGTTTTCCAGCACGGGATAAACACTCCCGGATAAATGGCGTGGCTTGACCGGTGGGAGGGTACGTGCCCTTGCCAGTCGAATGCCCCTCACCGGTTCTAGGTGGGGGTGGCGCCTCTCCCCTGTTTCGCCGGGGGTTGAGGACCCTGCTCCGGTCAAGGTTATGACCCTGAACAACATTCAAAAGGTTTTAGCCGTCGCTCGTTGTTTGTTAAAAAGTTATTTACAAAACAAGCGACATGCAGTTTTACCCCCTCCAGGGGGTGTCGTGCCGCAGCCGGGAGGTGAACTCAGGGATGGCACAGGATTCGAGGATTCCGGGTCGGAGAAAGATCGAGAGGCCTGCATTTGGACACGGTACATTTGGACACAGTTTATTTGGACACGGTCATTTGGACACGATCTATTGGACACCGTTCGTTTGAACACCGTTCATTTGGACACCGTTTGGATTTCTTAACGAACGCAGCTCGCTGTTGCTACGTGTAATTTCAATGCGCTCATAACAGGGGAATAAACGGCCTCGGACAAGCAGCGTTGGGATACCTTGAGCGGGGTGGGCACTTCCTTGAGAAGGGGAGCTCTATAAAAAGCCCCACGCTAGTAAGGTTCCCATGACGAGGAGAGTGGGTGCCGCCTCTAAAAAGCACCCTAATTCCCCGGGCGAATTGGGCTCATCAGCTTTTTAGCAACCGACCTAGGGGAAGGAAAACCCCAAAATAAAACCGCATACACACGCGCGCGCGCGCGCGCACTACACTTACTTTTCGGGTTCTGTGGACTTCCTGGGGGTCGTTTGGGTCCTGGGTTGTCGGGTGCGTGTCGTGGTAGAGGGTACAACGGTTAAAACAGGGTTTTTCGACATTCCCTGGGTGCCTGGTAGTACAGGGGTTTGGGTCGGGAAAGGTTCCCTGGCGCACAGTACAAATGCACACGTTGCAATTGCACACCGTGCTATTAGACACAAAAAATTGCGCACCGTTCGATTGGACACGGTTCGATTGGACACCGTTCGATTGGACACGGTTCGATTGGACACGGTTCGACTTTTAAATCAATAGGAGAATTGTGCTCTTTACACAGATACTCAGACGTAATAATAGAACAATCTATGAATTTTTCATATTTTTGGTAATGCTTTGAGATGTCACCCATACATCTTCAAGTCGTCGTGTGTCCGCTCTAACTGGGAAAGTATATAGGAAGCGTGAATGTGATGAGCTCAGAAAAGAGGTGAAGTATTTGAAATACCTGCTTCAGGCGAGCCAAGAGGTTGAAAAACCAACTATTTTCTTTTCGCACACCAAAGCCTTTCAGAAACTCCAGGAGGAGCTGATGGAGGACTTCGAGAGGCTGCGGGAGGCTCTGACTCCGGATCTTGCTGCCAGAATCCTGGAGTCGACGAATGTGGTCCTGAGGGTTGTCGAAAAATCGAAGAACCTTAGTGGCATGTTCCAAAAAAGCAAAAGCGGCGTTAATTGTCAAATGTGCGTCGATACATTTATTTACGAGGGCGCAATCCTCGAAACTGTGTACGGTGGAGGTACAATCAAGGGGGTCTCTAAACCTTTGGATACGTCCATCCAGGGTATCAGGGGAGAAAACAAGATGGTGCATGACTCTTTAACGGAACAGATTAATGCCCTCCTTACCCAAAGAAAGGAGATACAACTTGCTTCCCGGGTAGTGTATTTCACCTCTGCCGGTGAAATGACAGAAGATTTTACCAGAGAACTATGCTCCTCGGACAGCAGCAAAAAGGTCCGTTGTTGCTGCTGCCGAAAAGCGGAAAAAGAAGTAAAACAAACCTATTTCCGAACGCGGATAAGCTCGCGGCGGATCGGGGTCGGAGTAGGCGCGGAGGAAAAGCACGAAGTATCGGATTTATAAAATATTAAACGGTAGATTTATTATAAAGTGACTAGGTTTTAGAATATACAATGACGGTAGTTCGCAATCACATTTATCATAGCGCTTTCGCAGTTTCGCGTGAAAACTTTAAGATCAATATATTTATAGATTACTCGCGGAGTTTATATACAAATATATATACATATATCGTAACAAGTCTACACGTTATTATGCGGCGGCTTTAACATAAAGATTGGTCGCAGATTTATATACAGATACATATATACCGCAGCGTGTTTACACGGTGTTACGCGGCGGCTTTAACATAAAGGATACTCGCGGATTCCTAAGTAACGCATATACAAGTTATTCGCGGAATTAGATTTAGGCCAAATCTATTTATAGACTTATCGATTTGTCGCGTGCTACAGATGTCGGGCGCAACGTCTTTGCGATGCGTGATTGGTCGACGCGATCGGCCCGCTTGGGGCGGAGCCGAATTCCAGACGCACGCGGTTCCAAAACGCGGGTTGTACGCGGAATTATGATTGTCAGGAAATGACAGGTATACCGCCGAGACACACTCGGCGGCGTTCAGAGAATCGTGGGGAAGATCGGAGAAAAGGCCAAGAAGCTCTCGGAGGAAAACGGAGTAGCGCTTCACCTTGGCTCTTCCCAATCTTAACCAGGATGTGTTCACCGAGACACACTCGGTGGAAACTGAGAATCTCTCGACTTCGGCTTTTAGCTCTTTTATTATTCGGTCTGAATGGCTCGGGAGGATATAGGAGGTCAGAGATAAATAACATACGCCAATTACACAAAATGTTAACTTACATGCTACTTTATTATTACTAGAATTATGTACACTTAAATCTATATCGGTACGGATGGAACGGAAAATATACATACAGTTACGCGGCGGATCGGACATTTAATCGGATCGGAACGGCGCAGATGTATACAGGTACAATCTAAATCGGTACGGCCGGAACGGAAATACATATACACAGTTACACGGCGGACCGGACGTCTGATCGGTTCGGACGGCGCGAATATATACAATCGGTACGGACGGAACGACACAGTCATTTAATCGGAAACGGACCGAACGTTAAATCAGCAGGTACGCGTGGATCATCACGATACGGCACGCGGGATCGGAGCGGTCGCGGTAGCGACGTCTCGTTTTACGGGTACGGTACGGCGCGGTCATCTATCGAACGGACCGGATGTTTTTTTACTTCGGACGCGCGGATCATCAGCGATACGGCGCGCGGATTTGGAGCGGTCACGGTACGCGGCTTCTCGGTTTCAATACGTATACGGACCGGACATTTGGCCAGGAAAGTAACAGGAGGCGTCGGCGACGAGAGCACTCGACCGAGACTTAGAGCTCTCAACCTCGGCTTTTCTGCCTTTGCGAGTAAAAATGTTTAGGCGGTCCGGGAATTCGAGCAGCGCCTGAGAGCGCTCGGTACGACTGTTCTAGTGGAGCACGCTCCCAACAATCCGGATCGGATGTTGGCCGGGGAACGAGTCGGCGTTTTCGGCTCGGTAGCCGGGTTTTATACCCTGCCGGCGTTCAGTGGGTGTTGTCGGCGTTGCGCGCGCGTCGGGGTGATCCGGAGCGGGGCAAGATCGTGGGTCCCACAGCGCTCGGCGGCGGTCGGGTTTTTCCGGCGGCCTGATATCGCAAGCTTAAGAAATTATCGAATGGACGGCAATCGGCAGACTAAAAACGATGCCCTAAAATGGTGCATTGTTACAACATAATTTTACATTAAAACGATGATCTAACAGAAAACCTCTCTACTGAGATCACTTTTCCATCTTCTTTTTCCGTCAAACTCCAGAGTGCCCGTCTCTCGTTCGGCGGATGGTCTGCCGGGTGGCTTCGACGGCTAATTTGACGGAACGATGCGTTTTCCAGAGGCGCATTGTTACAGAAGAAAAAAAGAAGAAAGGAGCGCAAACTGAACCTGGATCCTCTCCTCCTCCACAGTCTGGGGAGGTTTATGGGCGCTCAAAGGGAAATTGTTCAGCTCCCAGGCCTGAGTTGAATATCAAGGGTAAAATGCCCCTTCCTCCGGCCCCAGGACCAGTGGACCAAAAGATGTCCTGGGCCCGCGTGGTGGGAAGTAGGAAAAAGAGGGCACAAAAAAAGGCGGAGCGCGCTTCAGCATCTGCCCTTTCCTCCGCAGCGCGACGTTCTGGAGCCTCTTCTGGCCCAGGGAGTGCTCCCGTTGGTAAGGGAGCAGGGGCGGAATCGCTTAAGGCTAAAAAGAGATCCCCCAGAAGTCGGTGGCGATAATTATCACTTGCCCGGATGGAAATACGCTGATGTGCTGACGGCAGCCAAGCAGAAGATCTGCCTTGCCGATTACGGAATCACGGGGATTAGGTCCAAGCGGGCCATAACCGGGGCCTTAATATTGGAAATTCCGGGACCGGTTGTGGATGAGGGGAGCAAAGCGGACGCCCTGGCTGAAATGCTCCGTAAGGAGCTTTCAAACATGGAGGAGGGTGTCCGCGTGAACCGCCCGATTAAAATGGCGTGCGTATCCGGTGCCTTGATGACTCGGTCACCTGCGAGGACATCGTATCTGCGGTGGCCGGGTTGGGAGGTTGCGGGCGGCACGATATTACGACGGGTCAGATAAGATTTGCCCCGCAGGAATAGAGTCAGTTTGGATCAGATGCCCACTTACCGCGGCCATAAAACTAGCCAAAGTCGGCCGCATTAGAGTGGCCGACTTTGGCTAGTGGGTGGGTGATGGCCGGGGTGCAGTTACTAAAGGACAGGCCCCTCCAGTGCTACAAATGCCTAGAGAGGGGCTATGTAAGACAAAACTGTGGCAGTACCACTGATAGAAGTGGTCGCTGCTACAGATGTGGTTCCATTGGTCATCGGGCCAGGGAGTGCGCCGGCACATCTAGATGCCCAATGTGTGCTGATCTGGGTCGGCCGTCTAATCACCTGGTGGGTAGTGCCGCCTGCACTTCGTCCAAAAATAAAAAGACGAGCAGAAAAAAGAATAGGGAGAGGTCGGCCCCAGCCCCTACGTCGAGTGCCTCTGTGCTTCCAGAGGATGCTGCCTCTGCTTCCCACCAGAGGCAATGGAGGTGGAAATGGCAGAGACGCCAAAAGCACAGAGACCTCCGAGAAATGAGGAGAGGACGATTGTTCTTCCCTCTGCGACAGAGGTTTGTCCTGGAGGAGACTGGGAGCCTATAAATTAAATATGGCTCCTCTGCTTCTACAGGCGAACCCCAACCACGCCTGCCGGGCTCAGAATCTCTTTCTACACACTCTGACGGAGCGTGTTTGTGGGATAGGTGTTGCCGCCGAGCCTTACCAAATTCTTCCAAACCACACGTGTTGGGCGGGGGACACGGTTGGCTCGGTGGCGATTACATAAATGAACGCTCCAAACTCCTTCCCTTGTACTCATGTAGAGTCGGGGGAGGGATTCGTAGCCGTCACATGGAGATCCATCTTCGTTCTGGGGATCTATTTGCCCCCTAGATAGGACTTCGCCCATTATGAGGAGGTGCTGGACGGAATCGGGGGCTGCATTAGACGATGTAGCTCCCGGCTCGTCCTGGTCGCGGGGGACTTCAACGCCAAGCCGGCGATGTGAGGTTTCCCGCGGACCGATAGGCGGGGCGAGGTCCTTGTGGAGTAGGCGGCGGCACTCGACCCACGATTACTTAACGTAGGTTTGAGGAGCACCTGCGTGCGGCCGCGGGGGGAGTTTGTGGTGGATCTCACCTGGGCTGCTCCTTCGGCTGTATGCCTTGTGAGGAATTGGCGGGTGCTGGACAGGGTTGCCACCTTGTCCGACCATCTCTATATCGAGGTGGCCCTGTCCGTCAATCCCCCCCGAAGTGCTCTGCCGTTGCCGTTGCCTTAGATCTGGCAAACAAAGATGAGCCCTCAACAAATTGGACAAGGACAGGCTGATAGCAGCTGTCCTTGTGGCTGCCAGGGACGAGCCTCCGGAGCCCAGGAGGGACGGGAGGGAAAGTGTCAACCTACGGGTTGATTAGCTTCGGAGCATTATGACGACAGTGTGTGATGCGTCTATGCCCCGGGCCAGGTTCGTCCCTCGCCGGGAGGCGTATTGGTGGACGGAGGAAAAGCCTTCAGTTGCGCACAGTACAATTGCACACGTTGCGATTGCACACCGTGCTATTAGACACAAAAAATTGCGCTCCTTTCGATTAGACACGGTTCGATTGAACACAATTCGATTGGACACGGTTCAATTGCGCACAGTTCTGTTTCGCACAGATCTATTGCGCGCCGTTCAATCGCGCACCGTTCAATCGCACACCGTTCAATCGCGCACTGTTCAATTGCACACCGTTCAATTGCCCGCGGGCAATTGCGCACAGTTCTATTACGCACATGGTGTACACACACACACACACACACACACACACACGGGGGGGAAAGAGGGGCCTCCGGCCCCCCTCCCGCACCCCCTCCGCCGGTAGGCTGGGTGGACCTCGCTTTATGAGAACTGTGTGCAATTGAACGGTGTGCAATTGAACAGTGCGCGATTGAACGGTGTGCGATTGAACGATGCGCGATTAAACGGTGCGCAATAGAACTGTGCGCAATTGAACCGTGTCCAATCGAACCGTGTCCAATCGAACGGTGTACAATCGAACCGTGTCCAATCGAACCGTGTCCAATCGAACCGTGTCCAATCGAACGGTGCGTAATTTTTTGTGTCTAATAGCACGGTGTGCAATTGCAACGTGTGCAATTGTACTGTGCGCCAGTGAACCTCTCCCGGACGGAGAAGATCGCCGAGTTAAGGCGAGCCTCCGTCCGTGCCAAACGCCTATGGCGACGTGCCTAGCGTCGCGATGGTAATGCTGCGAGGACGGCCGAGATGCTGGAGGGTTACCGAGCCGCACGGGATGCCCTCAGCAAGGCCATTAGGGTGCCTCCCTGGATGCGGACCCGAGGGGACGTCCATATAAGATTGTGACGAATCGTCTTCGCCGCTGGGCGCCCCCAATTGCGGAGTCTCTTGACCCCTAGTCCTTGGAGGAGGTTCTCCGGATCCTCTTTCCATGTAAGAGGAGTTCAGACGCTGCCTGGGGTTTGCCCCCCCCCCCCTGACTGGGAAGGTACCCGGGTGGCATGAAGGGAACTCCTTTCCGGTTAGTCGCAGCTGCCAAGGGAATCAGGGCGGGCAAAAAAGCTCTAGGCCCCGACGGCATCCCGGGAGTTGTCTGGGCCCTGCCACACTTGTTGGGGTTCCTTAGGAAGCTTTTTACTAGCTGCCTGAGGTATGGCGTGTGTTCCCCAGCTTGGAGGAGGGCTAAATTAGTTCTCCGCAAGGAGGGAAAACCAGCCCACAGTGGGCCAGGAGACCAGGAAAAGTAGCCAAAATTTAGGATTTTGTCGGATTTTTATAAAACTTGATATAATGAGGTTTTTGGAGTCGCTAATAACAAATATGGTGTCAAAATATAAAAATACAAAATGGAGGATCCAATATGGTGAATAAAATTTATAAAAATAGGTCAATTTCAATGAAACTGGACATATGGAAGTTTTTGAAAGTGCTGGTGGATGCAACATGTTTGTCTCACTGATTCCGAAGTAAAAAACAAAATATCAACTTTTGCGGGTCGTATTTCTGTTTAGCGTTGATCGCTGCTACTTCCCTTTGTTTTGAACGATCAAATTTATTTTCAAATTTAATTGGCGGACGACCAGGTCGTACAGTTGAATCTACGTTTTGCGCGGTAATAAAAAATAAATCGACAGAATCAATTAAAAACTCTGTACACAACCACCCTGCATGTTTTTTTTTAAATTTAGCTTTATTTCTACGCACAAATTGAAACATTAAGTTTCTTCTACTCCTAAGCGACGAAATTAAAGCTCCTAATAATACCTTCCCATTAGGATTAATATTTTTTTTAGCGCAGTTTAGTTTTTGTATAATATATTGGACCCCAGCGTCTACATCGACATTTTCCAATGTCACATCTACAATTTCTTCTTTAGAAAATTTCGCCATTTTACGAGTTTAATAAATGTGGCAAAAATAGGCCAAGTGGAGTAGCAGAGCGCGACACATTCTCTGTTTATCTACTTTCATAAGTCGCGTTCTTCTTCACGAGTTTGATATGCCTCCTAACAATTTATATAACCCTGCGCTCCGGCGCATAATTAATGAAGAACTTATATGGTAAAATGTCACGTCAGTATATATATTATATGTATATACATAAATTCTAATGCACAATAGAAAATAGGCAAGAAAGAAAACATAACACATTTTAAAGTATTAAAAAAAATATATTTTTTAAACACCTACTATAATTTCTTTTTTCCTAAAGTATATTTTTCCGTAAACATAGGTAGGTAATAGAGTATCTGAGTTGATTTTGACACGGGCTTTAATAGATTAAGGAAAGTTGTTGTGGCCACGCATAGCGCCACGACACAAGAGACAATCACGTATTGATGCCATTTACTTGAACAACTATCAAAAGAAGCAAGAAGTAGCACAGTTACGTTAAAATACACATTATGCAGAGCCCGCTGATACCCAGTTTTGCTTTGTTTGATGTGTTATGACATGTTATGGTGTATCGGTAGCATGCGGAGTCTTAAAAATGTCAGTATTTTGTCCATTAAATCATGAATAACTACATCCAATTTCAATTTTTGCGACAACTAGATGCTAAATGATTGATCACATTACTAACAATAAAAATAATACAAATGCAATCTTTCGGATGGGTAGTCTTTCTTGAATTACGAAGTTTATAAGAAATAAACATAATACAAATTTGACACATTCTTTGAGTTTGCTGTCCTGACAAAAAAAAGGATTCAACTAAATGGCATAAAACATTTCTAAATTACTACTTTAAACTATCTAGAATAGTACTACAACTTCAATTTTATAAAATTCGAAAAGTGATTTTTGGCCACTTTTTCTGGTCTCCTGACCCACTGTGCAGCGGAGCTCCCTTTCGCATATAGGCCGTTTTGCCTATTGGACGAGGTGGGCAAGCTGTTTGAAAAAATTATAGCTGCCCGCCTCGCCCAGCATATGTCCCGGAATGGTCCTGACCTTCACGATGTACAGTTCGGCTTCCGTGAGGGTCGTTCTACAATTGACACTGCGTTGCACGTCAAATCTTTCTCGGAGTCTGACCTGGAGAAGGGCGGGGTGGTGCTGGTGGTTTTGCTAGATATAGTAAACGCCTTTAACACCCTGCCCTGGGACCAGGTGGGGGAGGTCCTCGGACAATTTGGCTCTCCATACCTGGTCCATGTGTTGAGGGACTACTTCCGGGATAGAGAGATCGAGTTCGTCAACAGACTCAGTCTCTTGTGCGGAAAGGAGGTGTACGGAGGTGTTCCATAGGGGTCAGTCCTGGGCCTCAAACTGTGGAACATCGGGTACGACCAGGCACTCCGCTGTGCTCTCCCCTCGGGCTCCTGGGTAGCGTGTTACACTGACGACACGTTTTTTGGAGCCCGAGGTGAAAGCTGGGAAGAGGCCACCGCCATTGCCAACGTGGCGGTGGCCTGTGTCGTGCGCGCCATCCGCGCGCTAGGGTTGGAGGTCGCTCCCCAGAAGACCGAGGCCATCTTTTTCCATGATGGCTCTCGGGGGAAGCCTCCTCCCGCCAGTGTCGTGGTTGGAGGAGCCCGCGTCAGGGTGGGGTCTAGGAC
This sequence comes from Leptothorax acervorum, assembly GCA_035220615.1. Lineage (NCBI taxonomy): Eukaryota > Metazoa > Arthropoda > Insecta > Hymenoptera > Formicidae > Leptothorax > Leptothorax acervorum. The sequence continues at coordinate 112,086 of JASTWQ010000315.1, forward strand.
AAAATACCTGGGCCTCACCCTGGGTAGTACTTGGTCTTTCAGGGAACATTTTGTGGGTCTGGCCCCATGTTGGGCAGACTGGCGGCTTCACTTGGTAGCCTGCTGCCTAATCTTGGTGGACCGGATGGTCGGGTCCGTCGCATTTATGCGGTGGTCGTCCAATCGGTGGCCCTGTATGGGGCTCCGGTGTGGGCGCGCAGCCTGATGGTCGACCGACACTCTAGGGCGCTATTGCGTCGGTCACAGCGCTTCGTGGCCATCAGAATTGCCCGGGGCTACAGGATCTTTTTTGCGGCGGCCACGGCCCTGGCTGGGCTGCCGACCGTGGATCTCCTTGCGGATATGTACGCCGAGATGTACCGACGAAAGCGGGAAATCCGCAAGAGGGGCGGAATGTTCACCAAAGAGGCACTCAGGGCCCTGAAGGATCAGGCCCGACGGGCGATATTCATGAAGTGGGAGCAACAGCTCTCACACCCTTCCACGGTCGAACATCACCTTGTCGAGACCTTATGGCCCTGTCTGTTAGCCTAGACAGACAGGGCTTGGGGCGGGCTCACTTACCGTCTGACGCAGATGCTGTCGGGACACGGTTGTTTCGGCAACTACTTGTGTCGGATTGGTAAGGAGCGCACGGCACTATGCCATCACTGTGGTAGCGAGCGGGACTCGGCGCAGCACACCCTGGAGGAGTGTCCAGCGTGGGTGGACAAGCGTCGGGTTCTGGTCGGTATAGTTGGCAATGATCTATCGCTGCCCGGCATCATTGCTGCGATGCTGGATAGCGAGAGATTTTGGAGGGCGGTCTCCTTCCTCCTTATGCGAGACAGTCATGTCCCGAAAGGAGGAGGCCGAGAGGGTGCGTCGCGGTAAAGAAAAACGTTTCTCACAGGGGGGTGAAAGGAGTGGGGTGGCGGGGGGCATGCGTCCCGCCGACCGCGTGTTGTCTCGCGCTCACGCCTTCCTTGGACAGGGGATGATGAGGTTGGGGAGGGGCTTTGCGGGATTTCGATCTCCTTCCCCTTCCCGTAGTTTGCCCTCCCTTTCCCTCCCTGTGTGTGGTTTTTTGTTTACTATTTAAGGTATAGTTACACCACCCTGGGAGGGGTGTTTCTAAGGGAGTCTGCCTTTTTTTGGTGACTGATGGGGGCCGGGGCTCAAGCGGGGTTCTTGGGCTCCGACTTTGCCCCCATCAACACCCAAGGGGGTGCGGCCAGGGGGTGGTGTTCCCTCCTGGTTGCACTGGTTGGCTGTCCCCAACAAAGTTGGGGACGTCGGGATCCGTAATTGCTACATTCGCGGGCCCCGACCTGGTATGGTATAGGCAGGGGGTGCACCTGAAGTAATGCAACTGCTGGCGCCAGGTACCAGGTGCATCCCTACGAACGCCTGAGATAGGCCACTCGCGGGGGTTTTAGTGGATAGGCCATGCATGTGACATCTTACGCGATGCACATGCATAGAATCCCACACTACCTTCGGCTTCTCCCCGGAAGTCGAGGGTGTCTTCCCGTCCCTCTCGAGGGTGTGCCACCTCGACGAAGGTACCCAATTCGTTGGGTACCGGGTGAGGGGGCTCCCCTTTGATCTGTTGACCTACTGGGGTAGTACCGGCGGTCTACGACCGTCGGGAGAGCCCGGTGGCGAGGATCGGGGTCCAAGAGCACACCACAGACCGTAATCTCCGTCAGCCGCGAGGCTGGCGGAGACCGGGGGGCCCTTTTCAGGGCCCGCGAGGTGGGCGGCCTCTATAGAAGTTGCCCGGCCGGTCGGGGCTGTGTGGGATTGAGCCCTTGCTCTCCCACCGACCTATGGGAAGGAAAACCCAGACAGAAAACCGGGGGCCCGGCTATCCTCTTAGGAGTCTGCGGCTAGCTTCGGCTACCCAGCTCCAATAGCCGGTAGGGGATGGCGACCCTGACTACAAACGCCCGGTTGGCCGGGACCGTTAGGGGGATGTTTTTACACCTCCCGCCGGCATAGAGGAAGGTCACCTCGATAAAAAACCACGGGGTGGGGTTGGGGAGGGTGGTCCCCGTTCCCGAGGCGGGCAGGGATGCCGTCTCGCCGAGGGAATGGGAGGACCCCTTCCTTCTTCCCTCCATTGCACGCCGGTGCTCCGGCAGGAGGGGGAAGGGGGGTATCCCTCTTTCAACCCGGCCCAAGACGTGGTCCTGGGCTGGTTGGAGGAGAGGCCCACACTCGGTGGTTGCACACCAGGGACGTGGTCCCACGGTCTGCCGAGTGTGGAGGGTCGTCTGGGCCGCTCGGACGTATTCCGAGGTCGGGGCCAGCGACCTGGGAGGGTGACCGCCCGGGCCACTCGGACGTATTCCGAGGTTAGGGCCGGCGGGGCCGCCGGATGCAAAAGGCCGGCGGTGAGTAAGGTAACTCCGGTTGTCGGGGATCGCATCCCTTCCGAACTCGGCCATCGGAGTAGAAGGTTAGCCAGGGTGCGGAGGTTACCTCGGCCCTGGTTAAGGACTGTATGCTGGTCGCCACGGCGGGCAGGACCTTGGGTGGGGTGCGACACCCTTCGGTACCTGTCTGTCCGTGGGGCCCCCCGCGTGGCGGCGCCTGTCGCGGTGCCCACCGGGTCGGAGCGGTGGGAGCCCTGAAAGCCCATGGGCGGCTGGGCCTTGATGCCCTCTCCTCATGGGTGAGTAAGGGCCTGGAGTCCCAGTTACCCTGCTGCTGGCAGGGGGCTGGGGCATAGGGGGCAACCCCGAGCCGTGACGGGTAGCGGGATAAAACCAAAATGAGCAAATTACAATCACACAAACACAAGGACGAGGGCGAAGACGAGGACGTCGCGATAGACGTCGAGATGGAGGAGTCTGTGGATAATAATCCTCAAAACACCGCGGCGAACACCAGCCGCAGAGAGGGCAAGTCCACTAGGACTGTAAAGAGCAAGGAGAGCGGGCCACTGAGCCACAAGCTCGCGAAGGACCTGAGGGTCTTCGTCCGGCCTCTCCCTCCCGCGCCATTGGAGAGCGTGTCTGCCAAGGATGCATTGGCGGAGGATACAGCGCGCCTCATTGAGGAGACGAAGGACACGATCAGGGGACGCACTATGAGCAGAACGTCGGTCGACCGATCCAGGTCGGCGTCTTGCGTGTCTAATGCGTCCCTGAGATCGGAAGTGTCGGACACACCAATAACGGTGGTGGATGACCGCATGTGGACGGTCGACACCAGTAGGAAGAGAGGGAGGCCCATCACCACCGAGGAGTATGAGGCGAAAAAAGTGAAATGGGCTAAGCAAGCGCGGGAGAAAGAGGAGCAAATGCTCCGTGACCTGGAAGACGCGTCAACCAAGGCCGCACTCTCTAGGAGTAGGCTGGCCAAGAAACGCGAAATGATTGACCATCTCAGATTTGCACCTACCGTGGATCTTATCCGCAGGATCCACGAACAGGTAAATCTGTTGGATAAGGTGACGAGGACTGCGTCCCTCAAGGGAACTTACCAAGGGAGCCTAAATACGGTGGCTGCCACTGTCACGGCGGCAACAGGCTCGGGAGGGAGGACGAACCTGCGATAGAAGACGATCGCGAGGAACTGCGGGCGCAGATCATGGCCCTCAAAAAGGACAATTGCGAACTTCGCAAGAGGGTGGACAGCTGCCAGTCCACCGAAAAAGTGCGGATGGAGACGGACGACGGTGACCGACCCGTCCCTCCCGGCTCGCCTACAGTCGGAAGGAGGACTAGGAAGGCAAAGAGAGTCAATGTACTCAGAGACAACTCCTCAGACGAGGAACAGCAGGAGCGTGAGAAGGAGGCCTCGGAAGCCAGGAGGCGTGAAATCCTGGCGAGCATCGCGAAGGAGGGAGCGCCGCCGGTGCTTAGACCCCCACTAGCGGGAGTGGGGTACGGTGCTGGAGAGCGCCATCCCACCAAGGGAGGACGGTCCGATGAACGTCATGCCCATCGAGCAGCCTTTGGAGGAGAGGCTTTTGAACAGCCTCTCCAACAAAATGGAAGGGATGTTTGCCAGGATGATGGCGAAAGCGGGACTTGTCGCACCACCGAAACCGAGTCCTGCAAAAAAGGGTGAGTCCAAGGAGAGCACCCAGACCAAGAAACAATTCAAGGGAGGCACAAGGCCAGCGGGGAAAACAAACAAGCCCTCTGGCCAAGAGGTCACAGTCCAGGGCAGGACTGGCCCGAAGAGTGGGGAAACGGCAGGACAGACTCGTCTCGTATCCCTCCCCACCACCAGTGCTGCCGGGCCCGAATCGTGGGCAACGGTGGTCAGGAAGGGGGGAAAGAAGAAGGCGAGTCAGAGCGCTACGGCCAGGGCGTCGGCTGGCAGCGGGACGACTGGCGGAGGCAAAGGTCCTGCCCCTTCCACTCAGAAGAAGCCGGTCGATAAGTCGGCTAAGAAAGGTAGCAAGGATGGGAGGAGAAAACCACCACGCACCGCTGCGGTAACAATCACCAGCGCGACGGGGGAGTATGAAGAGCTTCTGAAGGAAGCCCGGAAGCACATCTCCCTCAAGGACGTAGGAATAGAGGGCGGCCTGCGACCAAAAAGGGCGCAAACGGGAGCCCTTCTAATAGAGGTCCCGGGCGCGGAAGGAGCGGTCAAGGCTGACGCCCTGGCGGGGCGTTTGACGGCGCTCTTCACAGGGCGAGAGGGAGTGGTCGTGGCACGGCCCACGAAGACGGGGGAGGTTAGGGTCCTCGATATCGAGGACTCTGTCTCCGCTGAGGAGATTGCGGTCGAGATCGCGGGTGTCGGGGGGTGCATGACCACGCAGGTACAGGTGGGCCCCCTGCGCAAAGGCCCCAATGGGCTGAACACGGCGTGGGTCAAATGCCCATTGGGGGCGATCAATAAGATCGCGGACCGAGGGAATAAGATCCAGCTAGGCTGGTTCGTCGCGAGGGTGCAACCCCTGGGCGTGCGCCCCCTCCAGTGCTTTAAATGCCTGGAGGGCGGCCACGTCAGGGCAAACTGCCCCAGCGAGGCGGACAGGAGCACCAAGTGCTATCGGTGCGGAGAGGAAGGCCACCGAGCGCGTGACTGCAGCGCGAAGCCGCGTTGCCCCGTGTGTGCCGACCTGGGCAGGCCATCGGGCCATCGGTCGGGCGGCAAAGCCTGCGCCTCCGCAAAGAGGGGCAAGCCAGGCCAGAGGGCTAAACCGGCGCCTAAGGCCGGCGGCTCCGGCAACCCGGACGGGGATATGGAGGTCGAAGTGGATCCTCCAACCCGGGTGCCGAAGAGAAGAAGCAGTGAGGTAGTTCAGGCCGTCCCCTCACGTAAGAGGTTGGCCTCGAACGAGAGAGGGACCAGGGACGAAAGTCCCAAAGAACAAAGGAAGAGGAAGGATAGGAGGCGGGCTCTGTCGTCGTCGGCGTTGAAGGCGCCGACGACTGGGGGAGTCCAGCCCGACGACGGGATGCCAGCGTTGCCGACCGTGGCGGTTCCGACCAGCAGCGGACGGAACGACGAGGAGATGGCGGAGGGGGCCGCCGCTGGAACAATCCAGTAATGGCCCAAAAAATCCTCCAGGCCAACCTCAACCACTGTCGCGCTGCCCAGGATGTGTTTCTCCACAGTATGGCAGAGCGCGGCAGTGGACTGGGGGTGGTGGCGGAGCCGTACCGCGTCCAACAAGATCATCCGTGCTGGGCGGGTGACCGGGGCGGCTCCGTCGCCATTACATGGAGGATGACGAGCGAGCCCACCGCCTGCACTAAACTCGAGGCGGGCGATGGGTTCGTCGCCGTCAGGTGGGGTCGTGTTGCGGTGGTGGGGGTGTACGCTCCCCCCAGCCTCACCACGGCCCAGTACGAGCAGTTTCTGGACAGCCTATGGGGCTGTGTCTCGAGGATGCTTCCTGGACCGACGGTGGTGGCCGGGGACTTCAACGCCAAGTCGGCGTCGTGGGGGTCCCCGGTTGCCGATGCGAAGGGAAGACTCCTCGAGAGGTGGGCGGCGGGCCTGGGGCTCTGTATTATGAATGCAGGGTCCACCCAGACATGCGTGCGGTATCGGGGGGGGGGTCCATAGTGGACCTCACTTGGGCCAACCCCCCTGCCGCGCGCCTCATCAGTGGATGGAGGGTGATCGAGGGGGTCGAAACTCTCTCAGATCATAGATACATCGAGATGAGCCTCTCGGTCACCCCCCCCCCCCCGGCAGTGCAGGCCCGCCGCCGGGAAGCCCAGAAAGACAGCCCAAGATGGGCCTATCGGAAGATGGATCGCGAGCTATATCCATACTTCCTTGTAGCGGGAAGAAACGTCGCTTGAGGAATTCGAGACCGTGGACGAGGCGGCTGGATGGCTCGGGGACATCATGACCACCGCATGTGATGCGGGGATGCCCCGAGTCAAGCCCAGTCCACGAAAAGCGGCATACTGGTGGACGGAGGAGATCGCCGAGCTAAGGCGCTCCTCCGTCCAAGCCAGGAGAACCTGGTTGCGGGCCCGAAGAAGTCGGGACCCGCACAGGTTAGAGGCGGCCGGAGAGGGGTATCGCGCCGCCAGATACGCCCTCTCCAAAGCGATCAAGGTGGCCAAAGACCGTGCCTGGGCAGAGCTGCTCCAGGACCTGGACCGGGACCCCTGGGGGCGCCCATACAAGATAGTCCTGAATAAACTCAGGACTTGGGCGCCCCCAACTAAGGAGAGTCTCGACCCCGAGTTCCTCGAGAGGGTGGTGGACGCCCTCTTCCCCGATGATCCCGGGGAAAGGGCGAGGGCGTCCATGGATCCTGCTCCACAGTCGGTGGAGTGGGAGAAAGAATTCGAGGTCGAGCTAGAAGAGATGGCCCGAGCCGCCAAGAAAATTAAGGCAGGCAAGGCTCCGGGGCCGGATGGGGTACCCGGTAAGGCATGGTCCTTGGTCACGGGGGAGCTGGCCGAGAGGCTCCGCGAGTTGTACACGCGGTGCCTGAAGGACGGCCGGTTCCCCCGAGCTTGGAAGGTCGCAAAATTGGTCATCCTCCCAAAAGCAGAAAAACCCGCCGACTCACCCTCGGCGTACAGGCCAATTTGTTTGCTGGACGAGGTCGGCAAGCTCTTCGAGCGTATTATTGCCGCCCGCCTCGTCCGGCACCTGTCCCGGACTGGTCCGGATTTATCGCCGGACCAGTACGGCTTTCGGGCGGGGCGCTCGACGATCGATGCCGTCGAGCGCATCAAAGCCCTCTCGGAAGCCGCGGCGACGGAAGGCAGGGTATTATTAGGCGTCTCATTTGACGTTGCGAACGCGTTTAACACCCTGCCGTGGTCGGTGATACGGAGGGCTCTCGAACACCACGGAGTCCCCCAGTATCTAAAGGTAGTTCTACATGACTACCTCCGGGACAGGAAATTGGTCTGTACGGACAGAGATGGCACAAGGAGGGTGAGGCTGGTGGTGCGGGGGGTCCCACAGGGGTCAGTACTTGGCCCGCTTTTGTGGGACCTTGGATTCGACGCAGTCCTGCGCGTCGCCCTCCCCCCGGGGTGCTGGGTGTCTGGTTTTGCAGATGACACCTTCCTGGGTGTGGAGGGCGACGATTGGGAGGAGGCCCGACGGAGGGCGAACGTGGCGGTGGCTTGCGTGGTGGCAGCCATGGAGAGAGTGGGCCTCAAGGTGGCTCCCCAGAAGACGCAGGCGACGTATTTTTACGATCGCTCTAAGGGGAAGCCACCAAGGGCCCATATAATGGTGGAAAGGACCCGTATCCCCGTGGAGGCCCAGCTGAAACTGCTGGGTCTCTGGTTGGACGGAACCTGGAGCTTTGGCGAGCATTTTGCTCGCCTAACTCCCAGAATACAGGGTGTGGCTAATAGCCTGGCGAGGCTGATGCCCAACCTGGGAGGGGCGAGCGGCCGTGCTCGCCGGCTGTACGCGTCGACGGTGCACGCCGTGGCACTGTATGGCGCCCCGGTGTGGGCGACAGCGGCGGAGGCCCCCGGGCGCAAGGGCAACGCAATCAGGGCGCAGTTGCGCCGAGCCCAGCGCCCGGTGGCATTGAGAGTGTCACGCGCGTATCGCACCGTGTCGCACGCGGCGGCCACGACCCTGTCCGGGCTTCCCCCATTAGAGCTCGCGGCTCGACAGTATATGGAGGTGTACAGACGTACAAAAGATCTGCGAGCGGGGGGAGTCGAGTTGACGGATAGGGTCAGAAAACTGGTCAGGCTCCAGGAAAAGACGGCCCTCATCGCCAGATGGGGCGAATATCTCGCCGACCCAGCGCTGCCTGGGCGGAGGACCGTCGACGCCGTCCGACTCTGTCTGACAGAATGGCTAGACAGTCGGGGGTACGGGATAACGTATCACGCTACACAGGTACTCACCGGACACGGTTGTTTCGGTGAGTATCTGTGTAGAATAGGGAAGGAAGCCACCACGCAATGCCACCATTGCGACGAGGAAAGGGACTCGGCGCAGCACACGCTGGAACACTGTCCAGCGTGGGCGGAGCAGCGCCGAGTCCTCATGGCGGAGGTCGGTAATGACCTTTCCCTCCCGGCTGTTGTGGCGGCCATAGTCGGGAGAGAAGACAAGTGGAGGGCGTTCCTATCCTTCTGCGGTCAAGTGATGACCGCGAAGGAGGACGCCGAGAGGATCCGTCGTGGGGAGCGGGCTGCTCCCGCGGCGGGTCCTCCATAGAGCCCAACGGGCCAAACCTGGCCCGTTCCCTCCCAATAACAACGGGGGGCACTACTGCTAGCAGTAGGAGTGGTGCTGCACCTCCGGGCGTCTCCCTCCGACGGGGAAGGCGTCCGGAGGATGGGTGGTCGATGACCCGGCGGGCACCGGGCATCGACCAATACTCCCAACAACAACGGGAGGGGTGGCGGGGTGGATGGTGTCCACATCCCGCCACACACACGATAAGCAGGCTCGGTTGAGCCACAGAGCCTATGAAGGCTCAGCGACAGGGAGCCAAGCCTGGCTCACGCATCGGGGGGCGTTCCGGACGCATAATAACTGTTCCCGGGCGCCCCCTATACGATGCAGCGAAGGACACCCGTGCGGTTTTAGCCGGTAGGCTCATGAATGCAGAATCGTTGGCGATGTGCTGTTCATAGAATCCGGCACTCCCCTCGCTTCTCTGCCCGGAGAGCGGGGGGGTCTTCCCCCTCCTTGTACAAGAGGGGGCTACTGGTTAAAACCTGGGACGTAGTCCTGGGGATTCCAGTAGTGAAAGATTTCCGTACGTAAAAAAAAAAAAAAAAAGGGTGTCTTCCCGTCCCCACAAGGGCGAGCGGTTGGGGAAACCTGGCTGTTGAAGATCTCCTCCTTGTTGAAAAAAATGTGTTATTAAGTAATGATACCGTATTGTGATATATTAATTGTTTTTAAAGGTTTTGTAGGTCGGTGATCTACCTGTAGAGGAGATGCAGTTCCGACGTGAGGTGCGCATCATGTTCCCACTTCAATGGGTAAGTACAACAGCGATACACATACATACATACATACATACATACATACATACATACATACATACACCCATACACCCATACACCCATACACCCATACACCCATACACCCATACACCCATACACCAATACACCCATACACCCATACACACACATACACACACACACACTTAAACACACACGCACACACACACGCACACACACGCACACACGCACGCACACGCACACACATGTATTACTGTAATAATAATACTTTAATGTTATAATATAATTTTTTTGTTACTTCTTAAGCGGTATGAGTTAGTGATGTACGCATTGTTGGATTTCTGAATTTCGAGCAGCCGCGGGAGAGGAAGAGGGAGCAACAGCATCGTCGTGTCATGTTGGAAGAGCTTTGATATGATACGCCAGAGGATAGAGAGCAGGAGCGGATTTATCAATTTTCGCATGATATTTTTAACTTGACTCGGCTGTTTGGACTCCGCCCATGTGATATCGACGAGCCTGAAGAAATATATTATACAAGTATAAGAACTTAAATATGGTTTTCAACTTGTTGAAAAAAACGCGTGAGACTAAAAAATTGTCGGTGATCTAAAAAACTAAAAAATTGTATAATTTTGGTTAATCAATAAATGCTTCATATTATATGTATGTATAAACTTTTGTTCTTTCACAATACCTTCCATTTACTATCTCCCTCTATTCCAAATTCTAACGATACGTAAAAATCATGTAGGGGAGACCAGGGCGAATCCGTCCAGAGGGTGAATTCGTCAAATCAAATATCTCGGAACCTGTATATTGTGCGAACTCGCTATTAATATTGTAAACGCGTCTTATGGTACCCATGTGACCAACGGAGTTTCGGCAGGTTACCTGCCGTGTTATGATTTTTACGAGGGCAAACGTGTTTTCGGAAGGTGAAAGTGAAATTTTGTGCGCGTGGAAATTTTGTAATATCTGCAATAATATTTGCTCTCCAAATCTCCAGGTACGTGATTATAAAGAGTAATGCATGCTGAACACGAATCCAGTGTAGTTTTTTTATTATTGTTTATGTCTAATATTTCGTGGGCGATCAAACCTGAAACTTGTGTTGAGGGCTAATCCGTCAGTAGGCACTGCGGGCGGATTCGGCAGTCTCGTCAGTGTGGCGCGCCGGGCGCACGACTTCAGCTCACGGCGATGTTAGGTTAGGTTTCCCTGTGTTGTCCGTTGCACGTGCGTCATTGTCATTGCAGGGAAATAATGGTACACACGTATCGTCGCAAAACGACTCCCGTCGACAAGGAGAAACTTAAGAAGGCAGTTCTTGCGGTGAAAAAAGATAAAATGAGCGACGCAGCCGCAAAACAATTCGATATCCGGAGAACCACGTTGATCAACTGGTTGAAGAAGAACAACGATTAAAAATTATTAACACTTATTAACAATTATTAATTATTAACAATTATTAATTATTAACAATTATTAACAATTATTATTATTATTTATTATTAACAATTATTAACAATTATTATTATTAATTATTATTAACAATTATTATTATTATTTATTATTAACAATTATTATTATTATTATTTATTATCAACAATTATTATTATTATTATTTATTATTAACAATTATTATTATTATTATTTATTATTAACAATTATTATTATTATTATTTATTATTAACAATTATTATTATTATTATTTATTATTAACAATTATTATTATTATTATTTGTTATTAACAATTATTAAAATGTATCCTATCATTTTTCAGGATTAGATGTACGTATTTCTATTAAAAATGCAGTGTGACGGATCCGCCCTAGGGGGGGGGACGAATCCACCCTCCAATTTTTGAGATCTCAATTTTTTCACCGTTGTCGTTTTTGCTCTATACCGGTTAAACAAAGCGACGTACACAAAAATTTTCTATATAAATTTTGTAGCTAAAGGTTCACTCTTTACAATAGTATACCACATTTAACTTAAATTATTTATTTTGTTATTAAAAATTGGCACCGAAAAAAAACTGACGGACTCGCCCGGGTCTCCCCTAATGCTTAGAAATGTTGCAGTCGTTATTTGTAAAAAAAAATTTACGTGTGACCTCCACGCGCGGTAGAAGTGAAACTTCCTAGCTATGAGGAATAAGATAGTATCTCGTTTATAGTATCTGAATTGAAGAATGCGTAATTAACAAATCAAATTTTAACTATAAATTAAAGCCAATGCAATTTACAAATAAAAATTGATTTGTGAATCAAAGCCGGTGCAATTCAAAATTCAAAACTGATTTGTGATATGCATCGGATTTAATTTATAATTAACATTTGATTTGTGAATTACACAGGCTTTAATTCACAAATCAATTTTTATTTTTAAATTTCATGAGTAGGCTCTGTTGGAAAACCAAGAATAATAGACGGGCCAAATGAGAGCCAGGCGCGGTTGTAGGTGCACAATTATACATATTTTCATTAATTTATTTAATCCTCGTACGTTTCGGTCCCACGTTTGGACCATCATCAGCAAACCACAAAAACTATCGTGATAACCAATACGTTGATGTGACAAATGTACAATAAAAGGAGAGATAAACGTATACATACAAAATTAGCGGAAAATTAATAAAAGAAGAACGCCCTTGGCAACTCGACACGATGGACCACAGAAGTTAATCTCTCTACGGTTCTAGCCGTAAGAGTAATGTACATACTTCTATTATCAATGAGTACTTCTATTATCAATTTACAATTCTGCATTTACGGATTCCATCCGTGGTCCATCGTGCCAAGTTGTCAAGGGCGTTCTTTTTTAAATAATTTTCCGCCGATATTGTATGTATAAGTTTATCTCTCCTTTTATTGTTCCTATCCTTACATTTGTCACATCAACGTATTGGTTATTACAATAATTTTTGTAGTTTGCTGATGATGGTCCAAACGTGGGACCGAAACGTACGAGAATTAAATAAATTAATGGAAATATAATTGTGCATCTACAACCGCGCCTGGCTCTCATTTGGCCCGTTTATTATTCTTTTATTTGTAAATTGCATTGGCTTTAATTTATAATTAAAATTTTATTTGTGAATTACACAGGCTTTAATTCAAAAATCAATTTTTATTTGTGAATTGCATCGGCTTTAATTTATAGTTAAAATTTGATTTGTTAATTACACAGGCTTATTTCAGATACTATAAACGAGATATTATCCTATTCCGCGCAGCTAGAAAAGTTTCAATTATGCCGCGCGTGGAGGCCACACGCACATTTTGTTTGTAAATTACACAGTAGGCTTTAAAACAATTTGTTCCCGATGCGTGGATCTAGCTCGCGGCTGGTCAGGGTCGAGAAAGGCGCGGAGGAAGAGACGGAAACGGCGTTATTACAGTTTACTTAGTGTTTATTACAAATTAATCTATGCTTTTAATACAATCATTTAGTAACGCGTATGCGTCTGATCGGAGTCGTGTTGCAATTACAATGGTGTCGCGTAATTACAGGAATCGGCTCGGATTTACAAGACGGGTTTAATATACATATAAGTCGGCGCCTGTAAGTACCGCGAGTTCGCACGATAGGCCCGCGGCGTAACCTGTCGGGATTGCACGCGACGCGATCGATGGGCGCGTTCGGTGGCCCGCGTAAGGCCGCGCGTATAGCGTGAGCCGGCGGGTATGCTATGTACGTGCGAGGGCGGAGCCGAGTTTCGTGAATTCGCGGAAATACAAAGCGCGTTGAAATGGCGCGAGGCGTGCTACGGCACGCGGAGCTGTCAAAGTGAGGATGACAGAAAGCGACGGTAACCGGAGACACCCGGCATGGCAGAGCACGCTCTACTGCGGTACACGTCAGGATACGACGGTAACCGGGAACACCCGGCGGGGCAGAGGACTCTCTGCACGATTCGTGATTCTCGTGTAAAAGAAGAAGCGTTATCGGCTACCGAGAACTCTCGGAAGAGACAGAGGACTCTCTACCTCGCCGGCGCGGCTGTAGCTCAGGAAGCGGTGTCGACTGTTGAGAACTCTCAAAAGAGACAGAGCACGCTCTACCTCGTCGGCACGGCTGGAGTTTAGAAAGCACGATCGGGATCTCAGGTCGTGAGCAGCAGACTGGTCGGACTGGTTTGCTGGTTCACGACGGAGTCTGACATTTTGGTGAAATCGCCGGGCTTATATACCCCTTTGGGCGCGTATTCCCGGTAGCGGGGGTGGCGTCGACGCGGAGGCGCGCGTGGCGGGGATGATCGGTCGGAGCGGTAGGGGCGACGGGCGCTCCGGCGACGCGATCGCGTTTGGCGATGTTCGGACGTTATCGGGTACCGCTCGATCGCTCCGAGACGGTCCCGGCGGCGAGTGCGCCGACTTTAAGAAATTAAAAATGTGAGCATGCTGCCCTTTCTTCGCACGGCGGGTGTTCGGGCGGGCGGCTCGGTTTGTGGTCGGCCGGGACGATGCATACTCGGGGGTGCATCGTTACAGCTTTAATTAACAAATCAATTTTTATTTGTGAATTGCATCGGCTTTAATTTATAATTAAAAGTTGATTACACAAGCTTTAATTCACAAATCAATTTTTATTTGTAAATTGCATCGGCTTTAATTTATAATTAAACTTTAATTTGTAAATTATACAGGCTCTTCAATTTACAAATCCACTTTTGTTTGTGATTTGCATCGGCTTTAATTTACAGTTAAAATTTGATTTGTTAATTACATAGGCTTTAATTCAGATACTATAAACGAGATATTATCTGTGGTGTATTTACGATACTCATACATTGTCAGCTTAGCCTTGTAGTCATGTGATTTGGGGAATCTCCCAAATGCCGCGATATCGCTAGAGTAGGGACACGAGAGCAGAGGCAGTCAACGGCCGATGCTCGTGTGTAACGTTTTGGCATACGATACGACACGCATTGTAATTGGAGCTAGTTCACTTAATAATAAATGTTCATTATATAGTTTGTTTGTTAAAAGTCATGTTGGTGTTTAATTAATAACCCGACCACCTCACAAGACATGACAATTTTGGCGACGAGGTAATTCAAACTCAGTAATCGGGAGTGCAACAAAAAGAGTGGAAAAAGTGCGTTTAATTCGCTGTATTCGAGATCCACTGTATACGGTAATTGCACTGTAGTCGCGAACAAGATTGTAGTCGGTAAAGTGCGTAGTATACGATAACGGCAAAACTCAAAAGTAACGTGAGACAGAATTACACAATTGTTGAAAACGGACGCGTAAAAGATTCAGTATTCGGTAAACGCGTGTATACAAACAATGTGTAATGTAACAAAAAATTGCGCGTAACGAAAATATAAATAATAAACGCAAATATACAAAAAGTGTGAATTTTTGCAATACTTCACAAAATTATATTTGGTGAATAAAGAGACTTCTAGAATATTTCGTTGCTCGAATGTCGTCGAAATCCAGCAGCGAAGAAGAGATAACGATTCATAATATTGACTACACAAGGATATCGTAGATTCAAACTCTCACAAAGGCACAGCTAGCTAAATTATTGTCGGACCTGAACACCAAATTCGACAGTAACAGCGGTATCGGATAACTACGAAAACTTCTGAAATCGCACGTACGCGACAAGCAGCGTAAGCAAGAAACGGAACGCAACGAGACGCCTGAGAATGAAACAAACAGAGTCCCCAAGATAATTCACACGGTCAGAACACAAAGCGTCAAAGTTAGAGTTTGTATTAAAAAAGATGACTGGGAAACATATACGGAACGATTAAAGCTATATTTCCTGGTAAACGATGTAAAGGCTGAAAAGCAGCAGCAGTTTTTCTAACGAAAATAAATCCAGGAACGTATAACTTGGCAAGAGACTTATGTGCACCAGATAAACCAAGCACAAAAACGTATGCCCAACTAGTCGCGCTTATCAAAGGTCATTTAAACCCCAAACCTTCTGAGGCGATGGAAAGGTGTAAATTCCATCAGGCAAAGCAAGCGGCAACGGAATCGGTTGCAGATTTTGTTGCAAGATTAAAGCGACTTTCATTATATTGCAACTTCCCGGATATAAACAATGCGGTACGAGATCAAATTGTGTGTGGCCTCAAGAATCATGCGACGAAGAGAGCTCTGTTTCGAGAAGAAAACTTGACTTACGATACAGCATATAAAATTGCGACGCAAATGGAAACGGCAGAAAAGGACACGACAACGACCGATAAATTGAATGTGTCAGCGATGCCAAGCACGAATTCGGTACAATGGACTCAGAAGTCACAGCAACGTCTTTACAAGAGTACACAAGGATTCTCACGAGGTAACAGACAGTACGCTAGAGGTACGTCGAGGAAAAAATTTACGGACGACAGCTCGAACACTCAAAACTCGCATCAGCGAGCAATCACTTGTTATTGTTGCGGAAAAGACAATCACATGGCCAGAGATTGTTTTCAGTGATATCAGACATGCAGAGCCTGCCACAGGAAGGGACATCTTACAGTAATGTGCAGAACGAAGAAATCTGAGGTTCAACATCTTCAAGCAGCGTCAACCTAGAAAATTGAGAGGGGAGAAGACTCTTCAGAAGATTTTTTCTGACACGAAGAAGATGACATCGGTAATAATCGGATAAGAGTGGGTAATGTAAATATTATAAATGATTGTAAGACCGCGGAACCGATTTACATAAATGTTATTGTAAACGGAATTGATGTAAGAATGGAAATTGTTTCAACTCGAAGGACCAGAAACTCATCTGAAGTCAGAAGCCAGATTCGTTTCAATGCGGTGCAGTGTAGGGAGGTTCGCGCTCCGTTTAGGTACGCGGTAGGATCGCAGGATCGCAGGACGGGCAATGTCAGTCAGTTTGAATCCTTGTTATTTGTACTGTGAGAACGTTTTATTTGCCAAGGTGTCACAAACATGCTTTCACGTGAACACCAGACTGATGGCACTTGTTGTTCGAATGATCGTGTCGAGCAATGACACATCAACTTTGTAGAAAATGGCCAATAACGGCGCACGGCGCACGAGGCGCTTACAGAAAATCGCAGAATGTCCTTCACGCGGTAGAGCGGCCGAACGCGGCACCTTACACAAATATGGCCGATAACGGCGCACGGCGCACGAGGCGCTTATAGAAAAATCGCGGAAAATCCTTCACGCGGTAGAACGGTTGAACGCGGAATGTTACACAAACAACGTGGTCTTTGAATTCATCTCACGAGATATGACGGTCGATACGGTGCAGATCACTCGCCACTTGTGTGAGATTGCACTTAAAATCTTGCGAAGGGTGACGGCCAAGCGCGGCGCAGATCACTCGCAATCAGCGAGATTGCATTTGAGTCTTGAACTCTCGCGAGGGGTGACGGCTGAATGCAGCGCAGATCACTCGCAACCTGCGAGGTTGCATTTGAACTTTGAACTCTCGCGAGGGGTGACGGCTGAGCGCAGCGCAGATTACTCGCAACCCGCGAGGTTGCATTTGAACTTTAAACTCTCGCGAGGGGTGACGGCTGAGCGCAGCGCAGATCACTCGCAACCCGCGAGGTTGCATTTGAACTTTGAACTCTCGCGAGGGGTGACGGCCGAAGGCGGCGCAGATCACTCGCAACCCGCGAGGTTGCATCTGAATTTCGAACTTTCGCGAGGGGTGACGGCCGAAGGCGGCGCAAATCACTCGCGACTCGCGAAACTGAATACGGCCGAACACGGCACTTAACTTTGAGATGAGGGCACTTAAAGTGCTTTTCGAAATATACTGTCCGTCACTGGACTAAGGAGATTTTGCAGCGGCACGGTGAACCACGAGGTCGTGCGAGGATATCTTGCAACGACACGCGGGATGGCGGAGCTCACGGCGGACATCTTGTCGCGACGCGAGCGGAGAATCTTGTCGCGGTCCGAGCGCGGATCTCGAGTCGACGCGAGCCAATCTTGTCGCGGCACGAGCTGAGATCGTGTCGGTGCGAGCGGAGATCTTGTCGCGGAACGAGCGGAGATCTTGTCGCGTGGCTCACAACCCGGTTCGCTCCCGCACGAATTCGCGGGTCTAACACGTGTGTTTCACCGGCCGGCTACAAACGTACTGTTCTGCGCATCCGGCAGCGCCGCGACGCGAGGATGAAGAACCATGCTAATCGATTTTGATAGATATTCGGGTCGATGTGCGAACGCTCGCGCGATTTGATTGGTCGCGAGGCGCTCCTGGAATCGCGCACGCGGCCAATAAGAACGGGATCGCGGTAGCGCTTCCTCATCCGTCGCGAAGGGCTCACCGTGCGCGTGAAACTCGCCCAATCCTGAACAGAAATAGATACGGGAACATATGTAACGATAATTTCGGAAGAAACGAAAAAGAGATATTTCCCTAGTATACGAATCAAAACGGTGAATATGCTCCTGAAAGCATACGGTAAAGTTCCACTTGAACATGTGGCTATTACGACGGGATTAGAGGTTCAGTTAGGCAAGCGAAAGGCAACGTTAAAAATGATAATAATGAAGGTATCGGGACCAACGTTAATTAGAAGACAATGGTTACAGGCATTAGCACTATGGCCATTACCTTTAAAGGAATTAGTAAACGATACGTTGAGTTGCCATAAAATAGATTTGAGTAACGTTATTAAAGAATTTCCAAGCAAGTTTCCAAAGTTATTCGGTTTAAAAACGGGATCATATAATAAAGGCGTTTTAAAATTAGTATTACGAGAGAATTCAAAACCGAGAGCGTTTAAGGCAAGACATTTACTTTTCGCATTGACAGAAAAAGTTAAGAACGAGATAAATAGATTAGAGGCACTAGGTCATTTGAAGAAAGTAGACGTTAGCGATTGGGCGACTCCAATTGTACCGGTAATTAAATTGAACGGAACAGTAAGAATTTGTGGAAATTTCAAGCTTACGGTAAACCCTTGCTTAGTAATGTATCGGCATCCGTTGCCATTGATAGACGAAATCTTCTTAGCATTGCAAAACGGCGAGAAATTTTCACAGATGGATTTACAGCACGCGTATATGCAGATTCCTGTAGACGAGAAAAGTCAAGATTGCCTCACGATAATTACACATAAAGGATTGTATAAGTATGCGAAAATGACAAAAGGCATTGCATCGGGGCCGGGAGACTTTCAGCGAAAAATAGAGCAATGTTTAGCGGGTATCGAAGGCGTGATACCATACATTGACAACATATTTTGTACCGGTATTAACGACGAGAAGCATTCGCAAGCTCTTAATACGGTATTTACGCGATTGGAAGAGTCCGGTTTTAAAGTAAACATTAACAAATGTGATTTTTTCAAAGATCGACTTGACATTTTAGGATTCGTAATCGATAAAAATGAACTTCACAAGTCTGAAACAAAAGTCAAGGTAATGGTTGACGCACCGACACCGAGAGATAAGAAGCAATTAAACTCGTTCATAGGATTAATAACATATTATGCAAGATTCTTACCAAATAGAGCCGAGAAGTTAAAGCCTCTGTACGAGTGTGCTAAACAAGATGAATTTAAATGGAATGAAGAATGCGCATCTGTTTTAAATGGGTAAAAACAGAAGTAGCGTCTCTGAGAGTTTCAGCTCATTTTGATCCCAACGAGGAATTAGTCTTAGCATGCGATGCATCGGCATACGGAATAGCAGCGATATTATCACATTGATATAAAGATAGAACTGAGAGACCGATAGCATTCGCATCAAAAGTAATTCCGGAGCCAGAATTAAATAAAGCGATAATCGATAAGGAAGCTAGTGCGATAGTATTCGGTTTTAAAAAATTTTACAATTACATTTTCAGTAAACAGATAATTTTACGAACCGATCACAAACCTTTGACTCATATTTTTGGCCCAAAACAGGAAATTCCACTTACAGTGGCTAGTAGACTGCAGCGATGGGCATATTTTCTTTCGAAGTTTTCATATGCAATTGAGTACATTAAATCAGAAAATAACAGTAATTGTGACGCACTATCAAGGCTTCCTATCGATGACGCAACTTCAATTTTTGATAAAGAATTTACTGCGGTAAATTACATAGAGGAAATTGAAGTTTTAAACGCGGGAGAGATTGCGAAAGAGAGTAAAAGCGATAAAATGTTAAGTAGTCTTTCGATATGTAAGTGACGGGTGACCAAAGGTAGACGAGTTGAGCGAGGAGGAGAGAAACTTGTATGCAAAACGAGACGAGTTGTAAGTGGATAAAGGGTGTCTACTGTGGGGATATAGAGTTGTGGTTCCAGAGAAGCTCAAGGAAAGTGTTCTTTGAGAACTTCACGTATCACACTTCGGAATAGTGAAAATAAAAATGATTGCAAGATCATATGTGTGGTGGCCGAACATTGATAGTGAAATCGAGAATATGGCTGCGGCATGTACAGTATGTGTGCGAGAGAGAAAAACACCTGCGCGTGTACCTTTGACACCTTGGCCTTACCCCGATAAGTTTTGGAGCAGAATTCATTCAGACTTTGTAGGTCCATTCCACGGACACATGTTCATGGTAATTATAGACGCGTGGCCTGAAGTAATTCATATGCACTGAGACCGGCGTTATCCTTCTGACAAAATTTAATTGGTATATTTAATTTACGATAAATTACGAATAATGCCGACACCTGGCGCGGCCTTGGTCAATGGCTGCCAGGGCTCTGAGTGATTGCGACAAATTTACCTTTACTAGTTGGGCGCCAGTTAGTTTTACGAGACCTAACAAACTCTTATTTCGTATATAATTCTCGTAGTCGGCTAGCGATTTCAAGCAATTAATTATGAGACAACACAAGGGGAGTTCCGTCGGAGGACCCAAGGAATGTTGTAGATGTCAAGAGAAAGTCAGAGAGACAAGCAAGCGATATATAAGTGTATTGAAAATTGACTTACGTTTCAAGCTACGTAGTTGTTCGCCACAAAACGGCCCACACAACTCGTTCACACTCGTTAGGTAAATACCGTCTACACAAGTACGGCTTGACAAAATTTTTATCGTCGAAACTGCTCGAAAACCAGCAGACAGCTGATCGTTTTCGCACCACGGATTATACAGTAATTACGCATGGACTGATCACGCCGAAGACCGACGGAAAAGTCCTCGAGACTTGTCGGTCGCTCCGCTACCACGCGCCCACCCCTCCGATCCTATAAATCGTTGAGGGTCGATATTTTCCGTCACATACAGCTACGCTATTGGCTCTCCGTCTCGACGGTTTACAAGGGTCGGCGCCCGTGCAGCGCGGGCAACAGAAAATGTACAGTCGGTATCTTATCCAAATTTTGTCGGATCGGCTATTACATCGAGTGTCGATGTCGAGGGAAAGGATTTTAATTTTCCTGTTACACTCCCCTCCCTCGAACCTTGACATCGTGAACAAGATGTTCGGAGGATTTCGTGCGAGCTGTGTGTTTTCGTTCTGCTGCTCAACTTATAGTCACCTGAAAATCTCCCTTCCACCAACAAATTGTGGGTATGACGTTTCTCATTGACTTCGACAATTTGAGGAAGGGATGTTAGTAGGTGGAGCTGGAAATGATACACCTATTACTTTGGCGACAAATATATTTTGGAGTCAAGGGTAACTTAAATTATGCTTTATAATTTTATAGCAAGAAATGCTTTATTTAGCGTTAGTCGTCAAAATTGTCATGGGGAGGGCAGCCTACATCCCCTTCTTATATTTTTTACTATGACGCGAATTTCTTCCCCATCTCGCATCTCCGGCCTTTGCTGATGGTGCAGCAGGATTGGCGACGAGAGGTGCAGAGAAAAGTGCGTTCTCCCGGATCAGGAATGCGCGTACGCGGTTTGGGTAGTCCGCAGGGTCGAAAAATTTTGCTTTGACCTTCCTTTTCAGGACTTCTGCACCTTCGTTGATCAAGTATTGGTGGTCTTTGGGTACCAATGCTGTAGGCCAAGTTGCATAATTAAGTCTCAGCCAGTCGACAATGTCTCCGTACCGTACGTTGCAGTCCGGACATTCCGGACAATAGAGAGACAAGTCCGTGGCACATTCTGGGCATCGGTTGAGGGCAAGCTCATGTTCTATCCCATGTGGGTAGATGCAGTCGTCAGTGTCAAATCCGTCAGCCCTACAAATTTGATAGAATCCGGGGCAATAAGGCAGTTTGTAGTGCTTGAAGTAGTGTTCCTTTGAACGGCAGTTGACGCAGCCAGCGACGTACCTCTTACCCACGGAGGTCACAAAGGTTTGGGTGCCACGATCCACTTTGGTTGATTGCATGCGCTCAACAAGGAGCTTGGCCCGTTTGATGATGAGGTCCGTAAGCATACTCTCACCAATTATCCTGCAATCAGTGAAGTACAACGGCGTTTTCCCGCTCGCAGCACCGGAAAGTTCCGAAAAAACCGAGTTCCCTCAGTACTTCGTCAAAGGATGGCATTTTTGCTAACGGTAATGGCATTACAGCTACCGAAGGGGCGACCAATGCTTTAGGGTCGTCGGTTTTCTTCGACGCCCTCTTCCATGTTGACGACATTTGCAAGTGATGATCTCTGCTGGGGATGCGGTTGCGTTTCACGTTTTCCGCATGGACCTCGGCAACAGAAATTCTGGTTGGTTTTGTCAATTTGAGGCGGGGGGGGAGGAAGAACCCGGATTTCCCTGAGTAGTCGTAGAGCTTCAGGGCTCGTTGTTGATGCGGATTCCCCGACTTCCTCCTCTGGGAGTGGCTCGTCATGACTGCCTGCCGTGAAAGTCCCCGGCACGTTACACGAGTGCGTGGATCGTCGCGCAACTCCTGAGGTGGTGTCAGACAAGGCATCTGAAAAATTCTCGTGTTCGTCGTCCCGTTTGGTCGAAGCTTCCTGCAACAATGCCTTGTCCTGCTGAGATTCGCGTTTGGTTAGGAGAGCCTTGACTCGCTTCCTCAATCTCCAATTTCTGTTGGAGCAACTCTTCCAGCGTAGTCTTGTCCTCTCCGCCGTCCATGATGCCTTTGTTACTGACAGGTGAGTTTTGTCAAATTGTCTGTAAAATTTTAAGAGTTACGTAAACTCCGACGGGGAACCTTCAAATCCGTTACATAGTACTTGCCGACGATTTTATCAGCTCTGTCTGCCAGTTCGACAATCATTGGCCCGATTATTTGTTTTACAATTGCTGGGCCAAGATAACGGTGATCCAATTTAGCCGAGTACCCTCCAGCTTTATTACTCAACTTTTTATTTGGATAGTAAACTTCTGCACCGATATTTAAATCAAACCGTTTTGTTCGGTCACAATTAACCTTGGCAAGACGTTTGTCAGAATATGACCAATTGTTTTTCAACCTGATGCCGTAATTCGTCAAATTTACTTAATTTTTTAACCCAATGTTCGACCAGATTATCCGTTACCTCCTCACCACCATCAACGAAATATCTCCGTTGGTTTATGTTTGCTTCTCACGCGTAATTCAAGTAAAACGGCGTGACTCTACTACCGGCATGTGGTACCGTATTGTATGCGAGTTGGAGTTTTGACAAATCTTTATCCCATTCGTTTTGACTATGTTTTATGAACGCGGCAATCATTGGTTTTATTGTCCTATTGACGCGTTCTACCGGATTTGCTTGAGGGTGCGCCAGTGGGGTAGTGATGTAATTTATTTTCTTAGCTGTTAGAAATGCTTTAACGTTTTTGTTTATGTATTCCGTACCATTATCTGTAATAATTGACTCGGGGATAATTCCCCATTTGTCGAATACCGTCTCCAAGATTCTAATGACATTTTTACCGGTTTGCCTACGTACTGGGAACAGTTCGACAAATTTTGTATAGAGATCCTTTACGACAATTATGTATACATTGCACTTCTTCGAACGAGTAAACGGCCCTACCGTATCGATCGCCATTTGCACCCACGGTGCGAATAAAGGTCTTGTCATCAAAGGTCCTTTCAGTGGCCTCTGATTGAACTTGACCTTCATATACACGTCGCAGTCCTCGACAGAGGATTTTACGTCCTGCGACATGCCTGGCCAGTAATAGTTTTGTCGTATTCGATCGTATGTGCTATCTCTACCTAGGTGCCCTGCCTGTGGAGTTTCGTGATTTTCTCGCAAAATCTCGAGAACTTCAGCTGGTCTGACTACTCTTTTCCACGGATGTTTGTCATCGATCAGAATTTTCGCGTAGTCTGGTCTATGATAATATAACTCGTCGTTCTCGATCTTCCAGCCCGCGAATCTATCGGGTTGTTTGCTTACGAGTTCGCGTTTTACGTCATACCAATCTTTGTCACAAATAGTTGTTGACCTAGCTCGATTTTTAATTGAACCGTTTTCTCCCACCCGAGGGGATCAACGTCAACGTCGTACATGCCCGAAAGAGCATCCGGTGCCTCGTTTGTTGTTCCGCGTCTATACTCGACTGTCATTCTATGCTGTAGAAGATAGCCCACCTCGCGAGGCGGCCTACAGGATTTTTTATTCCGTAGAGCCACTGTAAAGCCTGATGATCTGTGACGACTTTAAACGGCATGGCCTCTAAGTAACAACGCAATTTATCGACCGCCCAAACCACCGCCAAACACTCCTTTTCGGTAGTAGTATAGTGCAATTCCGCGCCCCTTAACGGTCGACTCAATACCTCAATCAGATTCTCCTTGTCGCTGTCAGGATCTTTCTGTACTAATATCGCGCCTAGTCCGAAATCACTGGCATCTATGTACAAAATAAAAGGTTATCCCGGTATCGGCGTGTACAGTCGCGACGCATTGGCTAGTGCTGATTTAATCTCGTCAAACGATCTTTGTTCGACTTCCGTCTATTTCCACGGAACTTTCGGACTGGTTAGTTTATTCAACGGTCCCTGAACTCGAGCGATACTTTTCAGATGACGATGATACCAATTTACAAGACCGTTAAACTGTCGTAATTGCGTTCGATCTTTTGGAACCCGGAAGTCAAGAATTGGTTGGATTTTTTCCGGGTTTGGCCTCATACCAAACTCGTCGACTATATAACCCAGGAATTTCACTTCTTTGCAAGCAAAACTATTTTTCTCGAGATTGATCACGAGTTTTGCTTCGCGTAGAACCTTGAACAGAATTGATAATATTGCAAGATGTTCTTCGAGATTTTGACTAACCACGATCCAGTCATCTAAATACGCGAATACCTGATCCGCCCACTTATTTGGGAGATGTCTTTCGGCGATTTTTTCTTTAATT
Organism: Leptothorax acervorum; assembly: GCA_035220615.1. Taxonomy (NCBI): domain Eukaryota; kingdom Metazoa; phylum Arthropoda; class Insecta; order Hymenoptera; family Formicidae; genus Leptothorax; species Leptothorax acervorum. Next base: position 136,641 of record JASTWQ010000315.1, read on the forward strand.
TTACGTTTCAATTTGTCCATCAAACACTGGAAAATGGACGGCGCGCCTGTTAATCCATACGGCATTCTCAACCATTCCAACAATCCCTTGAACTCGACAACGAACGCAGTATATTTCCTACTTTCCTCGTCCATTGGAATTTGGTGAAAAGCTTCACTCATGTCTAGGGTCGAGATTATTTTTGCTTGATGTAGCTGGGACAAGATTGGCTTCATGTGTTGGAGTGGGTATGCAGGTTTTACCGTTTGACGATTCACGGGACGATAATCTATACAAAACCTCAAACCTCCGTTTGCTTTGCGAGCCACGACCGGTGAGCACGCCCAGTCACTATTGCTCCAAGTTATGAATCCCTTTTCTAACAATCTGTCAACTTCTTTGTTAATGAATTCGCGAATTGCTTCGCTACGTCGATACGGTTTCTGCCTATGTGGGGTAGGATCGGTTAGTTCAATTACGTGCTTTATTAGATTTGTAACACCGGTGGATTCCCGATCAAACTTCGCGAATTCAGCGTCGAGGAAAGTTTTCAATCTATTGGCATGCTCGTCTGTCAACGCCGTTAATTTTGTCGGTGTAACGAATCGGTGTAATATGGGGTAAGAATATTTACTCCCCTCCAAAGTCCACTTTTTCGTCGTTGGATCAATTTTGACCTTAAAGGACATCCAAAAGTCCATACCGAGAATTAAATCACTCGACAAATTTGGGAGGACACTAAACCGGGGCCGTAAACGTCGCCCACGTAAATTATGAAAGACGTACCCCCTTTAGTTTTGACAATTGTTCTGTCACCGAGTCGTCCCTTTTCCGATGTCAAATCCGAAGAAAGTTTCTTGACTTGAAAATTTTTTACTCGCTCGTAAGTTGTCTGATTTAAGTACGATCTTTCACTACCACTATCTATTATTCCGTGGATTTTCTCACCAAAAATCAAAATCTCCACCGGTATTCTTACGACTTTAGTCGGCTCCGTGAGACCGTTGTCCTTACAAAAAATTCGACGTTGAGTCAAGCGATGGAAAAGGTGCGGTGGTAACCCGATCGGTCGCTATTCTTTTAAATTTTCTAAATCTGATGAACTACTTTTGTTTCGCGCTCCTAACGTCTAATGTCTCGTCAGTCGTCAATGTTGACAATTGAATAATTTCCGTGGGTTGTTCGTCTGAATTGACCGATTCCAGGTTGATTTCGTCCTCGGACCATTCCGAAACGCTTGAGAGCGTTGCTAGTAGATCTAATGATACTGTCTCGCGATTAACGTTAGCCGTGGTAACTGAAGGCTGATTTGATGTAGGTATATCGGCGCGCGTTTCTAATCTATCCAGGGATTTTATCTGCTCTATATTAAATTTTGTTTTCTCTCCCTCAATCGGGCCTTCTGTGGCGGTAGCCTGAAGGGAGGTTACTGCCGGCCATGCTCGTTTCCCGACCGCGTTGGACAATCCTTATTCACGTGGCCTTTATTTTGACAAATATGACACAAGACTTGCCGTTCCGCGGCACGAAAACGCGCCTTGTGTCCCATCTCACCGCAGTTATAACAGAATATTTTAGTGAGATCTTGAGCAGGTTTTGCTTGAGGAGCCAGTGGTTGTTTGTTCGGGGTGTCTGTCGACGATCTCGCGGCTTTCTTAAATGTCGCTATATTCTTTTCGATCCTCTGCTTAACTAATGTCTTTGTATCTTTGTATTGTTCGCCATACTATTTTCCTTTTTAGCGTTACGTGGCAGTTTTTTCTGTATAGCCCTCAGCTCGGTTGTACTCTCGTCGCTACTCCCGCCCTCAATAGATTGAATAACGGACTCGTTGGTGTTATCCTGTAAACACCTCAAATCCGACTTAGAGGACCTTCCGCGCGCTCCCTTTCGAGCCTCGACTGAACGATGATATAAATAATTTCGCTCATTTAAGTAGTGCAGAAATTCATCATAATCGCGGATAGGCAGATTCAGGACTTCGAAAGTTGATCTTGGATTAAACTTGACAAGAATTTGTTTTAATTGTTCGCGAAATGACGGTGGATTTTGCATCCTTTCAAAGATAATACGTGCTCGACAAGTAAATTCTGCTAGGGTTTCCCTTTTCTCGAACTTCAAGTCACAGACTTCTAGGAAGAGTGCTCCATCGTTCTTCTTTACTGCCCATTGAAAGCGAAAGGCGCGTGTGAAATCTTCCCATGTCTGCCAACGTTGTTTATTTAATAGATACCAAGCTCTATACGGTCCCTCGAAAACGCTTGACAGGCAAAGAACAAATAGATCATTTCTTATCCCACTCACGCTCAACTGATCCTTCAAAATAAGCAAGAATTGTTCCGGGTCTTTCTCTGTTTTGGGAAACGTAATATTCCAATTTCTGACGATACGGCCGATTTTTATGGCCGATTCAAGTTCGCGATCATATGCGCACGCGGGCGAGTTATTTTCCCTACCACCATACCGACTTGTTGACAAAGTATTCCTTCCCGCTCGCGCGTGATGATAACCGTCAGCTCCTCGGGTATTATCGTCGCTATCGTCCGATTCGCTACTATGCCACGATAGAACTCCCCTCCTAATTAATGACAATCGTTGTTCGCGCCAGGATCTAAAGTTAGGGGTACGGATCTCACCACGTTCTGCTTCAAATCAATTTTGCATCATTTGACGATATTCCTCATTAGTTACATAATTTTCTTGAGTGACTAGTTCACCTTCGGGGGTCATTTCCGTGACTACGAGCCTAACCGAATTATTTGATAATCTATTAACTCGGCGATTGCTCTGTTCCGCATCCATAAATCGCAAATTTCGGTGCCTACTGTATATTAAGTTTTCTGCCCGAAAATTTACATGGCGAGTATCCCCATCGACCAAACCTCTCATGTCTATCAAGGTATCCTCATTCTGTAACAAACTATTTGCCCGTCTGGTTCCAGACGACCTGGGCCGCGCAGTATCATTTAAATTATTCGACGATCCCGCACCGATTGCATCTATTCTACGGTATGACGCAACTTGCGGATTATTAATTAACGTACTATTATTATTATTATCATTATTATTATTATTACCGGGTAGTTCGGTTCCAGACGACCTAAGCCCATCGGTATTTATCAAACTACTTGACAACCCGGCGTTAACTACATTATTTCTCACACCTTGCTGTATTATAGTGTTCCTCGCCGTGTCCCCACTTCCAGACGTATCATCAGGGTATGCCGGGGTTTTATTATTTAATTGATCAATCAACAATTTCATATTTCCCAATATTTCAGACATTTTACTCTCGAGTGCCTCGACTCGGCCTATTCTTACATCAAAACTATCTAGCCTATTTGTCAAAGGTCCTAATATCGTTTCTATTCGCATCGATCGAAAATCTTCACTAGGAATTGGGGTTGCTCCACGCGAGCCCCTTCCCCTACCAATTGGGGTACCCACTCTCCCGATCATAGGGGAATGACTAACACTTAGTCTGGTCATAATTTCCGCGTCCAAGCCAAGGGCGGCTAATCTGTCCCCCGCTCCCGCGCTCCGGACGGCCGGCGCCTGAACGGGCTCGCTCCGTTTATCGATACTAACCACGTCTTTCCCTCCAGCCGGTGCGGGAGACGTTTCGTCGATCATCGCGAACAGAGCCTGGTAGTTTGACTGATTTTTATTTTTCATAATCAAAGCTTTCGCACTCGACCTTGTCGTTTTCTTAGGCGGTGAATTGAACATGCTAACAGAAAATTTCCGAACTAATAATTCTCAACGATTTGTCTTGCCAAGACGTTATCGGAATTCAATTAAAGTTTTAAGTAATTTACTTGACCGCGATAACTTAACGTTATAATCGGGCCAAGATTCACAATTCAATTAAATAAGTAAACTAAATAAACGGATAGATGATGAGCACGAAATTACAAATAATGAATAATTAAATACATAATTAGATGAAAATTAAATAAATAATAAATCAATTAATAAATAGTTAAATAACATACAAACAACAAGCGAAATATATTAGTACCGCTGTAGAAAAAAATTTTGAAAGCGTTGTAGAGTATTATTCAAGCATTGAGTGAAAGAGAGTCAAACATGACGAGATAGAACTGTGTTGTCGGAATTACCACTAAAGGTCTCTCAGTGTTTATGTTTTCTATCTCAGTCGCTCATACGAATTCCACATACTATTAAAATCCGACCAGTTTCTCATCATGCTCGGCTTTACAAATAAATTCCTCCGAATTTCAGAATCTCTTGAGTTGCTCACAAAATTTTACAATTATCGGAATTTATTGCCGACGTTGCCCCACGTTGGGCGCCAAATGAGACCGGCGTTATCCTTCTGACAAAATTTAATTTTTATATTTAATTTACAATAAATTACGAATAATGCCGACACCTGGCGCGGCCTGGGTCAATGGCTGCCAGGGCTCTGAGTGATTGCGACAAATTTACCTTTACTAGTTGGGCGCCAGTTAGTTTTGTGAGAACTAACAAACTCTTATTTCGTATATAATTCTCGTAGTCGGCTAGCGATTTCAAGCAATTAATTATGAGACAACACAAGGGGAGTTCCGTCGGAGGACCCAAGGAATGTTGTAGATGTCAAGAGAAAATCAGAGAGACAAGCAAACGATATATAAGTGTATTGAAAATTGACTTACGTTTCAAGCTACGTAGTTGTTCGCCACAAAACGGCCCACACAACTCGTTCACACTCGTTAGGTGAATACCGTCTACACAAGTACGGCTTGACAAAATTTTTATCGTCGAAACTGCTCAAAAACCGGCAGACAGCTGATCGTTTTCGCACCACGGATTATACAATAATTACGCATGGACTGATCACGCCGAAGACCGACGGAAAAGTCCTCGAGATCTCTCGATCGCTCCGCTACCACGCGCCCACCCCTCCTATAAATCGTTGCGGGTCGATATTTTCCGTCACATACAGCTACGCTATTGGCTCTCCGTCTCGACGGTTTACAAAAGTCGGCGCCCGTTCAGCGCGGGCAACAAAAAATGTACAGTCGGTGTCTTATCCAAATTTTGTCGGATCGACCATTACATCGAGTGTAGATGTCGAGGGAAAGGATTTTAATTTTTCTGTCACAGCACAAATGCACGCAAGCTCTAAAAGTTATTGAAGAATTTAAGAAGATACTCGTTAGGCATGGTCTACCGAAACATCTTGTTACCAATAACGGAACTCAATATACGAGTGAGTTTCAAGACTTTGTAAACAGAAACGGCATTAAACACAGCTTCACTGCGCCGCACCACCCTGCAACGAACGGTGCAGCAGAAAACTTTGTAGTGTCTTTTAAAGACAAAGTGGACAAAATAGTGAAATCGTGAATAGTGAAAGCGGTAAATCGTTAGATTATGCGGTAAACTTATTTTTATTTGATTATAGAACGTCGGAACATTGCACAACAGGAAGAACGCCAGTGTATATTTAATTTAATTTATTGCAATGCTTGGTGGAGACATACAAGTTGTAGAGAGTAAAATGATGAGAGCACGCAAATGGTAAGGCATCAACACAATGTTGCTACTAAGCCTACCAATAGAAACAATGCAAGTTAAAATATAAAATAAGATTAGCAAGACGCTTATAGAAATAATTGATTCGCTCACGAGAGTAAAAATTTTGAGTGGTACAATATAATAATTATATGCTAACGTAAAAATACACACACGAGAGTAAAAATTTTGAGTGGTACAATATAATAATTATATGCTAACGTAAAAATACACACACTCGTACACACACACACACACACACACACAAATTTCTATGTACAATACGCACGACGGAGAATTACAATACATATATACAAACGCAGTGCATACACTCGCACACACACGCACACGCGTGCGCGTTAGAAGACGCGACGTACCGTGCAGGAAGTCAGTGATGCGCAGGTTGAGATGCATTCCTGGTAGGAAATGCAGTCGATGAAATGAAGGTGGATGCAGCTGCACGAAAAGAGGACAAAGAGGATGAGGATCTTATGGCAGAGGGAAGGTCATTATAAAATTTGACTGCACAGTAGGAGAAGGAAGCGCGAAACTTGGCCGAGTGATGCGATGGAAAGGAAAGAAGGTCAGGGTAACGAGTATTCGGGGCGATAGAGGTATGGAGCTCGGAGTTCAGATGTAGGAGACGTCGAAGGTAAGGAGGAGTATTAGAATGCAGGAGACGGAAAACGAGACAGCAGAGATGAAGCACAAAACGTTGTTGGACTCTTAGCCAACAGGAGCTGGAATAGAGTGGGGATATATGATCGAATTTTCGAACACCGTAGGAGAAGCGGAGAGATATATGGTTTATAAGCGAGAATTGAGCACTTGTTTTGACTTGTTAAAGCCAGACGTTAGTAGTGATGTTTCCAATAAACAATTAGCTCAAGTTATTGCGAAAAACGGTAGTCGAAATGTCGAATTCCAAATTGGCAAAACGGTAATACTTAACGATTTTAGTACTCGTAACGATAAACGAATCGAAAGAAAAATCATACAGAAATTGTCTCCTGTAACGTATAGAGTCGAAATAGTACCCGGTAAAATTTGGAAGCGACATATCGATCAAATTATTAAGTACCCGAAGGCGAACGTTAGAACTGCGAGCGTTATCAAATCAGTCAAGGAAAAACCACCGATTGTATTGCGGCCTTCAGAACTATTAAAGAAGTAATGTCGGAATTTAAGAGGGAGGAGTTGTAGTGTATTTACGGTACTCATACATTGTCAGCTTAGCCTTGTAGTCATGTGATTCGGGGAATCTCCCAAATGCCGCGATATCGCTAGAGTGGGGACACGAGAGCAGAGACAGTCCACGGCCGATGCTCGTGTGTAACGTTTTGGCATACGGCACGACACGCATTGTAATTGGAGCTAGTTCACTTAATAATAAATGTTCATCGTATAGTTTGTTCATTAAAAGTCATGTTGGTGTTTAATTAATAACCCGACCACTTCACAAGACATGACACTATCCTATTTTTATTTGTAAATTGCATTGGATTTAATTTATAATTTAAATTTGATTTGTGATTTACACAGGCTTTAATTCACAAATCAATTTTTATTTGTAAATTGCATCGGCTTTAATTTATATTTAAAATTTGATTTGTTAGTTACACAAGCTTTAATTCAGATACTATAAACTTTTCGTGACGGACTTTCGTGACGCGCCCGCACCCAATCACTCCCATTAGAAGTTTCAACTTTTTGTGACGGACTTCCGTAACGCGCGGATCTGACGGACTTCCGTTTCGAATCGCACTCATAGAAGTTTTACTTTAATAAAGTTGTGACGTCCCGACGTCTTTTATTTTTCCTATTGTTGGGTGAGACGCCGGGAGGTGGACAGTGAAGGCAATTAAATCGGCTCGGTTTTCAACGTTAACTTTACCATCAGGTTTCATGATCTATGTACATTGTAGCGTACGGCTACTTTTATTTTGCTTTGCTCGCTGGATGTTTGTTCGCACGCAGGACGGTAGGATGCGCAGTGTGGTGGAATCGTCGAATCGATGAGATTTCTTTACCATAAATGTATCGATTCTTTTCGTATAATATGTACAATGGGGAGCAAAAATGAGTTCCTTTTTCGGTGTAGATGAGCGCGCTACTGTAGGGACAGTCGCTGCACTTACTGCACCTACTTACCTATGCTTATCTACACCGAAAAAGGAACTCATTTTTGCTCCCCATTGTACACTATGTACATGGATGTTTTGGTGTATTTTGTGGTGGCCCTGAAAAGGGCCGATTGTTGCCGCTTTACGGCAGGCGTTCGCGCCAGGTGATGGCGGGCCTGATCTGCGTCCGGTGGAGTGGCTGTATCCCCCACTTGCTTAACTTCCTCCAAGCCGGAGGAGTATCGGGTGGCGTATACGATTGCTCCGGTTCGGACTGCGGAGACCTGGGCTCCGGAACGTCTGTCTTCGTCGCTCGCGCTGTTGTCGGCGTTTCCCATTCGCTCTCCGTCTCCGTCTGTGCCTCAGTGCAGGTTGGCAGGCACTGCACGCCCCTGTGGACTCGAAACGGGGGAATGATCTGGATAGCCCTATAGGTCCTATCTTTGGGTGACCGCGGTAGCGGCGAGAGGAGCGGTGGCACGGTCCACGTCCAGCGTGGTAAGATCCGTCTCTGGATCCGGATGTCCCTTGGAGTGAGCAGGCACTTCGGCGGTCGAGTCAGTCGCACCGATGAGAGGTCGAGTGACGTGAGTCCCCACGCTTTACCAGGACGGCTCTCCTGGGGCCGCACCGGTTGAGATGGTGGCGGTGTAGTCCTCGGCCTCGGTCAGAGCTTCGGAGGTGGAGGCGTTATGCTTTTATTGATGCAATCTCAAAAATCCTTCCCCTCATTAGCTAGATTACTAAGCGGTTGTGTGAATGCTGCTTGAAGCGCTCGCCGCGGGGCCTTATATATCGTTCATCGTTGTCTTTTGATGTCGAGAAACTAAGTGATAAAAAGAAAGGCCGCTTAGCGCTGAAAGCTCCTTCGAAAGCTCCTTCCTTGTTGTGATCCTCGGTACCGGATCAGGTGCGCGGCACGTACTCAGCTCGCGTGTGACAGGTCGCCGCTCGGCAGGGGCGTGCTCGGCCAGCGCGTCGCCCGGGCCGCTCGGTGCGCTGCTTCACTTGACAGGGGCGCGCCTAGTCGGTGTGGTGGCCGTGCTACCGTTTGGTAGCGGTACGCACGGCCGCCACAGGACCCCCTTCGTAGTATTAAACTCCCGCCTGGAATCAGACGACCGGCTTTCGCATCCTTCTGCTCTGTGTTTCTTCTGACGGGGTTGTTTCTTTGGCCATTGTTATCGCCGGTGGTGAAGTTGTCTCCGCGTTTGCTATGGTGTATGCCGGTTTTAGGCGTCCTATGGAGACGTTCGTGGTTTTATCTCCTGATCTAATGGTATAGAACCGCTCGGTCCGTTTGATGACCTCGTACGGTCCATCGTAGCGTGGTTGGAGTGCACCTGTTGGTGCGTCGTGCCTCACGAAGACATGGGAAGTTTTATTCATGTCTAGGTAGATGAATACGTCCTTTCTGCCATGGCGCTTCAGCCTGGGTGTTAGACGGCCCATGTGGCTGCGTAAGCAGTCGATCGTTGGCTTCCTGCTCGCTTTTGGAGGTGCTGAAGAATTCTCCGGGTAGATGGATTGTTTCTCCGTACACCATTTCGGCGGGTGTTGCTGCAATGTCCTGTTTGTGAGCCGCTCTGATGCCCATGAGGACTATTGGCAATATCTCGGTCCAAGCGTCTGTCTCATGGCATCTGATGGCTGTCTTTAATTGTCGGTGGAATCTTTCCACCATGCCGTTGGCCTGTGGATGGTAGGCCTTTGTCCTCCAGTGTTTCGGACCGGTTAGTCGCCTCAAGCGGCGGAAAAGGTTTTATTCGAACTGACGTCCTTGGTCGGTGGTGACTCTTTCCGGAATCCCGTAGCATGCCATCCACTGTGAGAAGAGTTATCTCGCGATGGTTTCTGCCGTGATGTCTTCCACCGGGATTGCCTCGGGCCATTGTGTGAATCTGTCTATGATCGTTAGGTAGTATCGAAATCCTCTCGACGTTGGCAGCGATCCCACTAAGTTCAGATGGATGTGTTGGAATCTGCTTGTCGGTTGGAGGAACGTCCCGATGGAGGGACGGTTGTGCCTCCCGATTTTTGATCGTTGGCATTGTGTGCATGCCTGTGTCCATCGGTGGCAGTCTTTGTTGATGCCAGGCCATACGAAGCGTTGAGTGCTCAATTTGGTGGTTGCCTTGATTCCGGGGTGCGATAAACTGTGCAGGCTTTGGAAGACCTGCTTGCGGTAGGGCGCTGTCACAAATGGTCGCTGTGTTCCTGTTGCAGTGTCATAGACTATCATTGTGGCTATCATCACCGGGATGTTGACTTGTGTCAGTTTCAATGACGACAATAGTTTTCTCTTATGGCTCTTAGCTCTTCATCCTCGCCTTGGGCTTGTGCTAGCTCTTCGCAATCTATCGCCTTAGTGATGCTGTCCACGCGGGATAGAGCGTCGGCTACTACGTTCTCTTTGCCGGCTATATGCCGGATATCCGTGGAGAACTGACTTATGAATTTGAGGTGTCGGGCTTGTCTTGGTGAGGTCTTCAATGGATTTTGGTTTAGTGCGTACACCAGGGGCTTATGATCCGTGTATATGGCAAAGTGTCTTCCTTTTATTAGATGACGGAAGTGTGTTACTGCCGTGCATACTGCCAACAGATCCCTATCGTAAAGGCTGTATTTGACTTAAACCTGTGATAGTTTCTTACTAAAGAAAGCTAGCGGTTGTGCCTGTCTTGCCACGAGCTGGTGTAGAACCGCTCCTATGGCAGTGTTAGAGGCGTCCGTTGTGAGCGTAAGTTCCGCATCGGGCTGTGGATGGGCAAGGAGAGTTGCCTGAGCAAGACTCTGCTTGCAGCATTCGAATGCGGCTTCTAGCTCTGGTGTCTATTCGATAGGGGTTTTGCCTTTCCTCTTTGATACCTTTAGTACCTCATTGAGGATTGCTTGTTTCTGTGCTGCGCCGGGCACGAATCGGCGATAAAAATTGATAGTGCCGAGAAATTGTCGGAGGTGTTTGACTGTTTCTGGCTTGCGGTAATTTTGAATTGCTTCCACTCTTTCGGGAAAGGGACGCGTTCCTGCCTTCAAAACGAGGTAGCCTAAGAATCGTACCTCCGTTGTCCCGAAAGTGCATTTGGCTAGATTAAGCCGTATCCCGTATTGTTGTAGTCGCTTAAATACCTCTCGTAGGTATCGCTTATGTTCTTCTCGTTCTCAGACGCTATTAGAATGTCGTCTATGTAGACGTAGCAGTAATCTAGTACTCGCAGGACTTTGTTAATAAAACGCTAAAAGGTTTGTGCTGCGTTCCATAGACCAAAGGGCATGTAAAGAAACTCGTATAGCCCGAACGGTGTTGTAATTGCCGTCTTCGGTATGTCTTCCGGGTTTATCAGGATCTTGGTGTATGCCCAGACCAAATCTAGCGTGGTGAAGATGGTCTTTCCGTGTAGCGTCTGTGCGAAGTCCACTATGTGTGGAATCAGATATCAGTCGGGTATCGTTCGCTTATCTTATTTAGTGGCCAAAAATCTCCGCACGCTCGCCACATCTTGTCCTTTTTGGGCACCATGTGTAGTGGTACTGCCCATGGACTCTGTGATGGTCAGGTTATTCCTTCCCGCTGTGAGAGGTCGAATTCTATTTTTGTCGCTTTTAGCTTTTCCGGCGCCAAGCGCCTTGGTCTGCACGCCTCTGATGGTCCCGGGGTGGTTTCAATGTAGTGCACTGTGTTGTGCGTACTCTGTGGACCCCCCGTTTGTTGCGTAATTTTTGGGAACTCTTACAATACCCGGCGATAGTCTGATCCTTCGTTAATTGCTTTTACGGAGTCTGCTTCTTTATATGTATATCCTCCTGCGCGAAGTCCGGTGCGTCCGTCGACTAGGCAGTCTCTGCTGATATCTGGTAGCAGGTGGTAGTGTGCCAAGAAGTCGGAACCTATGATTGGAGTCGTGACGTCCGCTATTACGAATCTCCACGGGAATTCTCGTCGTAATCTGAAGTCTGGTTGGAGAGTTATGTTTCCATAGGTTGCTATCGTGGACCCGTTGGCTGCGTATAGTTTGCATTTTTTTCTTCGGGCTCCTTTACATCGACTGTGGGGGTAGACGCTTACGTCAGACCCCGTATCGATTAGGTATCTCGTCTTTGTGTTTCGATCGATTAGAAAGAAGCGGCGTGGTAGGGGGTTGCCATCGTTGGCCGCCATCAACGACTGCTTTCGTCGTTTTCCGGCTTCGTTTTCTTGTAAGTGCATGGTTTCTCGCACTTTCGTGCTTTGTCTTTGAATATGCGGTGGTAAAAGCAGTGCTCCATTGTAAATCCCTTCGATCGGTTTCGGCTGCGGCTGCGGTTGCGGTTGCGGTTAAAATCTTTGCTGCGGGATCGGTCATCTTTCCATAGTTTCTTTTCCTTGGAGAATTGCGTTGTCAGGGCTGCCACCTGTTTTGTCAACGCTTGGATCTGCGCTTCGAGGAATGTCTTCTCCGTATTCGCCGGTTTGACTGCCGCGACTACGGCGGTAGTTAACTTCATGTATTCTGTCGGCTTGTTCTGCGACTGCCTCCAGCTTATCTCCTTGTCGTGTTGCCAGGATGACCTGCATTTGAGCGGGTAGCCTTCCGAGTCAGTGTTCGGAAAAGGCTGTCCGGTACTGCGTTGTCTGCCAGGCCTTGGATGTGGCGCAAGAACTGTGACGGTTTCCTGCTACCAAGTTCCTCGTGCTCCAGTAGTTGTCGCTGCTCCTGCGATGCTGATAGTCTCTGCGTGAGCGTTTTCTTCAAAGTCTTGTACTTGTCTTCTGCCGGTGGAGATGTAACGATGGCCTTTATTTTTCTGGCACACCTGGTGTCTATCTGTGACAGGGCGTAAGCGTATAGTGTTGAGTCTAAAGTTATTCCGCATATGATGAACTGGCTCTCCAGTTGAGCGAACCACAGCTCCGGCTCTTATGGCCAGAATGGTGGCATTATTTTTTTTAAATAGGTTCCAGTGAATTTGGGAAAGCAGTACCAGGATCAAGTCTATAACCTGCATGAAACATAAGTGTGTAAAATATATTCAGCCTGTGAATTAGGAATTGGAAAAAGCTTTTATATCCAAAGTATTAAGAATAGGGAAAAATTTGCAAAAACCCTATATCATGTAAGGAAGGGGAAGAGGGAAAGAGGAAAAACCAATATATGCAAATAAGCCAATGGTAATAATTATAAGTACATACATCAATATTATGCACGCGTGCAAGTCATAACCCGTCTTAAATCATATCCAGCAAAAAGTGTCGGGATAGACGACATCTAATTCTAAGAGATATTTCTGAGACATTATAGTCTACGACAGTGCTAATTAGGAGATTTTCATGCTCAGGTTTATAAACCCTATTATAAAAAGGTCTGCAATGACTTCCCTAATATATTTAATTTCTGATTGCACATGCAGAACAGAAATTCTTGTGTCCCGAGGCATATTGAGAATAATTCTTAAAAACCTATTCTGCATGCGCTGGATTTTATAAAGATGTGATCCGGCGGCGGGGGCACATACTGGGGCAGCATATAACAGGGATGGTCTAGCACACATCTTATAGAGTAGTATTTTGAGCCCCAACTTCAAAGTACTTCTAGAATTAATCAATGGATGTAGAATTCTAAGCGCACCGTGTGTTTTTTGGACATGGTCCGCGACAGCCGGACCCCATCTGAGACCAGAGTCCAATAGGACACCCAGATATTTGACAGTTCGTGACCAGGGAACAGTGTGACCCAACATTTGAATCATCGGAGGGGGCGAAAATCGCTTGCGGGTAAAAATAATTGCCTCCGTCTTATCCGGATTGATTGACATCTTCCAATCTTGCAAAAATTTGATGATGTCATCAACATGAGACTGCAATCTACGCGTGAGTACAACGGGATTCCACGAGGAAGTATAGACAGCCGTATCATCAGCATAAATTGCAAGGCTAGTATTACTAGACTTCGGAATGTCATTGATATAAATGTTGAACAACACAGGTCCCAGAAGTGACCTTTGGGGAACCCCGGACAAAGCGTCAAACTTCGAGGATAATTCTCCCTGAAAATCCACAATAAATGATCTATTCGTTAGATAACTCTTAAGAATCTTAATTAAATAAATTGGAAATTGAAGCTCGTTTCACTTAAACAATAAACCATGGTGCCAAACCGAGTCGAAAATCGTCTGCAAATCCAATAAGAGTATAGCAGAACTTCTGTTTTTATTTATTTCCGTAGCAAAAGACTCCGTAACGCGAAAAAGCCGCAAGACCGTGGAGTGCCCTCTTAAATCCAAATTGCTCCTGAATGATTATGTTATTCTTGGACAGAAAATCATCAATCTGAGTAAGTAAAACCCTCTCAAAGACTTTGCTTAAAACACTTAGTAAGCTTATGGGGCGATAACTAGCGGGTGAAAATTGTGCTTTACTGGGCTTAGGAAAAGCTTTAATTTTGGCTATTTTCCAGGTTTTGGGATAATAGGAAAGACGCAAAGAAGCAGCAATAATATAATATAATTGAACAAAAATCTTATAAAAGAAATTTTTAAGCATGACTGTAGTAATCTTGTCAAAACCAGAAGCTTTATTATTAGAAAATTTTTTAACTATATTATAAATGATTTTCGGTGAAATAAAAGAAGTATGAACTGCGGGGGTTCCATCATTGAGAGAGGTTACAAAATCGGTAACTTCAGATTCAAAAGAAGATATGGAACTGGAGGCGGACTGAAAAACGGAATAAAAATTTTGCGCAAGTAACTGCGCCTTATCAGCAGGACTGTAAATATAGTCATTATTATGTACAAAAGGCGGAGCGGGAGTCTTATTGCGTTGGAAAAACTTAAGTGTACTCCAAAGACTGTTATTCTTAAGCAAAAGCTTTTTAAGCTTATCTGACCAGTTTTTATTTTTAAAATCAGTTAGTTTTTGTTGGATGATATTATTTAAGGTATTACGAAAATATTTAAATCTACACATGTCGGTTTTTTTATATTTCCGGCGAAAATAGTTACGATATTTAATGAGTATCTCCAACTCATAATCAGAAGTGAACTTTGAGTCAGTAGAAAAATAACCACTGTTACAGTTGTGAACAACTGAAGAACCCCGCATGGTTTTAGAGAGAAACCTCTGCAATTCAGAAACACAGGAATCAATATCCTGCGTATCAATTAAGCGATGCCTAATTTTCCACCGGCCAGAATCAGCCCTGAATTTATCCTAATCAGTTTTGTACGTCTTTTTAGGATTTTTCTTTATATTAACCTTATCCAATTCCAATATTACAGGTAAATGGTTGGAGAAAAGTTCATCTAAGGTATGACAAGTGTAATCATAAGAGAAGTTTTTTGATAGAAAAAGATCTATGTTGGAAGGTTTTCTACATGGCATTTTATGCGTATAGGTGGAACTATGTAAGATTGAAATATTATGATTATTAGTATACAGTAGACACTCGTTATTCGCGGGGGTTACGTTCCTGACAACTGCCGCGAATGCGGAATCCGCGAATATGGAGTAGGTAAATGTATGGTAGTATATGGGATACGTTCCAAGAAAAATTAAGTTGAACACAAAATCTAAGACAAAACTAATATTTTTCTTTAAATTAATAAAATATGCAATAAATATAATGAATTTATGCATTAAATATATAATTTTAACTAATTTTAGTTGTTAACTGGCTTGAAAAATCTGGTTATTTTGGTCTGCTGTACATGTTGCAGCTTTTTAAATTGATTCGTATAACCATTCATTGCCTCCTCTATTTTCCTTTTAAAAATTAGACTTCTTCCATAGACGGATCGTTGTCTATAAAGAATTCGCAAATATCTTGGAAAAGCTTGATTCCTGTAGCCAGTGCTTTTATGTCAAACTCCGGTTTCTCTGAGCTTGCATCTTCATCAACCTCCATCAACTGAGTTTTCTTTGTCGAAATAATTTCTTCTAATTCAGCTTCTGTAAGATCTTCTTTATATGACTGTAATAATTCTTCAATGTCTTTAATTTCCAATTCTTTGAAACCCTCCTTTCCAATGCTGTTGGAAATTTCTGCAATGTTTTGTGTTTCGTACGACACCGAGGCGGCCTCGGGGCACGATAATTACCGGCACCGTCCTGACAAGGATGCGAAGCGATGTCGAAAGTCACGGAGAGAAGAGGGTCCCGGTCGATTGAAGCGAACACTTTTTGTTTTACACTTACAATTTAATTGCACATAGATTTTACAAAATATATAGTTTACAAAAGTTTACTCGCTATATACGCACCCACGACATCCGAGAGCGAGATTTGGAGCATCTACGCGGTACTTACGCAACACGGAGATCTTGAATCGCACGACCTCTCTGCGCATTAAACGTACGGAAATTTTGAAGGGCCGCAAGCAGGCCGCCCTCGTGATCGGAGATTTTGAGCGCGGTCGACGGAAATCTTATACGCGTGGCAGAGGTGCGATGGAGGACACGACAGCTAGCGAGATGCTCAAGATAATTGTTATTCAGATCGTACAGATGTCGGGGTTGAAGATCAAATATCGCTGACACTTTCACGGCGATGATTTCACACACGCGACAATCAAGCGCAGAAGGTCACACGCCGTGATAATGAGAAACGCGGTATTGTGAGCCAAAATGGCCGCTTGAGGGAAATCGATAATCACAATCGAACGGCCTTTTTCGTTTCGAGCGACGTCGCGCTCTCACGCACGTCGAGGACGGTATTTCTCGTGACGATCGAGGAACGATACACTCGCGACGAAATAGTCATTAGAACTCGTGCAACTGCCACAAGGCCTGAGCTGACAAGACGAACTTTCGATATATGGCGGTCGAAAGCTCACGGAAATACAATGTTTCACGCGACGACCAATCGGACGGGTGCAGATCGCGACGAAACTCTTATGCGCACAATGCAATCCCTTGCTTGGGTGCTCGGCATAAATTCACTGAACGGACATCCCGCGATCACAACTTTCGAAATCGCCACGAAACACCGGCTCGACTTTCTCCACGCAGGGCCAGAACAGAAGAGAGCGTGGATCGATGACGATCGTCCTTCGTCCCGATAAAACCTTGTGTCCACGATGCTAGAACTGTGTCTGAGTTTCGGTTTAAGGGTCCATATCCCTCAGTAGGTCCAACAAATAGGTGATGTTTTGTGAATTTTTTGTGGAGAAAGTAAACAAAATAAATTAATCAATATTTATGGATTATATTCATAATACTTTTAAGTAGTTATACAAATTTTTTCAGCCCATTTAAATAATTAGGCGAAGCGGGATACTGGGCAACGGCGCGGAGTAGGTTGCTCCATGGCGGAAGTCCTCGAGGTCGTAAAATGTGTCTGAAACATCGAATCAATCGATTTTCCTGTTCAGTACAAGTGTCCCTATAGAGTAGACTAAAAAAAATTATTTTGAATAAAAATTCATAAAATGGCGGCAGTTAAAAGAAAAAAATTAATAGTGAAAATTAAATTTTTTCTTTTTAACTGCCGCCATTTTATGAATTTTTATTCAAAATAATTTTTCTTAGTCTACTCTATAGGGACACTTGTACTGAACAGGAAAATCGATTGATTCGATGTTTCAGACACATTTTACGACCTCGAGGACTTCCGCCATGGAGTAACCTACTCCGCGCCGTTGCCCAGTATCCCGCTTCGCCTAATTATTTAAATGGGCTGAAAAAATTTGTATAACTACTTAAAAGTATCATCAATATAATCCATAAATATTGATTAATTTATTTTGTTTACTTTCTCCACAAAAAATTCACAAAACATCACCTATTTTTTGGACCTACTGAGGGATATGGACCCTTAAGCCAATAAAACTGCTACTTTTCTGTAAGAGCTGCAAGTTGATTGGCTTAAACCAAAACTCGGACGCAGTTCTAGCATCGTGGACACAAGGCTTAAGACCCGCGACGGGGGTCGTTGAGCTCACGAAGGACAAATCACATCGATCCCCAATTTGCGTGTAACGCGTTGCGCGGTACACGCAAATTGGGGATACGCGTGCGCGTTTCACCGTCGCGATCACGGAACAATAGGCGCGACAACCGGGTAATTCCGGGCAAACTCGCGCCGAGCCCGAGGGTTGTTTGTGCTCGCGCCAGGGCCGCTCGCTGTCGCGACAGCGCCCCATTACCGACTTTACCTTAATTCTATCCAATCCTAAACATTTTGCGTGGTCTCTGTAGTATCAATTGAAAAATGGTAATGCCCCGACTCCACACAAGCTGGCCACAGTTTTTTCCAGCACAAATTTAAAGTTTTCTGCTTCAGTGCGTCTAATGATTCCTTGATGGAAACTATGCAATTACTAATGTCGAATTTTTGTCAAATAAGAGCTTAACGTTACAATAAATAACTGAATTCGACGGACGTCAAAGATTAAATAAGGTTAAAAGAAATGACAGTAAAGATAAATAATGTGTGCTAAGTTAATAAAAGAAATAAATAAGGTAAATAAAAAATTGTTTACAGTAGAGACATAGGCATGATGTAGAAACTTTTTAGTACTGGACTGTACATTCAAATTGTTCTTCTGAAGTTAATTGTATAACATTTCGGAAATAAGTCTTTTGCGATGATTTATATCCGCGAATATTGAAATATCTATCAGCGAATAAAGAAATGTGGTCACAAATATATTGACCGCGAATAGCAAATCCGCGAATAGCAAGTCCGCGTGTCGACTGTACTGACAAAGCTTGACTCCTCTATGATCATTTGAAAAGTTATTCCACAGGCGGTGTTGTTAGCATTAAAGTCACCTCCTATCAAGATGCTTCCATGTCCGCGAAAAACGGTATCTAGAGAATTAAAAGAAAATTTGGACGAAGGAGATATATGTATATGGAGCATTCCATGCCAAATTGGTCGGTCGCCGACCCTGACCCCTTTTGATTTTGCTCTTAATTTTTTATCACAATCAAGTAACAAAAATAAGTATCCCAATGTACTTTTTGAAAAAAAATACTGCAGAATGCTATGTTTTAGTTTTCACAGTTAATTCTACGTTTAAAGACTAAAAATTTGATTTTTAAAATGTGTCATTTTTTTTTTATACAAAAATTTACAAAAATTCTTGCGTTAATTACCAACATTTTAAGCTTGGTCCGACGATGCAATTCTTTTTTTTCATTTTTTTGCAAATTTTAAAAAATTATAAAAATATTTTTTTTCCGACTTTAGTCTATAATATATTGTAAATAATATATTATAATTGTTTGGAAAGTATCGTTATTTTGTTTTTTTAATTTATAGATTAGATAAATAAGGTTTGCTCGCAAATATACAACAACATAATATATTGAGTACTGTAATGATACAACGTGAATAATAAATTTTTAGATAAGTAAATAGAAAACATTACTCGTGTAATGGTTATATGTGAACGCTTATCGGAATTTACGTTTCCTTTTTTTTTTAGTTAGATTTAAAACAATTATAAATCCGATACTCTTCAGAGTTCGAAAATTGTTTTATTAGTAAAGTACCATCGGCTTGAGGAATAATGTAATAATTTTTCGAATACCAGGTACATGAAACTCGGTTTGCAAAAGTAAATCATGTACCTGGTATTCAAAAAATTCATTGCATTATTCCTCAAGCCGATGGTACTTTACTAATAAAACATTTTTCTAACTCTGAAGAGTATCGGATTTATAATTGTCTTAAATCTAACTAAAAAAAGGAAAGGTAAATTCCGATAAGCGTTCACATAAAATTACACGAGTGTTTTTTTATTAACTTATCTAAAAATTTATTATTCACGTTGTATCATTACAGTACTTAATAAATTATGTTGTTGTATATTTGCCAGCAAACCTTATTTATCTAATCTATAAATTAAAAAAACAAAATAACAATACCTTCCAAAAAATTTTCTTAATATATTATAGACTAAAGTCGGGAAAAAAATATTTTTATGATTTTTCAAAATTCGAAAGAAAATAAAAAAAAAGATTCCCATCATCGGACCAAGCTTAAAATGTTGGTAATTGACGCAAGAATTTTTGTAAATTTTTGTATAAAAATAAAAGTAACATACATTTTGAAAATCAAATATTTAGTCTTTAAACGTAAAATTAACTGTGAAAACTAAAATATATCATTCTGCAGTATTTTTTTTCAAAAAGTACATTTTTTTCCGGTTAATTTCATGACCAATTTTTTTACGATCCTATATATAGAAGTGAAGTTACAGCTGTTTGAAATTTTCCGGAAAAAATAAATTTCAAAATTTTGAATATCTATGTATATCTCGAATACGACTTGAGATAAAAATCTGAAAAAAATCAGGGATACTTATTTTTGTTACTTGATTGTAATAAAAAATTAAGAGCAAAATTAAAAGAGGTCAGGGTCGGCGACCGACCGATTTGGCATGGAATGCCCCATATGCAACACCCACGGTCATATTAAAGCCCGAAAGGATCTTAACAAAGAGCACCTCACCACCCGCAACATCAATAGGCGGGAGCGTATGAAAGGGTATTTCCCATTATGATAGTCGAAATGCCCTCATTCCGCTTTTCGAAAAAAACCTACTGGAACTTATTTGTACGCTAAAAAGAATAACTTTTATCACTCTGCCCCCATCCCTCTCCTCCTCTCTCCTTCCGAGAGTGGCTAAAAACCTCTTTCCTTAGGAAATAATTTTTTTCTCGAAAACCTCTTGCTAAAAAAATCTGTAAAAATTTGAGTATATAGGGGACATACAACAAAATATACCCAAATTTTTTCAGATTTTTTCAAGGTCATCTTCAAAGGTTAAAAAATTCCGAAAAATTTTAAATCGTTATAACATTAAAACAAAAAAACACCGAATTTTTTCTTTTTAAAATACGTATTCTCATTTGTTCTAAATATACCAACCGATTTTTTTAAGTTTCCGTAGGTGCGCCGTCTTCAAAAATGCGAAAAACCGTACTTTATAGGTTATTTTGCCTTCTATCTCGGGAACGCCGAGGTCAAAATATCTGAAAAAATTTGGGTATATAGAAGCCATACACCAAAACATACCCAAATTTTGTTATATTTGTCCAAAGTCATCCTAAAGGTAAAAAAAATTCAAAACCTCAGATTTTTTTTAAACATGTATTTTAATTAATTTTAAATTCTCCAATAATTTTTATACAAGTTTGACACCTTCAGAATAGCTCTGAGACACCTTTACATTCATTCAATAACCTTTTGTCAATTAGAGTTGGCAAATATTCATGCAGTTTTTAAACGCTTTCCAATAAAAAAAATAAGAAAACTTCTAGAAGATTAAAACTTGTGCATCAAAACTTGTAAAAGAATTAATAAATTTGGATTTTTTGCGTTGTATTACTTTTCGAATCACAAAATTTTTAATGTGCAATTTCATATGTGTATTATTAAAGCATTTTTTTAGAAATAGCTAAATTATACATTGTTTTAAAAATATAAATATAGTTGAGTAAATATAGACAAATATATACGTGTTCAATCAAGTAAGGAGAAAAAAGCACGCGATTATTTTGATTGGAGAGAAACAACAGGTTTTTTATTAAAATAATAGTTTACTCAAATCAGGAATGTACACAATTAATCTTCGTCACTGTCTTCTTCGATAACTGGTCTCACTTCGTCGAAGCCGAAAAGATGTTTTAATTTCTTTACTGGTCGCACAATTCTGGATGAATATCTTGCATTTGATAAGTAGTAAATAAGAGCAGCTATGTGTGAACAGCATCCGACTGTTCTATTTCCATTAGCACAGTTGCAGCAGTAGCGTTTTATACCTCTCATGCCGATAGTATTAGGCTCGTAATGTATGTAGCATTTATACGTTTTACTACTAATATGCCTTGATCTTACTTTAAATTTTATAATATTTGGCATTTCTTTTAAATAATTAATGACAAGTGAATCGTTTTCGTCCAGCATTTCCGCTAAATATGAAATAGACTGTTTTAATTGATAAGATCCCGTAAAAAATATTTCCAAGTCCGTCAATGTCATTTCTGGGAAATCTAATATGTCGTTTGATGATAATGGAGCAAATAGTCTAGTTTTTTTACTCCAATTATTTTCTGCTACTTCAATTGATAGGAAATTAATATTGTTTCGAGATAAGTTTATTCTTTCTATAATTTTATCGACTTTGCCTTTATCTGAGTTTAAACGCTTGCTAAAAGTGTTGTGTAAAAAGCAAGCAATTCGACAAAAGACCAGCATTTGGCAAAAAAAGATTATTTAGTTGGTGATGTAATAGTTTGCACTTCTGTCCAATGATGCCGTGAACACTTTTGGCAAGCGTTTAAACTCAGACAAAGGCAAAGTAGATAAAATTATAGAAAGAACAAACTTATCTCGAAACCATATTAATTCTCTATTAATTGAAGTAGCAGAAAATAATTGGAGTAAAAAAACTGGACCATTTGCTCCATTATCATCAAACGACATATTAGATTTCTCAGAAATGACATTGACGGACTTGGAAATATTTTTTACGGGATCCTATCAATTAAAACAGTCCATTTCATATTTAGCGGAAATGCTGGACGAAAACGATTCTCTTGTCATTAATTATTTTAAAAAAATGCCAAATATTATAAAATTCGAAGTAAGATCAAGGCATATTAATAGTAAAACGTATAAATGCTACATACATTACGAACCTAATACTATCGGCATGAGAGATATCAAACGCTACTACTGCAACTGTGCTAATGGAAATAGAACAGTCGGATGCTGTTCACACATAGCTGCTCTTATTTATTACTTATCAAATGCATGAGAGATATCAAACGCTGCTACTGCAACTGTGCTAATAGAAATAGAACAGTCGGATGCTGTTCACACATAGCTGCTCTTATTTCCTACTTATCAAATGCAAGATATTCATCCAGTATTGCGCGACCAGCAGAGAAATTAAAACATCTTGTCGATTTCGACGAAGTGAGACCAGTTATCGAAAAAGACAGTGACGAAGATTAATAGTGTACATTCCTGATTTAAGTAAACTATTATTTTAATATAAAGTTCTCCTGTTGTTTCCAATCAAAATAATCGCGTGCTTTTTTCTCCTTAGAAAAGATATGAGGAGCTGAGCTTTGAACGAGCGATGTGCTCCCGCCTATAGAGAGGGCAGCTCCCGCGTGGCGTGCGCCTCGGGGCGCCACGCAGACGAGCGGTCGTTGTCGGACGCAGACGAGCTTCGTTGTCTGAAGTGATCGGTCGTACTTTGAGAGTGATATATATTGAATAAAGTTTCTAGAGCATAATAAAACTTGAACTGTTTATTTGCTGCCCACCTCGCCGTATCTTATAACATCTGAGAACATCATCCAATAGGTTACGGGCCCAGGGCACGATTCCCCTGCGTGAAGAAAGTGCGTGCGAGGTGAGTGAGAACCCGGTGAAGGGCATAGCAGCGAGAAGCATTTAGAAGATTAGAGGGTAAGTAAATAATATTCCTCGTTGCTGACGAGCAAAACGAGAGAATTCTCAGCTAATAAGAACGTTCGTTCGATAAATGCTGTTAGAAGAAGATAGATGTTTTTACCTTCTTCTTGAGAGATAGAAATAGAGGCAACAGTGATAATAAGAGAATTAGAGAATAGATGTATAAAGAGTAGATGCGAGAAATTAACTAAATTTTAAGAGAAATAGAAAGAGATAGATGTGTGAAATAGAAAGAGATAGATGTGTGAAATAGAAAG
The DNA here is from genome assembly GCA_035220615.1 of Leptothorax acervorum. Classification (NCBI taxonomy): domain Eukaryota; kingdom Metazoa; phylum Arthropoda; class Insecta; order Hymenoptera; family Formicidae; genus Leptothorax; species Leptothorax acervorum. The sequence goes on from JASTWQ010000315.1 coordinate 159,938, forward strand.
AGATAGATGTGTGAAATAGAAAGAGATACTTATATGCCGCTTGGTAACAAGCTGGCGGGAAAAGCGACGTGCGTGTGCAAGTCCGATCGTGAATAGCGAGAGTCATTTTTTTTGGCGCGCGAAAGTCCGATCGTGAAAAGTGAGAGTCATTTTTTTTGGCGCGAGGGACGTGTTGCCGGGCACGCGCTAAGGCATGATCGATTGGAAAAACATAGCATCGATGCGACGCCATAACACATATATAAATATACATGCATGTGTGTGGAATTTATTTTCGAAATCGACATGCATCGGGTCGGTGATCAGGCATGACTTGCAGTGCGGTGTAGTTTGATCGCTGTTTAGGGAGGCCGCGTAAATTTGTACGAGTCCCGTGCGCGTGCGTGATCAACCCGACATCCTATAGATCTTTTCAGCAGTGCTGGAGATCGCACGGGATAGTGGTGTGCGTGTGCGGATGGCTCTGCAAAGGCGCGTGGTTTCTCGCTTTCAGATCATTATGAATTGCAGTGCGTTCTGTATGGTCTTGTGAGCAATAAATGAGTTTTGTTGTTGAGAAAAACTCGACGACAAAATTATAAATTATTATCTGTCAATATGAATGTTGGTTTATCTTGTCAAAAGAGGAATGCTAATGTTCAATTGACATTTAAATCCCGATTTAGATGGAAAAAGAGATGAAAAATCTTTCAATGAACGAGGAAGAAGAAGACCAAGATGCACTGGTTGACTACGACAGTGACGACAGCGTGGTCACAGTGGTAGAGAAAGTAAATAGAGCAGAAACAATGAGTAAAGACAAAGGTAAGAGAGTTTTTTTTTTCTTTAAAACAAAACAAGAAAAATAATACACTTGTGTATTCAGAGATAGAGTAATGTAAAATTTCGTTTAGAAGAGAAAGAGAAAAAGAAGGAGACAGAGGCAAGAGGTGCAATCCCTAGAAGCAAACCGAAAATCATAGAGAACATAGACGTAAATAGAGAATGGGAAGCAAATCGTTCGGTTCTACCCATAGGAACGAAAATGCTGTACGAAAAACAGGAACGCATGGTATCAAGAATGGAAAATGTGACAAGAACTTTAGATAAAGTAATGACTGAAGCATCCTCTATGATGGAAAATATGGTGAAGGTCGCCCAGGCGAATTTAGAGACAGAGAGACTGAAGATTAGACGTTTAGAGGTAAATAAGCACAATACTCAAAGTACAGTAGAAAACAATATACAAACGGTTAAAGAATTAGAAGTAGAGTCTAAAAGGAAGAAGTTAGATGAAAATGTCTGTTCGGCCGAGAAAAATAGAAGTTTAGAGACAATTAAGAGTGCTTTAGAGGTAGAATTAAACAGTCAAAGGCTGCATATTAGAAGAGAATATAAGCTGACGCAAAAATCCAACTTTGATCTTTGGATGGATTATTTAAAATCCGAGTTAATGAATAACGATTTATTAGATGTAATAGATTCAAAAATTGAGAGTCCAGAAAATCTTTCCGAATTAAAAGTTGCTAAGAGAAAAAGTCTAGTTAGAGATATAATAATCAATCATTTAGATGAAAATTATCATAAAAGGATTTTACACGAAAAAGACCCGAAAGAAATTTTAAAGAAATTAAGAGGTTATAAAAAGAGTGAAATAAACGTTACTCATGCATCGGTACGAGCTAGACTTTATCAAATTAAAATGAGAAAAGATGAAAAAGTAAATGATTTTTGCGAACGCTTTGATTCAATAATTAGAGAATATGAATCATGTGAAGATGCGGTACCTCTCACAGAACAAGAAATTAGATCTGCATTTTATCAGGCTGTGTCAATTAATATGCCGGAGCTGAGAAATGTAGATTTAATTAGAAGACAAACTAATCTTAAAGAAATGAACATAGATGAAATAAAATCTTTCATGATGCAGCTAGAGGCAGAGACTAAGAGCGATGTTAGAGAGAGACTAGAGAGACCAGAAATTAGAGTGCAGAGGGCCACCGCAGAAGAGAACAAGGAAGTCAAGTGTTATAGATGCAACAGAATGGGCCATATGGCAAAAGACTGTCCGTTAGCAGAATCAGGAGCCTGGTTCTGTTATTATTGCCAGGAAATAAGAGGCCACAAAGGGGATAGCTGTCCCAATGCCGGAGCCCAGGCGAACAGATTTAGAGGAAAAAGGTATTTAAATAAAACCGTTAATAAAAATATAAAGAAAAAGGGTAGATTTGTGCAGAAAAGCACAAAAAGAGTAGATGATAAAGGGAAAATAACCAAGATACAACCAGCCAAGAAATCTATACAAACGAAAACAGCAAATGAAAGAAAAACTAAAGAAGGTAAATTATGCATGGTTAAATTAATAGAAAATAGAGATAGTTCGAAAGAGTTAGTCAATTTCATTGTAGATTCAGGTGCAACGGACCATATTGTAAATAAAAATATAATATTGTCAAATTTTGAAAAATGCAATAATAAAGTTATTAAATGCGCCAATAAGAATGAGCTTGCAGACATTTCAATAGACGGTAAAGGAGATCTTTTGTTAATAACGAATGAAAAAGAAAAGAGAGTCATTAAATTAACAAATGTAATAGCAACAAAGGAAGTATCTGAAAATCTATTATCTCTAAGAAAGTTGGCTGATGCAGGGTTCAGTATTTATTTAGACGATAAAGTATTTAAAGTTTACAATAAACTAACAAATAAAATAGTTTTTGAAGGAATTTATGAGAAACCAAATTGGATTATGCAATTTGAGGTCAAAAATAATAATATAGAGGACAATGAAAATGTAGAATGTGCGGTGTACAGATGTAGAGCAGAAATTGTTTCACATAGTGAGCTTCCTGAACAATCGCAGGCAAACATACAGAGCAATGAGTTATCAATTTCGGAGGGAGAATTAGATGAAAGGGACAATGTTGGCTCTGCGATTGGGAGGGAGAATGAAGAAGAGCTCACAAATGTGAACGAAAATATAGAAAACAATAATGCTGAACTCGATCAAGTCATTAAGTTAGAAGATATACAAACATTAGAGAATATAGAAGAAATGTGTGAAAGCTCAGTAATTGAAAAAGTAAAGAAATTAGAGAAAATAAATGAGGCGATGTTATGGCATGTTAGATTAGGTCATGCGTCGTTAAACTATTTAAGACAGCTACAAAAAGTAGAAAAGAGATTAGAGAAAGTTAAGTTCGATAACTCCATATTAGAGTGTGAAGTCTGTATAATGGCAAAGATGGCAAAATTGCCGTTTAAAGAAAACAGAAATAGAGCACAGAGACCACTACAGGTGATACATACGGATATCATGGGTCCAATAAAACCTACATCTTATCCAGGACGTAAGAGGTTTATAATAACCTTTATAGACGACTATTCTAGATTAGCGAAAGCTTACTCCTTGAAGACGAAAGATGAATCGGGAGAGGCTCTAGAGAAATACCTAATATCCGCCAGAAATCTACTAGGAAAAGAAGAAAAGCTATGCTATGTGAAGTCAGATCAAGGCAAGGAATTTACGGGAGGTGCTTTTAAAGAAGTGTTAAAAAGAGAAAAGATAGAAGCCATATATGCACCACCGTACACTCCGGAACATAATGGAGTTGCAGAAAGGTTCAACAGAACGATGCAAGAGAAAGTAAGAACATATATGTTCGACTCGGGATTACCAAAGAGCATGTGGGAGTTGGCAGTTGACGCTGCTGTGCATGCGTACAACAGATCTCCACATAAGACTATAGAGTACGAGATCCCGTTGAAGAAGTTCTCATCAGAAACAAGTTGTCATTTCGAGCAAATAAAGAGATTTGGATGCATTGGATATGCAAGAGTACCAAAGCCTACGTCGAAATTTGACAAGAGAGCTATTAGAGGTGTGTTGGTAGGATATACTGACACTGGATATATACTCTGGCATCCAAGCACAAGAAAATTTATAGAGTCCCGACACATTAGATTTAATGAAAAGGTAACATATAAAAATGTATATCAGAACAGTCAAACAGAAGAAGAAAAAGACTCAGATAAAAATTGGATGAAAGAATTCGTAGAGGATGAGGAGAAAGGAGAACAAAAACTAGAGATTCCTGAGAAAAGGAAAAGAGGTAGACCGAGAAAACAAACAACACAACTAGACGAACAGAAGCAGAAGGTCGCACGAAAAGAAAGTGAAACTCCAATGACTAGAAGTAAAACTAAAAGAAAACTAGAAGATAATGGAGACACTAATGTGCGGAGAATAATAGAAGATGTTAGCTTTGCTAATTATACTAACGTGAAAAATATTCAACGGAATATAGAGAATGAAGATGAATTACATCAATGTCTTGTGGCATCGTTGAATAGAGAGCCTGTTACTTATGAAGAAGCTATATCAAGTAACGAAAGAGAGAATTGGAAAGTTGCAGTCAAAGAGGAACTTGAATCTATGTATGCTAATCAAGTGTGGAAACTTGTCGATAGACCATTAGAGAAATTAGATGGAAGACGACCTAATATAATAGATTCAAAATGGGTATTTAGAAGAAAAGTAGAGGCAAATGGATCTACCAGATTCAAAGCAAGACTTGTGATCAGAGGTTGTAAAGATAGAAACGTGTATGATTTAAAAGAGACATATGCACCCGTTTCAAGACTGTCACTGGTTAGATCTATATTGGCAATAATAAATAAGTATAAACTATACGCTAGTCAGCTAGATGTTAAGACAGCATTTTTAAATGGAGTTCTGGAAGAAAAAGATGAAATATATATGGAAATTCCAGAGGGAGTAGAAGTGGATGAAAACATCAAGAAGACTAAGGTGTGTAAATTAAATAGAGCTTTATACGGATTGAAGATAAGTCCGAAAAGATGGAATAAGAGATTTTCAGAAGAGGCTAAGAAACTTGGATTAGAGAACGACCTACATGAACCATGCTTGTTCACGTGGAGGAAAGAAGGCAAAATAGTGATTGTATTGCTTTACGTAGACGATATGTTGGTTGCAAGTAACGATCAGAAGAAATTAGAAGAAATCAAAAAGAAATTGAGTGAAACATTTGAGACGAAGGATCTTGGGGAACCAAGGAGCTTTCTGGGAATAACAATAGAGCGAAACAAAGAAGAAAGTTATATGTATATTCATCAGACGCGACATACTGAGAGCGTACTAGAAAAGTTTCGTATGAATGAATGCAAGCCTCAGAACACTCCTATGGTCACCAGAAAAGTGAGCAATAAAAACAGAAAGAGTAAATTAGAAGAAACGAGTATTAGAGAAGAAATTAAAAGAGTACCTTATAGAGAAGCTATAGGAAGCCTAATGTATCTAGCAAATGCTACACGACCTGATATAGCTTTTGCAGTGAACTACTTAGCAAGAAGACAATTAGAGCCCACGGAAGAAGACTGGCAAGATGTAAAGAGAGTCTTCAGATATCTTAGAGGAACTGCGAATAGAGGATTAATATTTAGAGGTAAAATAGATGAGTTAGAGTCGCTGACAGACGCTAGTTTCAGAGACTGCATTGATTCTACATCCACTGGAGGATATATAATCAAATTATTTGGAGATGTGATAGCATGGAGAAGTCATAAACAGACTTATGTCACACTTTCTACCTGTCAAGCAGAATATCTAGCAATGAGTGAGGCCTGTCAAGAAGTAATCTCATTAGACAAGTCGCTCAGATATGTTGTTGGAAGAACGTTCTTGCCTGCAACAATCTGGTGTGATAACAGAGCAGCAGGAAACTGCACTAAGAAAGATGGAAGTCACAAACTTAAAATGTTTGATGACAACTTAGAAGAAATAAAGAAAAACTTAGAAGAGAGAGAGGAAACTGGAAACAGAAAACATATGGCTGACACTCATGGAGACTTTATCAAACAGTGTGTTGATCAAGGGAAGGTGGAAGTCAAATGGATTGAGACCAAAGAAAACTTGGCAGACATTATGACAAAACCTTTGCCTTTAGAAGCATTTGCATATCTAAGAGATAAGATAATGAATGTAGAGTTTGAACAAAATTAGAGATTAATTTTACTCGATAACTGAGTCTTGATATGTTTCAGATAAAGAAGAAAATTAGATGAGGAACCAGATCGCTCGCACAAAGGGAGGGAGTATGAGGAGCTGAGCTTTGAACGAGCGATGTGCTCCCGCCTATAGAGAGGGCAGCTCCCGCGTGGCGTGCGCCTCGGGGCGCCACGCAGACGAGCGGTCGTTGTCGGACGCAGACGAGCTTCGTTGTCTGAAGTGATCGGTCGTACTTTGAGAGTGATATATATTGAATAAAGTTTCTAGAGCATAATAAAACTTGAACTGTTTATTTGCTGCCCACCTCGCCGTATCTTATAACATCTGAGAACATCATCCAATAAAAGAAATACGACAAAAAAATTTAAATTTATTAATTCTTTTACAAGTTTTGATGCACAAGTTTTAATCTTTTAGAAGTTTTCTTATTTCTTTTATTGAAAAGCGTTTACAAACTGCATGAATATTTGCCAACTCTAATTGACAAAACGTTATTGAATGAATCTAAAGGTGTCTCAGAGCTATTCTGAAGGTGTCAAACCTGTATAAAAATTATTGGAAAATTTAAAATTAATTAAAATACATGTTTAAAAAAAATCTGGAGTTTTGAATTCTTTTTACCTTGAGGATGACTTTGAAAAAATCTAAAAAAATTTGGGTATGTTTTGGTGTATGGCTTCTATACACCCAAATTTTTTCAGATATTTTGACCTCGGCGTTCCCGAGATAGAAGGCAAAATAACCTAAAAAGTACGGTATTTCGCATTTTTGAAGACGGCGCACCTACGGAAACTTAAAAAAATCGGTTGGTATATTTAGAACAAATGAGAATACGTATTTTAAAAAGAAAAAATTCGATGTATGTTTTTTTGTTTTAATGTTATAACGATTTAAAATTTTTCGGAATTTTTTAACCTTTGAAGATGACCTTGAGAAAATCTGAAAAAATTTGGGTATATTTTGGTGTATGTCCCCTATATACTCAAATTTTTACAGATTTTTTTAGCAGGAGGTTTTCGAGAAAAAAATTAGTATATAAGAAAAGGGGTTTTTAGCCACTCTCGGAAGGAGAGGGAGGAGGGGGATGGGGGCGGGGCGATAGAAGTTATTCTTTTTAATAATAATACATTACTTAATTCGCCAGTGATAATTATACAAATTCAGAATCTTTAATCGACTAAACTGGCAATATTCAATCATCTTATCGAAATGAACTTTATTGAAAGACTGCGAGCCGACCAGATTTGTGAGATTCACACAGCACGTTTCAGATCAAATTGAGATGATGAAATTAGACCATGGATTTGGTCCGTTGATGTAGATAGTTTAAATTAATTTTAATTTTTATTGCGAAAAATATTACCCCAGCCAAGATTCGAACCTGGAACCTCCCGCATTCCGTTCGGGCGTCGTAACCAATTCGACTACCAGGGCATGTGGTAATATTCATCGCAATAATACATATTAAGACGACTTCTAAACAATAATAAGATGGAACACCGAAATTATAGTCAAAGGTGTGGGTATAATAATAATAATACATTACTTAATTCGCCAGTGACAATTAAACAAATTCAGAATCTTTAATCGACTAAACTGGCAATATTCAATCAAGAATATTTCGATAAGATGATTGAATATTGCCAGTTTAGTCGATTAAAGATTCTGAATTTGTTTAATTATCACTGGCGAATTAAGTAATGTATTATTATTATTATACCCACACCTTTGACTATAATTTCGGTGTTCCATCTTATTATTGTTTAGAAGTCGTCTTAATATGTGTTATTGCGATGAATATTACCACATGCCCTGGTAGTCGAATTGGTTACGACGCCCGAACGGAATGTGGGAGGTTCCAAGTTCGAATCCTGGCTGGGGTAATATTTTTCGCAATAAAAATTAAAATTAATTTAAACTATCTACATCAACGGACCAAATCCATGGTCTAATTTCATCATCTCGATTTGATCTGAAACGTGCTGTGTGAATCTGACAAATCTGGTCGGCTCGCAGTCTTTCAATAAAGTTCATTTCGATAAGATGATTGAATATTGCCAGTTTAGTCGATTAAAGATTCTGAATTTATTCTTTTTAGTGTACAAATAAGTTCCAGTAGGTTTTTCTCGAAAAGCGGAGTGATGGAATTTCGACTATCATAATGGGAAATACCCTTTAATAGTGTTGCTTAAGAAAATTGCCAGGCCACCAGCACGAACCTTATCCGCATCACGCCGAATAACATCATAACCGGTAAAAGAGACTTTCGTGCTAGGATGTAGTCACGTGACAAGTGCTACATCTATATAATTATTATTAAGGAAATAAGTAAATTCAATTTCCTTATTGTTTGTACTTGTGGCATTCCACAAGCAAATATTTAAAGAAAATAAAGAAGCCATTGCAGACTAATTTAAAAGATCCGCGGCTTTAATAAAAGCCTGCAACCTACTAAGACCATCGCTGCAGGAGGCTTGCCTAGTATTCAATGTTCTAATAACATTGAACACTTTTCTAATATCCACAAGCTGATTTAGTTTCCTGATCTCAGAGAACAGATTATATTTATAAACAGTATATTTATTTACGTTTTCGATCATGGTTATAGGTCCTACTATGTCTAAAGCACATTTTTCGAACCGTTTATTTGATGTGTCAATGTCTATTAGAGGCGCTTTAATATTTCGAGATAAATTATTTTTCTGGCATAATTCGCATTTTGCTATATAATTCTCGACATCTTTCGTTAATCCTATCCAATTGTGCGTCAATCGAAGTCTATTTATGATGCGTTCTATTCCTTGATGCCCTCCTATTGGTGCATCATGATATTCGTGAAGTATTCATCGTTTCTCTTCCTCAGTGTATCGTCTTTCGACGTCCGTGTTATCTCTTTCTTCCTTCTCTATTCAATTGATGTTGGCAGGTACGTACCGACTTAACGCGTCAGCGTTTATATTCGCTTGACCGGCCTTGTGCACGATTGTGTAATCGTACTCTTCTAATTTTAGTCTCCATCGCATCAGTCGCGATTCCGGGTCATTGACATTGAATAGCCATACTAACGATTTGTGATCGGTCATTATTGTAAATTTCGTTCTTTATAGATATGGTCAGAAATGTTTCACCGCCCATACTGTAGCTAATAGTTCTTTCTCTATTGTGCTATAATTCATTTCGGCTTTATTTAATATTCGGTTAGCATAAGCTACGGGTTGATCTTGACCTATCTTTCCTTGTAACAGTATCGCTCCGATTGCACAATTTGAAGCATCGGTTGTCACTATAAATTTTTGTTTAAAATCCAGGTATTTTACCGGTGCTGTAATTAATTTTTCTTTTAGTGTATCAAAAGCGTTTTGTTGTTCTTGTGTCCACACGAATTTAATATCCTTTTTTGTTAGTTTTGTTAGTGGCTTGGCAATCACTGAGAAATCTTTAATAAATCTTTGGTAGTATCCGGCTAAATCTATGAATGATTGAATATCTTGTACTTTAGCGGGTATTCCAAATCTTTTTACGGCCTCTAATTTTGTCGGGTCCGTGAGATTCCACTTTCTGTTATTACACATGTCTGAGGAATGTTACTTCTTTGCGAAGGAATTCACACTTGTTGGGCTGTTATTTCAGATTTTATTTCCGTAATCTTTTCACAAAACTTCTATAAGTCTCTTATTATGTTCTTGCAAAATTGCTCCATATACTATAATGTCATCTAAATATACTAGACATTTTAATCCTAATAAACCGGCTAATGTTGCGGTTATCGATCGTTGAAAAGTTGAAGGGTAATTTTTCAATCCGAAGGGCATTCTGTTATACTCGTAGTGCCCATATGGTGTGGAAAAAGCTGTCTTTTCTTTATCGCTTTCTTCCATCGGGATTTGATGATATCTCGATGCGAGATCTAATGTTATAAAATATTTTGTATTTCTCAATTGATCCAAAATGTCCGTTATATTCGGTATCGGGAAAGAATCTCCGATCGTTAGATCATTTAATTTGCGAAAGTCTAATACAACTCTTAATTTATGTTTTCCGGATGCGTTTGCTTTCTTCGGCACTACTAGCAACGGCGCATTCCCTTGTGCTGGGTCTGATATAATTCCGTTTTTCAACATCTTTTTTACTTGCCGATTTACTTCGTCTTTATGTTTCTCGGGCAAGCGGTACGGTTGAACGTTGACCGGTGCGCTATCAGTCTTTGTGGTAATCTGATGCGCGACAATGTCAGTGCACGTCAGGGGTTCTCCTTCCAAGTGCAGTACGTCGCTAAAATCTCTGCAAAGGACCACGCACTAATTATATAAAAAAAGTGGCCGCTATTAAAATCAACCAAAACTATGGAAAAGTGTACTTTATGTGATGTCGATCAAAAGTTCAAATGGGTACGACCTTCAAAATATGCTAGTTTTTAAGCTACAAGCCCATAAAGTCTAAAAATGAGCCTACCAATATTACCTTTAGGGACTCGTAGCTTAAAAACTAGCATATTTTGAAGGTCGTGCCTATTTAAACTATTGATCAGCATTACACAAAGTACACTTTTCAATAGTTTTGGTCAATTTTGACGGCGGCCATTTTTTTCATATAATTAGTGCGTAATCCTTTCTGTTATTGCTTTCTTTTCTTCGCCGTTCAAATGTTGAGTGCGTAATAATTGCTTTACTCTCTCGCTACGTGGAATCGATACTTTCTTATTTTCCATTTGAGTGATGTTTATCTCTGTTGCTCTATCCTGACTGATTGTGAGTTCCTCTATTTCTACTTGAGGCATCAGCATTTCAACCGTTTCTTCAGTAGTGTTCAATATGCTTACTGGGCATAGAAAGTCTTTTGGTTGCACTAGGCAGCTGCCTATAAAAGCTCCAGGCATATTTTCTTTCGCTTCGATTACTCCTATAGCATTTTTATCGGTAGCGACCTGTATTATGGTTTCGCTACGAGGTTTTAGAGTCTGTTGTTTAAACGGATATAATTTCAGGGTACTTTGACATATTGACTTGATTTGTCTCATAGCTATAGGAAACTTGTTGTAAAATCCCGTCGTGTTCTATCGGGAAATCGTCTTTTACAACATACATCGTATGTTTGATTTGTTGTTCCTTTAAATTAGAGAGCCTTTAATCAGAGTGGCGACATAAGGTAAGCGTCGACCACTTTTGATTGGTCCGCCATGTTTTATCGAAATCGCGCGAGAGAGAAAGCGATATGTGTGATTGGTTGTGTAGGTTGTGGTCTCTGTCTAACTAGTGGGAACGGATGAAACATGGCGGACCAATCAAAAGTGGTAGCCGTATGTCGCCACTCTGATTATAGGCTCTCTACTTTAAATTAATTGTGGTTTTAATTTTTCCGATGGTATGCGCTTTATTTTCTGTCACGCCTGTAATCGTTATCTTATTCTCTTCTACTAATGTTTCGCCCTTCAAATGCTTTACTTTGATCAATGATATTGCTGCTCCTGTATCAAACAGTAAATTCACTTTCTCACGCTTCGCTTCTTTCATTGGCACAGTAAGGTCCAGTCCTGCATGCATTCGCGACTTATTTGTCATGTGTGAAATCTGATACTCGATAGCAGGTCGACGCTGCTTTGTCTCTTCCTTGTCTTCCTCATCGCTACTCGGCGGGAAATGACTTTTTTTTTCAGCGTGTTTGCGCCGTAATTTGTGACGTGACATAGTCACGTCCAACACTCTGACCGGACGGTAGCTTGGCCGAGGGAAAAGTTCGGTAATGGCGCCTCATCCCGGGGGGGGGGAGGCTGTCTTTCTGCTGCGGCGGACTTTGGTGATATTTTGCGATTAGGTTTAGGATAGGCGGTCAAGTGACGCCGAGTGTGTGGCCAGCTTCTCGTTATGTATCGAGGATATCCGGATGAAGGACCAAGGAAACGACGGCAGCAAGGATGCGCCGACAGGAGGGTCACGTTTCGGGCCTCTCACCGAGTATCTGTGGCAGAGCGTTTCGCGGGGCGAGCGCCAACCCCTATGATCGACGCCACAGTTGTTGAAAGGAAGCGGAGGACCCAAGTTGAGCCAGTTCCAGCGGAACGCCCAGATGAGAGCCTCTCGCCGGGGGGTGTCGTCGCCGCTGAGAAGCCCTCGGGTTCGCGGAGCGTGTGAACAGCCCTACGAGAAGTGTGATGGTTGCCTGCTGGGTAGAAAGCATGTCGGTCAACGTGACCATGTCCTGGCCAGCCTGGTGAACGGGACACCGGTCATCATAGTCGCAACTCAGCCGAACTACCGAAGAACATCTTTAAATCTACCGCAGACTGGCAAACCGAATTACAAGTGTCGAAGGCGGCGCTCGAATCGGAAGAAGAGATCGCGCAGGGCGGATCGGCGTAAGGACTGTCGCGAGCAGGTGCGCAGGTACGGGGGCCTGGCGTGATCCTGCCGGGCTATTGAGAATCCGAGGATCACTGTCGCACGGACTGTCGAGCGAGTTGGGGACCATCCAGGACGACCGTATTTCGGCAGCGATCAAGTATTGTAAGGCCACCACTCAGGTAGTTATCGCGCCTTTGTTTGGGGAATTCGATCGAGGCAGAGGCTCTTTTTGATTATAGTATGTAGTGTCTCCGGAATACCGAGAGATTTGCTATAGATTAAAGTACCGTTTACCGTAGAGAAGTATTACGGGAAGGGTCGGCCGAGCGGATCTAAACAGCTCCTTCTCGGGAATTCTACCGCCGCCAACAGTCACCATTGTAAAATAGTTTGTTTGTAGATTTACCGCGTATTATTGTGTTGTGTAGCTTTCCGTAGATTCAGTCGCTCGGGATAAAGACGGTAACAATTCGGTATCGACGATTTTTGCGGATCTCGTGCATCGTTTCGTGTAGCGATTGTGTAGTGTATCATTGCGTATTGCGTCCGTGTGACGGTGCCGCGGTGTAGCGATTGTTGTGTTGGTGTCGCGTTCGATTTCGTGCAACACTCTTGTGCTTTGTTCAGAAAAGGTAGTGTTAACCCTTAAATGACACACCTCAAAAAAATCACGTAAATGACACACTGGGGTATAAAAGACCCCAGCATGAAAAATGTCTCCTACTCATTGATTTTTTGATATTTAGTTATGAAAATTATTTTCAATGTTGTTCAAACCTTAGAAAAGAGAATAAAATGCTTATATTGTTAAAATTTCAATTTCAACAATATAAAAATTGTCACACATTATCGTTCGTATGGAGTGGGGTCCGCAGGACCCCACAGTAAGGGAGGGGTACTGCAGTACCCCACCGCTACTTTGAACCTCTCTAAACAGCTGCTGCCAGTAAACTGAGTACTGCTAAGTGTACAAACGGGTAGTTCAATCACTCAACTATCATCAGAAGGAGCCATGAGCTCCATTTTTGGCGGGAACATTTAAAAATATATAATTGAAAAGGTCTGGGGTCCGCAGGACCCCATGTGTCATTTAAGGGTTAATCGAAAGAGTTACCGACCGAAAGGCGGTAAGGCAGAGATCATAAATCGAATCGGATGGCTCTCGTGAACGCACCACGAAAGGCGGGCGGCGCCACTTCCTGGCTCGCAACGCTAGAAAGTAGACAAGTCGGAACGGGTGAACTCGGAGTGTTCATACAAAAAAGGAGGAACGATTTCCTTATTCCGGTGACGATCGTCGAGTAGTGACGACGTACGCGTGTCGATTCTTGAGATTCTTTGTTGTACCGTCGAGTCATATTTCCGATGCGAGTGCGAACCATAGTACCACGAGTACACCGTATAGTCAATCTTCTGATCCATGAGGAACCGAGGAGATTGCTGACTTCAATGGGACCGACTGACTTCGAGATTGAGAAGTGGAACGACGTAACGTCGTCGCCATCTTATCGAGAAGATCCTCCTGGTAAAACCACGGACGGATATTTTATTCTTACGAACGTCATCTCGGTGTCCTCTATAGTGGGCACCGAGAGAATTCACATACGAGGTAAGGAGACTGACTCTGAAGCGGTAATGCCGAGGATTACGTTTAGTAATACTAATCCGTCGGTTCGCTTCCAGATCTGTCTCTCATTTCTTTCTACGAACGCCACACGTGGCTTCGTAACCGAGCAAGGAGCGAGACTCGTACAAACGTGTAATTCTCTGACGAGATACCTATGCGTATCGCTGTGCTAATCAAGCACATCTTGAGATGAACGTTCATGATTTTCCTTTCTTTCTTTCTTGTTGAAACGAGCGTGATAGTATTTTCTCTCTTTCTTTCCTTTGTTAACAATCGAGCGCTCGATCACTGCATATGCGACCTTGCAAGGTATATTTCGTATTTCTTTTGTATTCATTGCGATATTACTGTGACTGAGAATCGGATCAATCTTTAATTTGACCACGTGTTGGTATAACCGACCGTTTCTATCTTTCTTAACGGAACAACATTCCTTCTTTCGAGATATTGTAAGATTGACGAGTGCTAATCTGTCGATGAGACTTACGTAACGAGCTGTGATTAATCCAATTAAGTCGTGATTTCGAGTACAATTCGTATTCAAAGTAAACTGTATAATTGTTACGAGAGTTTATGATTCTATTACAATGATTATAAATATTAGTATTGATATTCAGTTTTATGAAGTTACAGTCCACTAAGTTTCTTTCAAGATTGGTTTATTCTCTGATATTATGTGATTTATATTATCTCATGCGTATTTCATTTATGATTTATAACTTGTATGATTTAATTTCAATATGTTTTGTATAACGGATAACGCCGCTTAGAGCGCGGATATATTTCTATGTGTTAATTCTGGTTTATAACTGCCAATTATGATTTGTATTCTTTATGCACATGTTTTCTTATGACTTATGTTTATGTAATTGATGTGTATAATTTTGTGAAGAATACTGGCAAGGTTTTGGGCAGTTTTCCTTGTCCTTGCAGTGAATACTGGTAATCTGTGCAATATTTCTGCCATTTGAGTTCTTATTTTGAGATTAAAACAAGATTCAAAATTCAAACGAGTTATGTCAATGTGTTGCTTCCTCACATATATATTCTATAGCTCAGACTTAAGATAAGTTTGTACATGCTTCGACTAGTGTTGCGATCACGTCGTGTATTATTGCGTAAAGCGACTGTTGTGTAATCTCGCGTATTGTTTTGTGTGGCAATGGTTTAGCGCGTGTCGCGCGTTGTTGCGAATAGTTCCGTGCAATATTTTAGCGACTATTGTGTTATAGCGCGTATCGTCTCGTTTAGCGAACATTGTCGCGTAAAGATCGGTCGTGTAAGGAAGATCTAGCTGTAAGAGTGTCAACCCAGCATGGTTCAAACCGCGAGGATGCGGCTAACGCCGGAGAATCCATTTGGCGATAATAATTCGAAATACCTTCCGCCGGAGAGATCTGTCGTGAATCTGAGTCAATGTATAATACCGTCCGATCCCGAGAAAATCTCATTCCGTTCCGCAAGCGATAGATTACTGATTGTTTCCAGGCAACTTTGATTGTTTGTATAATGTAAATCGTTAGTTTCGACAACATATGACTTTCATTATTATTTTTTATTTATGTTGTATCGTTTACTAGGCTGCGCTCCTTCTCCTTACCCCGAAACTTACGAGAATCTCGCCCTGAGGCATTGAGTTAGCGATCAGAGTACTGAGACGTGGTGCGCGTAATCGCACCTGTCGCCCATATTTCGCGAGTTAAGTATAGAGACATTTTACCGTCGAACTACCGCCCGGATCTTGTATAAATATTAATTTGCGGCAACGCCCCTTCGGTAGGCGAGACCGAAGGAAAACGGGTCGCAAATTATTACTTTTATTTTGTCCTCGAACATTGTTCTATTTATCGTGATTAGTTCGCTCTTTATTCAGCCTTCCGTTTAATAGTCAACATTCCTCGCGTTTATGTCCGGTTTTCTTGCGGTATTTGCAGTATTTATCTACCGTATTCACGTGGGATGTCCTATTGGTTTTGGCAAGAAGAATTGGTTAGCATATCTGTTAGTACGACATTCGCGTCTGTGATGTCCGTACTTACCGCATTTTTGTATTTTTGACACTAAATTATTGATTTGTTATCACGCGTTTGCGGGGAATAAAAATTATTATTTCTAAAACGCGGCGGATTTCCGCTCGGTCCATTTACTTTTTTCTCCGCGCTCGCTCCTGCAATCATCTTCTTGCAAGGTAGCGAAATTCTGCGCTCGAACGAGTAATTTTATCTCTTCGCGTAATCCCAGTTGGAAATTCTGTAGCGCTTGTTGCTGAATTGTTTCTAATATTGTTCGCTTGCTTTCGACTGCATGGTTTTTTCCATCTATCATTGAATCGTATAATTTCATTGCCAATTTATCTGCTCTTAGTCCGAATGCTCTTGCGCTTTCTCCGGGCTTTTGTTTTAGTGTATTGAAATCTAATTGTAAATGTGTCGTGCTCTTTCGACTCATTGTCAGATAGCATACTTCTAATTCTTTCTTCAATTTCGCGAAATTTCTAATTTTTCGCGTTTGGAAATCTATCATTGCCTTTCCTTTTAATTTTGTGCATAATACGGCTTTAAGTAACGTTCCTTCTTTTATCGAATTGATATTTTTTATAACGTATGACGCGGCGCTCAAAAATTCTTGCAGTTTGCCATAGGTTCCGTCAAACTCGGGTATCATGTCCCAGGCTTTTTTCAACCGTAGATATCCGTTTTCGCGTTCCGTCTGATTTCGGATGTCATACGACGTTCGTCCGTAAGTGACGTCGAACGAAATATTGTTTTGCTCGCGTCGCAATTTAAATTCGCAGTGATCGGGGTTTGCAGTTTCAAAATGATTAACTCGATCTTGTAAATTACGTATTCCGTGTTGTATTTTATTTAATATGTGGTATTTTATTTAATATGGAATCTCTATTTTCTTGACGTAATCTGCCTGTTCTGGGCATGGGAGAGGTTTACTGGCGCACAGTACAATTGCACACCGTGCTATTAGACACAAAAAATTGTGCACCGTTCGATTGGACACGGTTCGATTGGACACCGTTCGATTGAACACGGTTCGATTGGACACGGTTCGATTGGACACCGTTCGATTGGACACGATTCGATTGGACACGGTTCGATTGGACACGGTTCAATTGCGCACAGTTCTATTGCGCACCGCTCAATCGCACACCGTTCAATCGCGCACTGTTCAATTGCACACCGTTCAATTGCCCACGAGCAATTGCGCACAGTTCTCATAAAGCGAGGTCCACCCAGCCTACCGGCGGAACCCCTGTTGGGCGGTGGGTCTGTGCGGCTCCGTGGCAATCACGTGGAGGACAATGCCGCGTGCCCCTCCGTGCGCGCTAAGCGAGGCCGGGGAGAGGTATGTGGCAGTCAAGTGGGGGTCCATCTCGGCAATCGGGGTTTACCTGCCTCCGGGTATGGACCTGGCCCAGTTCGAGGAGAGGTTAGACGCTCTGGGAGAATGCATCAGACGTCACCTTCCGGGGCCGGTGCTGGTGGCCGGGGACTTTAATGCCAAATCGGCGTTGTGGGGTTCCCCGGTCACCAGTGCGAAGGGTCGGGTTCTTGAGGACTGGGCGGCGGGTCTAGGTCTCTCCGTCTTGAACACTGGGACGGAGCAGACGTGCGTGAGGCGGCGGGGAGGCTCAGTGGTGGACATCACTTGGGCCAATGCCCCCGCTGCCCGGTTGGTGCGCGGTTGGAGGGTGGTCACGGAGGCTGAGACCCTCTCGGACCACTTATACGTGGAGACGAGCGTCCGTGCCACCACTCTGGCCGTGCTTGCCCGTCGCCTCAGGAACGAGGAGCGACGGCCTAGATGGGCCCTCAGGAGGATGGACCCTGACGTCTTCCGGGCGGCTCTTATCGGGCTGATCTGGGTCGGGGGCCGGCTGGAGGACACAATTGAGGAGAGGGTTGTGTGGGTCCGGGACATCATGACGCAGGCGTGTGATGCCGCGATGCCTCGGACCCGACCGTCCCCTCGTCGCACGGCATACTGGTGGACAGAGGAGATAACTGAATTAAGGCGCTCCTCTGTCCGTGCCAGACGCGCCTGGTATAGGGCGCGCCGGCGCCGTCGTCGCGAGGAGGGGGAGGTGGAGATGGCTTACGAGGGCTACCGAGCTGCCAGGGACGCCCTCGTAAAGGCCATCAGGGCGGCCAAAGAAAGGGCCTGGGGAGAGCTCCTCCAGACCCTGGACGAGGACCCATGGGGGCGCCCGTACAGAATCGTACTGGGGAAATTGAGACCCTGGGCGCCCCCAACGACGGAGTCCATGGACCCCCAGTTATTGCAGGAGGTGGTCGGCACCCTCTTCCCAGAGGGGGAACGGGAAGCCGACGGTCCCTTCCCCCTGGAGGAGGTCCCGGAATGGAGGGAGGAACTGGGGGTCACCGAGGAGGAGCTCACCAGGGCGCTGAAGAGGATTCGGGGACGCAAAGCCCCGGGTCCCGACGGCGTCCCTGGGAGGGCCTGGACCCTGGCCGCCGGGGAGCTGTCCGGTCACTTAAAACGGTTATTCACTGACTGTCTGCGGGCTGGGCGGTTCCCCGACCAGTGGAAAGAGGCGAAATTAATCCTCCTCCCAAAGGAGGGCAAGCCCGCAGGCACCCCGTCGGCCTATCGGCCGATATGCCTGCTGGACGAGGTGGGCAAACTGTTCGAGCGTGTCATTGCTGAGCGCCTCGTTCAGCATCTGTCCCGGGAGGGACATGGTCTCTCGGATGACCAGTATGGCTTCCGTGCGGGGAGATCTACGGTGGACGCGATTATCTGCGTTCGATCCCGCACGGAGGCCGAGGTAGAAAAGGGCAGGGTGTTGCTTGGGATATCGTTTGATATCTCAAATGCGTTCAACTCCCTGCCCTGGCCAGTGATAGGGAGGGCTCTGAGACGCATGGGCGTCCCTCCCTACCTGGTGGAGGTCATCCGGGACTACTTCCGGGGCAGAAACCTGTCATATACGGACAGGGACGGGGTGGTGTGGACGAGGCTCGTCGGAGCCGGTGTTCCGCAGGGCTCAGTTTTGGGCCCGCTGCTGTGGGACATTGGCTTCGACGAGGTCCTCCGTGTCCCTCTTCCCCCGGACTGTTGGCTCGCGTGCTATGCGGACGACACGTTCCTGGGGGTTGCGGGGGATACATGGGAGGAAGCGAGGAAACTGGCCGAGGTAGCGGCTGGCTGCGTGGTCCGCGCGGTCGGGAATATTGGATTACGGGTGGCGCCCCAAAAGACACAGGTGATGTTCTTTCACAGGAGGGGTGCCAGGGTGCCGCCCGGCCTATTCCTGACCATAGAGGGAGTTCGCGTCCCCATAGGGGCCCGGCTCAAACACCTGGGCCTCTGGCTGGACGGAGCCTGGAGCTTCGGCGAGCACTTCGCTCGCCTTGTCCCCAGGGCGCTGGGTGTGGCCAACAGCCTAGGCAGGCTGTTGCCGAACCTGGGAGGGGCGAGTGGACGTGTTCGCCGACTTTACGCGGAGACGGTCAACGCCGTGACACTGTACTGAGCCCCAGTCTGGGTCTGGGAGCTGGCGGCCACTGAACGCCTTAAGATGCTGTTGCGTCGCGTTCAACGCGTGGTGGCCGCCAGGGTGTCACGTGCTTACAGGACCGTCTCCCATGCGGCGGCAACGACCCTGTCCGGACTCCCGCCGATGGAGCTCGTGGCGGGTGCGCATGCTAAGGTTTATTACCGAACGCGCGAGCTTCAGAGGATGGGGGTCACGTTAACGGATAGGGTCCGCAAAGCGGTTAGGCTCCAGGCGCAGACGACTTTCATGGAGGAGTGGGAACACTATTTAGAGAATCCCGCTCTAGCGGGGAGGAGGGTCGTCGAAGCCGTCCGGCCCTGTCTGCGCGACTGGGCAGGCAGGAGGGGACGCGGATTATCGTTCCATTTGACGCAGGTGCTCACCGGACATGGCTGTTTCGGAGAGTACTTGTGTCGAATCGAAAAAGAGCGTACCACGCAGTGTCACCACTGCGACGCGGTTCTGGACTCGGCGCAGCACACGCTGCAGTATTGCCCAGCGTGGGAGGAGGAGCGCCGGGTCCTCAGGAGCCGCGTCGGGGAGGACCTCTCGCTCTCGGCCATAGTGGCTGCGATGGTCGGGAGCGAGGTGAAATGGGCGGCCGTAACCTCCTTCTGTGGCCAAGTCATGGTGCAGAAGGAGGAGGCGGAGAGGGACCTACCGTCGCAGAACCGTGGCGCCTTCAGAAGGCCGCGCGGGAGAGCTCCCAGAAGGGGGGGAGCCCGCGGAAGGCTCCCACCCGCACCGGCCCGGCCAAGGACTGGTGTGGGATAAGGTTCCGGGGGAGGGGGATGATACCCCCCCCCCCCCAACGAGGAGAATGGCGCGATGAGGAAGAGAGAGTTAGGGCGGCCATTCAACTGGCCGCCCAAGCACTAGGCGCATATCCGGGGGTTTTTGCGGCCCTGGGTATGCGCCACGTGCATTCGCGCCCCTCACTGCACGCAATTGCGTGTAATGAGGGGCCCGGGGGGAGGGTCGGTCCGCGGGCGGGGGCTCCTAGCGGGCCGACATTACCTTCCCCCACATGGCTGGGTGGCTGAGACGGTGGTGTCCCGCCTCGGCCACGATAGAGAAGCGGCTCCAATCAGGCTGAGAGCCTGTGCTCCTCTCCGACGAGAGGGGCACGAGCTGGTTAGCGCTGGGGGGTGGCGGAAGGATATAGTTAGTTCCCGCCACCTCCCCCAATAAAAGCGCAGAGGAAGGCACCCGGTGGGGTTTTAGTGTAAGAATCCGACATAACCGCCCGTCCTCTCCCCCGGGGGACGGGGGTATCCAATGTAGGATTTCCCCACCGTTATCAAAAAAAAAAAAAAAAAAAAGCCTACCGGTGGAGGGGGTGCGGGATGGGGGCCGAAGGTCTCCCTTGCACCCCCCGCGTGTGTGTGTGTGTGTGTGTGTACACCGCATGTGTGTGCGTAATAGAACTGTGCGCAATTGCTCGTGGGCAATTGAACGGTGTGCAATTAAACGGTGTGCAATTGAACAGTAGGCGATTGAACATTGTGCGATTGAACGGTGCGCGATTGAACGATGCGCAATAGATCTGTGCGCAATAGAACTGTCCGCAATCGAACCGTGTCCAATCGAACCGTGTCCAATCAAACGGTGTCCAATCGAACCGTGTCCAATCGAACGGTGCGCAATTTTTTGTGTCTAATAGCACGGTGTGCAATTGCAACGTATGCAATTGTACTGTGCGCAACTGAAGGCTTCTCGTTGTGCTTCCGCCATTTCTATCAGATTCACGTTTTGTTACGCGGAGCAGTATTCTTCTGGGTTAAACTCGCTACTATTGTAGGATGTCAACGAGTATTCTCGTCGGTGCGAGAGTCCGCTATTCGTGCGGGTTGAATTTTCGAAACGCTCAAACGCGTATGAGGGGTTTAATAGATTATCTTCGGGGCAGTTATTATTTTGTATGAGGCTTGCCTCCAAATCGTCAAATTGAAATTCACGTTCAATTACTATGTTTGGATGTAATTCGGATTCGGATTGGCTCTCGCTTGAAAAGTACGCGTCTAACAATAAGTTTCTGCGCACGCTCGCGTATCGTTTACACCTATTTCGGTCGTACGAACGGGTCTTAGTGGGCTATTTCTACGCGCTCGTTGTGACTCTTCGCTGTGAAGCCACGATTCATTTTGCTCAGCAGGACAAGTGTTTTCGCCCTCCGACATTTACCGCTTTACAAATGGGTTTCTAATGAGCTTTACAAATGTTTAATCTCAACTTACATTACAGTCGCTAGTCGCATGTTGCTTATCGCTGCGCTGCTGGCCTGTCGGCGAGTCACCGTGTGGTAGTTCGGCGCCTTCTCGGGTTTCACCTGTCCCTCGTCGGCTGCTACCGGGTGTTCCTCTTTCTGCTTCTCTGTCTGCTGTGCTTCCTTTGGGGATTTCTGCACTGCCTTGACGATTTTGTTACTTTTTCAGATGTCTGGATGTTCCTGGGCTCCCTTGATGCTTGATCCCACCGCTGCCACCACTTTGTTGTGCCGCTCCGTGCACGTCGTGGGATCTTCACTCCGCGAGGGTGTCGCAGGGACAAATTCACTGACTCTGTTTACAATATTCCTTAATAAATTTTACTTGTCTTTTAATTTACAAAGGTTTTAATTATTTATGTGAGACTGTTCGTTATTAGCGTCAACTCCGAACTGTTCTCTCGATGCCTTCTCTCCTTCCTATTTATTTCCTTCGGTTGTCGGGCCAAATTAGCTCAGGGCTGTCCTTACTCAGCTTTCCTCGTATCCTCTCTAGGTCGCGTCGATTTCTTAGTACGGGCCGTGCAGTCAGCTGTTGTGCTGACTCGCGGTTTCGTCAGTTCTCTTTCGCTCGCGATTACTTATTGTAATTCTTATTTCTAAATGTCGTAATTAGGGCAATATTCGGTTCGCAACAATATCCTTTACTCGCTTAGGCGTAGGAAAATTTTTGGCAGTTTGTATTTTGGAAGGGTCAGGAAATATACCGAATGAGTTCTACTCACCCGTGCTAGGGCGAATTTCCATCCTCTAGCATTTTTTCAATCTATTTACTTCTTCTTTATGCTTCTTGGGTAGGCGATATGGTCGGACGTTCACTGGCGCGCTATCAGCTTGCGTCGTGATCTCATGTTTCACCGCTGTGGTGAATGTCAGCTTATCGTATTCTAAGTGGAAAACATCGCAAAAATCGTCGCATATCTGCTATAACGCCGTTATTTCGTTGTCATTAAAATATTCCATTCTTAATATTTGACGTAATTTTTCGCGTCGTTCTTGAATAGATTTTCGCTCTTTGGTCGCGTGTAACGTGATTAGGTCAGCCGTGTCATTAACCGGCACCTCATCTAGAGATACATGCAGTGTGAGCATCTCTACTGGCTTCTCCGTTACATTTAGTACGCTTATCGAACAAATGAACTCTTTTGGTTGTACCATGCATTTTCCAATAAAGACTCCTGGTATAGGTTCACCTTTTACGATACCTATTCTATTTTGATCGGTTATCGCCTGTATGATGATTTCGCTGCGAGGCGGTAGTGTTAACTTCTTTTACGGTCGGAGTTTAAGAATTACGTTGCCAATTTGTAGCTGGTTTTTTCCCGTGGAGACAGTCAGCTTGGTATTTCTTGAGGAAATCAATTCCCAGTATGCCTTCATAGTCGATCGAGAAGTCGTCATTACTACGTACATTGAGTGGCGCATGACTTGCTTTCCTAAATTTATTGTAGCTCTTATTTTTCCGATGGTGTACAGTTGGTGTCCTGTCACACCAGTTAATGCCATTTTTTTCTCACTCACTCATGTATCGCCCTTCAGATTTCTTACTTTATTAAGGTGAGCGCCGCTTCGGAATTGAGCAGAAAATTCACTTTTTCCTTTTTTACTTCTTGCATCGGGAGGTTTACGAGGTCTAATTCTCTAGCTGTAATTCTCGTTATCTTTGCCTGTCACTTGTGTAACCTGATACTCGCGGTTCGCTACTTGTTCTTTCTCGGTCTCTCTTCCTCTTTACTGCTGCTGCTGCTGCTGCTATACGATGATTCATTGTCCTTATTTTGTGTTATTCTTTCTTACCTTCGCTGTCCCATTTATCTGTGTCTTTTCATGGATATCAGCTTTTGATTGACGAGTTCGTTCCTGTCGACCAGCATTCTTTTCTTTTATGCCCTGCCTTTTTATAATAGATAATTACAGTATTTCTCAATAGTATTTATTCCACTGGGCTTCTCGGCTTTTGGAAGATAATCCCACCCCTGCCACCAAAATTGTTGTGCTGGGATCAGTGGTTGAGGGTGCTCAGGGTCGGCACAAAGGGGATTCGTAGAGTTGAATCCTTTCTACTGTCGGAGCGACGAATTCCCTTTGTGCCAACTCCGAGGACCCTCAACCTTTGGTCCCGGCACAACACATGTAATCTTTTTAATGCAAATTTTAACGTGCAAAATCCAATTTTAAAATCCACAGTTGTAAGAACGATTCAGCGTTTTACTCAAACAAGTAGCGTGGCCGCGCCGCGTCCGCGCAGTGGCCGATCCAAATCTATCTCCAATTATGAAAAGAGAGCAGATATTCTGCAAAGCTTTATCACATACCTAATGCGTCTACTAGAAAAGTTGCTGCAGAAAATAAAGTCAGCAGAAGTCAATGATTTAATTGATAAAAAATTTTATCGGGAAATGGAATTTTGCGAAGACTCTCGGAAAAAGGTAAATAAAAGAACACATGATATATATATAACGAACTATATTTTACAAATTTTTTATATATGCATATGTATAAAATAAGTGCTTATGTCTATAATAAATTTTAGTATGTACAATAAATCGATATATAATTACACATATTCCAGGGTTAAATATTAGTGCATTAATTTTTCTTAACTTAACTTAATTTAATACAATTAAAATTATACAATTTTACGCTTTTTTACAACTTAAAAACTTTATGAACGAATAAACAATATTAATAACAAAATAACTTTCTGAAATATCTTTAATTAAAACATAATTGTGATTATGGCAAGGCAACTTGTATAATCACAAATGAATAATTGGCAAGAAGCTAAATATTTCTGAAAATATTTATTATAGGGGAACGGGGGGTAGTTAGCTTCTGACAGCGGGTAGCCCCGGACATTATTAAAATGGCCATAGATACGCGGAATATATAAATTTTAATAATGTCCGAGGCTACCCCCGTTTCCCTATAAAATTTTAAAATTTGACAAAGATATAAAGGAATATATTACATATAAAATTATAAAGTTTATGAAATTTATATTTGGATAGAAGATATTATTATGCAACTTATATTTGTAGATAAAATATTTTGCATTATTGTGTGTGTGTGTATACAATAAGTGCTTATGTGTATAATAAATTCTAGTATGTATGGTCGTGGTCAAAAAGGTTGTCCGACTTTTTTTTATAATTTTTGGAACGCACTCTGTCATGTGAGAGTTGATGGTCCCTGCTCACGGCCATAACCTAAAGTTTCGCAGTGACATATTATCGGAGCAGATGGACAATCTATACAAAGTGTCGGAATAATTTGAAATACCAGAAGAAGTATAAGCACGTGTATTTTGACGCAAGGAACAAAGCCAGTCATAAAGAGGAAAAAAGAGAAGAGGAATATGAGCAGAGAATGGTAAGTAAAATGACCAGTGACCAATATTAGAAAAGAAATGTAAGAAATAATAATATATCCATATAAATATTTATATACCTATATAAATAACTTTAGACAAACAATTTTTATTAACAATTATCAATATGACAATAAAGAAATGCATAATTATGACATAAAATATATAATTAAAATAAATAAATACAATAGCATATAATAAGTAATAACTATTGCAGTAATTGTTATGCACTTGAAGCAAAATAAATGACATTGTATGCAGAATTATTTTAAAAAATTCTACAACAAGAATTATTTGACCAAACTGACGTTTAATATCGTAGTATTACATTAAGTCGACGTTTCGACACTGGTTTTGTGTCCTTATCAAGAGTTTGCTATAACAACGAAATCATGTTACACGAAAATAAAACGCACAAGGAACAAAGAGCGGAGAAAAAACAATATATACCTGTCACATATTAAAAATTAACAGCTCATAGAGCACAAAAACTTTCTTGCAGTTTTAACACTTTGTCGAATTTCGTAGTGAAGGAACCGCTTCCCTCTTTAATTAATCGTGCAATGTAGCCCGAAAAAGACATAGTCGGCACGAAGAAATGTAAGAGTCGCCGATCCGAGTCGAAGGTCGGCGTTGAACTAATTTAAAAATACTGGCTATGCGAGTGGGTCACAGAAAGAAAAACATAAGCACGAAGAGAAAAACAGTTATGTAGATCTTATAATTCGGTCATATAACGGATTCAGATTTTCCGTGTCTTTTTTTAGATTGATCGTATTATTGTGTTTTTTAATGTAAAACATCTCCGCTATTTCTCCCTTCCTCACATTTCTCTCCCTATGCAACACTTCAGGAGTGGACCATTTAAAATCATGCCCGTGCATCAATTGGTGCTTGCTGACTACCGAGTGCTTACTTTCGTCTTTTTTGATGTCACTAAGATGTTCCTTCACACGAGTTTCCAGGTGTCTTAATGTTTGTCCTATATAGGACACATTACAGTCATTACAGTCAATTTTATAAACTACACCCGTTTCCTTCATGTTATCCAGTTTATCTTTGCCACGTTTTATGACAGAATCAAGCTTTTTGGGGATCGTGTGGAAGACATCGAAGCCACATCGGTTCAAAGTACGGCGAATATTTTCACTTAAACCCTTTACATAAGGAAACACAAAATGTCTTCGGGCGTCGAAAGTGTTGATGGTATTACTGGAGTCGATGATGTCCTTGCGATAATTTAACTCTTTTAGCCTTTTATTAATTTGCTTATTAATAACGTGTTTAGGGAAGCAATTATTTATAAGGATGTCCTTAACAATTTCAATGTTGGAACTATGAAATTGCTTGTCCGAGAGTAAAATTGCGTGGTCAACCAAGCTAGTAATCGTGTTATTTTTGTACTTTTGTGGATGATTGGAAAAATAATTAACGTACCGGCCCGAAAACGTAGGTTTCCGGTACCAATTAGTCAAAAGTCTATTACCGTTTCTGATAATCAAAGTGTCTAGAAACGGAATGGACCCGTTAACTTCCATTTTGTGCGTGAATTTTAGACGAGGGTGGTAGTTGTTAAAAACTGTAAGAATATCATTAATTCGGTCTTTAGGTATTATGGCAATAACATCATCGACATATCTGCGGAAAAACGATAAACCAAAATTGAGTACGGCAAGGCAGTGGGTTTCCAGATCCTCCATTACAATATCAGCCAATATTGGTGATAGAGGAGATCCCATCGGGCTGCCAAAGATCTGTTCGTATGTGTTTCCGTTAAAACTGAAACTCGTAGATCTCAGTACCAACTCAATAGCATGCGAAAATTGCGGCAAACTGAGCTCTGTGATCCGAGAGATATCTTGCCACCGTTTCTCTATCGCCTTAAGAACTAACTCCTTAGGGATATTGGTGAAAAGAGCCGTTACATCAAGGGAAACGAGTACTTCATCGGCATTGATCTCTCTATTGTTAATTTCTCTCACGAAAGACCAACTGTCCTTGATATGAGACTTTGGTGTACGGATACCGCGTTGTAAAATATCATGAAGAAAAGACGCTACATTATATGTATATTATACATATTAGGCACATCATATATAGTTTCAGGAGGAGAAGCGATGAGATTAAGCAAAAATGTTGTGCAAGAAATTGTTGGTGCATTCCCTGGTATAGATGAGGCAATGAGTTATGCAGAAGTTATGAAGTGCCATTTTTATATTTCTTATTTTTGTAAAACATTAATAGGATAATCTACCTTTCTAGTAAACTAAAAGATACATCTTAGATCTTCTATTCTCTATTTCCTTTTTTTTTTATTTTAATTCCTTTACATGCTGGTTCTAGGCTTGTAAAAGGAATGAACTTCTCTGTTGTGGCGTTTGATACTGCACCTACTGGGCACACATTGAGGCTACTATCGTTTCCGCAAGTGGTTGAAAAAGGATTGGGAAAACTAATGCGTTTAAAAATGAAGATTAGTCCCTTTATCACACAAGTTAGAATTAATCCATGCTATTTTGAGTATTTTTCCTAAAATTAATACATATTAGGTATATCAAGTGTCCTCCCCGAATTATTTAAATTGAAAAAAGATTGTTCTTTTATAGATAAGTTCATTGTTGGGATTAACGGATTTCAGTGTAGATACATTCTCCAATAAGATGGAGGAAATGCTTGCTGTCATTCGACAAGTTAACGAACAGTTCAGAAATCCCGATCAGACAACGTTTATATGTGTTTACATAGCAGAATTTTTGTCGCTTTATAAGACAGAACGACTTCACAAGAATTAACAAAATATGGTATTGATACTGATAATATTATAGTAAACCAACTGTTATTTTTGAAAGATGGAGATAGTCCTTGTTGGCTGTGTCTTGCAAGGCATAAAATTCAAGATAAATATCTAGAGCTATAATATTATCACTATAATATTATCGGTAATATTAGCACTATAATATTATCGGTATCAATACCATATTTTGTTAATTCTTGTGAAGTCGTTCTGTCTCATAAAGCGACAAAAATTCTGCTATGTAAACACATATAAACGTTGTCTGATCGGGATTTCTGAACTGTTCGTTAACTTGTCGAATGACAGCAAGCATTTCCTCCATCTTATTGGAGAATGTATCTACATTGAAATCCGTTAATCCCAACAACGAACTTATCTATAAAAGAGCAATCTTTTTTCAATTTAAATAATTCGGGGAGGACACTTGATATACCTAATATGTATTAATTTTAGGAAAAATACTCAAAATAGCATGGATTAATTCTAACTTGTGTGATAAAGGGACTAATCTTCATTTTTAAACGCATTAGTTTTCCCAATCCTTTTTCAACCACTTGCGGAAACGATAGTGTAGCCTCAATGTGTGCCCAGTAGGTGCAGTATCAAACACCACAACAGAGAAGTTTATTCCTTTTACAAGCCTAGAACCAGCATGTAAAGAAATTAAAATAAAAAAAAAGGAAAGAGAATAGAAGATCTCAGATGTATTTACAATTTTAGTTTACTAGAAAGGTAGATTATCCTATTAATGTTTTACAAAAATAAGAAATATAAAAATGGCAAATTTACTTCATAACTTCTGCATAGCTCATTGCCTCATCTATACCAGGGAATGCACCAACAATTTCTTGCATAACATTTTTGCTTAATCTCATCGCTTCTCCTTCTAAAACTATATATGATGTGCCTAATATGTATAATATACTAGAATTCTTTAAAATAATTCTGCATACAATGTCATTTCTTTTGCTTCAAGTGCATAACAATTACTGCAATAGTTATTACTTATTATATGCTATTGTATTTATTTATTTTAATTATATATTTTATGTCATAATTATGCATTTTTTTATTGTCATATTGATAATTGTTAATAAAAATTGTTTGTCTAAAGTTATTTATATAGGTATATAAATATTTATATGGGTATATTATTATTTCTTACATTTCTTTTTTAATATTGGTCACTGGTCATTTTACTTACCATTCTCTGCTCATATTCCTCTTCTCTTTTTTCCTCTTTATGACTGGCTTTGTTCCTTGCGTCAAAATACACGTGCTTATACTTCTTCTGGTATTTTAAACTATTTCGACACCTTGTATAGATTGTCCATCTGCTCCGATAATATGTCACTGCTGCGAAACTTTAGGTTATGGCCGTGAGCAGGGACCATCAACTCTCACATGACAGAGTGCGTTCCAAAAATTATAAAAAAAAGTCGGACAACCTTTTTGACCACGACCATACAATAAATCGATATACAATTACACAGGGTTAAATATTAATGCTTTAATTTTTCTTAACCTAATTAACTTAATTTAAAACAATTAAAATTACACAATTTTACTCTTCTTTACATTCGTTCTTAAAAAACTTGAAGAACGAATAAAAACAATATTAATAACAAAATATCTTTCTAAAATATCTTTGATTAAAACATAATTGTGATTATAGCAAGGCAACTTGTACAATCGCAAATAAATAATCGGCAAAAAGCTAAATATTTCTAAAAATGTTTATTATATAAAATTTTAAAATTTTACAAAGATATAAAAAAATATATTATAAATAAAATTATAAAGTTTAAAAAATCTATATTTAAATAGAGGATATTACTATGCAACTTATATTTGTAGATAAAATATATTTTTCGTTATTGTGTGTGTGTATACAATAAGTGCCTATGTGTATAATAAATTCTAGTATGTACAATAAATTGATATATGATTACATATATTCCAGGGTTAAATATTAGCGCTTTAATTTTTCTTAACTTAACTTAATTTAAAACAATTAAAATTACACAATTTTACTCTTCTTTACAACTTAAAAAACTTGAAGAACGAATGAAAACAATATTAATAACAAAATATCTTTCTAAAATATCTTTGATTAAAACATAATTGTGATTATAGCGAGGCAACTTGTACAATCGCAAATAAATAATCGGCAAGAAGCTAAATATTTTTGAAAATGTTTATTATATAAAATTTTAAAATTTCACGAAGATAAAAAAGAATATATTAAAAATTATAAAGTTTAAGAATATTTGAATAGAAGATATTACTATGCAACTTATATTTATAGATAAAATATATTTAGCGTTATTGTGTGTTATTTTATAAAATAAGATATACAATTAAACTCCTGTCAAGTATTACGCATTAGGTACGCAACACAGACATGACATATACAATAATATTTACAATTTATTACCCAAAAATACTATTTCAAAAAATAATAGATATTGTTACATAGTATAACTTATTTTTACGTATTCACGCAAATATTTTTGAAAATATTTGTTAATTCAAATTATTTTACATTTAACTTGACCTTTTAAATAGGATATATAGTATGACCTTTTAAATAGAACAGGTTTTAAATAGGATATCTTGCACTCTGCTTTGTTTTGTTCTCACTGAAGGTATTTCCGAGATTTTAAAGTAACTTTTATTGTGTTAATACCTGATGCCGTATATTATTTCTTGAAAAACATAAATTAATTAATTTACCTCATCTTTCTACATGTATAAATATTAAAGTAAGGTTGTTGCATAAAAAATGAATACTTTGCGAGATATTTTTTATTTTATCTTAATTTTACGTTTTATTTTAGGACAAAATATCTCGCAAAATTTTTGATATTTTATTTTGCTTTAATATTTTTACGTACGTCAAGATGATAGTCCTATGCAATGCAATTTCTTCCTTACTGTGGATATATGCGCGCTATATGTAATATGGTTCCTTTTTTTTATATATTGCTAGTTAAATAGATATAAATCCGTATGAAGTTGTTGTAATAGCACAACTGTCACACACACACACACACACGCGCGCGCGCGCTATTGTATTTTAAAGTAAATATGCACTTATTTACTCTTGCTAAAACTAAATCATAGACGTATACAGGGTGAGTAAAAAGTCTGGAACCTGTGAAATATCTCGAAAACAAGACATTTTAGAATAAATGTTTCATACAAAAGGTGTAGGGTTTAAAAAGATCTATTTACTGACCTTATCAGTTTGACCATGGGTGGCGTCTCCAAGGTCAGGTTAAGATCACTTTAAATGTTTTTAATAAAAATCCTTATTTTTTATTGCATATTTTTGTAGCTTTTGTCGAGATGTTTTCAAAACATTATAACAAAGCTCTGTTTCGTTAAGAATTTCCTAAGATAATTTCAAATTTTGTCATGATATTTTTCATGTAAAACATGAAATATCTCGTAAAGTATTCACTTTTCGATGACTTTACCTTCATACTTTTGTACGTGGAATAATGAAAGAAATCGAATAATAATATTAATTTTTTCCATTTGCAATTTTGTAAAATTGAATGCATCTACAAAATGCAATCAAATTTTTTAAAATAATTTTTTTTTAATAAGAATCGATTTCTTTCATTATTCCACGTACAAAAGTATGAAGGTAAAGTCATCGAAAAGTGAATACTTTACGAGATATTGCATATTTTACATAAAAATTATCATGACAAAATTTGAAATATCTCAAAAAATTCTTAACAAAAGAAAGCTTTCTTATAATGTTTTGAAAACGTCTCGACAAGGGTTACAAGAATGTGCAATAAAAATAGGGTTTTATTTAAAAAATTTAAGGTGATCTTGACCTGACCTTGGAGACGCCACCCATGGTCAAATTGATAAAGTTAGTAAATAAATCTTTTTGAATCCTACAACTTTTTTATAAAACA
The DNA here is from genome assembly GCA_035220615.1 of Leptothorax acervorum. NCBI lineage: Eukaryota > Metazoa > Arthropoda > Insecta > Hymenoptera > Formicidae > Leptothorax > Leptothorax acervorum. The sequence continues at coordinate 191,811 of JASTWQ010000315.1, forward strand.
TTTTTTCTAAAATGTCTTGTTTTTGACATATTTCACCGGTTCCAGACTTTTTACTCACCCTATATAATAGACTGAACATTGCCATTAGAGAGCTGTAGATAAGATTTAGAGGACAGAGATATGCTTGCTGGGATGCTTTTTTGTCTGTATAGTGGGGAGAAAGAAAGGTAAAGAAACAAGGAAATATATTTCCCAGCAAGCATATATTTCTGTTCTTTAGATATGTTCTTTCCTACAGCTCTTCAATAGCAATGTTCAGTCTATTATATACGTCTATGCGCTAAATTCTTTTGGTGTTATTTCGTACTTCCTTATATAAAAAAGTTTGGTGTTATTTTTATGTCCAAATTTTTTTTTTCGGCCTAGTTACATATTATTTTAAATTTTGCATTCCTGATACCGCGTTTTTTTGTTTAATAATGATAAAACTATGTCACTATGTGATAATAGTAAAAATATTATGAAATATACCTACTCAATTATATCTGTGTGTATATACGACTGTATATCGTGTTATGTTGTGTGATATTATAATATTAATATAATATTATGTGTAAGCATTTTTCTTAATGATATAAACTAATACACAAACTAGAACAAATAAAATATTTAAATTTAATTACATTATTAGATATTATTTGTATAATGGCAGTACATATGAAAAAGTCAAAAATTGAAATAAAATAGGTATTTTATAAAAACAAAATTGATTTTAAGGTCTTTTATAACACTAACGGCAGCTATCTTCAGTTATGACATCAGAGGCGAAAAAGTAGCAAGAAAACCATAGGAAACAATGTATTACATAAAATTTAACTGATGGATTATTCAGTAAATAATTGATTACGTTTTAATGCTTTTTTCAGTTTCATTGTTTCTGACATTATAATCTATAAGCGTAATATGCATATTTTATTGTTTAAAAAAAAGAATGTTTTATTTTAATGTCATCACTACATTACAAGTAATCAAACTTATACTAAATAATAGAATTTATAATTATTAATTAAAAAATAACAGACCAGCTGATTATTATAAAAATAAACGTATAACATTAATAATCTTCTTGTATATGCATACAACAGTTTTGATCTCTTTCTTCCCTATTTTTTTATATTAATTTGATGTATTTTGTGAAATACTAATTTATTTATAAACGTAATAATAGTGACACACACATACACACACACACACACACACGCGCGCGCGCGCGCGGGCAGCGCGCGTGTATTTACAACTAATATAGCATTTTACTTAAAGGATGTTGCCGTACCTATATAGTAAATTTTCTAAAACTTATTTCTGCATATAAAAAGCTATTACACGTATACATATATAAATATATGTGTATTTTATGTAAATATATTTCTAAAACATTATTCCACGCACACACAGTTTTCATTTGCTATAAAAAGAGTATTATAGCGTTCTTAGAGAAAATTATTAGTTTAAGACATTTTTAAATACCTTTTTATAGAGAAAAACGTATTGAATGGTATTTTTAAAAATGTAGTTTTGCTTAAGAAAAAATAGTTGCGTTTTCCAGTTGCACGCATATGCACATAAATACATATAATAGAGACGTGCATGGTTAGAGCAACTGAAACCATTCAATTCTGTTTTATATCCTCTTTCCATATCTGAGAAAACTAATTTTGACGATATAATCCATCAGAATTCTGTGAACACTATATATATGTATATTAGGGTGCCAATTTTTTGGGGTGAAAAATTGGATTTTAAATCTTACCCCTTAAATTTGTTCTACCAACTCTCAAATAAAGATCCTTGGAAAACAGGCGCTGTAGCTTAATGTTTAGAGGTCAAAGCCTCTAAACATTAAATTTTTTTCGGTAAAAAGTGATAAAAAAAATTGCATTTTTTACTTATTTTTACTGCTAAATCTCTTTTAGTTAACTTATTAAAGTACCTGGCCATCAAGTTTGAGGTACAACACATGAAACAAAAATGTAAATATAAGTAATTAATGCAATCTTTGGCATAAAATCGTCTAGAGCAAATATAAAATGATTTGATAAATTTAATCATTTTTTAACTATCTACGGCTTATAATTTTGTTTTGTAAGTAAATATATCAAACGCCACTTTAGAAAAACATTCTATTATCTTCAAACTAAAGCCTCCCCAAGGTTATATGCTGTAGGATTCAATGTAGAAAATTACATTAAGTGCACTATTTAATAAAATATCAATATTTTGAAGCAATTAATGACAAATAATTTTTAAGCTACAGCCTAATAATCTTACAGAGGCTTTAGTTTGAAGATGATAGAATGTTTTTCTAAAGTGGCGTTTGATATATTTACTTACAAAACAAGATTATAAGCCGTGGATGGTTAAAAAATGGTTAAATTCATTAAATTATTTTATATTTGCTATAGACGTTTTCATGCCGACGATTGCATTAATTACTTATATTTACATTTTTGTTTTATGTGTTGTACCTCAAACTTGATGGCCAGGTACTTTAATAAGGTAAGTAAAAAAGATTTAGCAGTAAAAATAAGTGAAAAATGCAGTTTTTTTATCGCTTTTTCAAAAAAATATAATGCTTAGAGGCTTTAAGCGACCTCTAAATATTGAGCTACAGCACCTGCTCTCCAAGGATCTTTATTTAAGAGTTGGTAAACCAAATTTAAGGGGTGAAACTTAAAATCAAATTTTTGACCCCCAAAAATTGGCACCCTAATATATATACATATGTGTATAATGTGTATATGCGCATGATAAGTTGTCCCACAACTCACGACCGTTTAATGACGGATTGCTAAACTCAAAACAAAAATTCTAAGACAATAATTTCGAGATTACAATGTTTTTTAAATAAATAGTACTTAAAATTGATGAATCAGGTAGCCCATCAGGTAGTTTGTATATCTAGACAGCGTTGTGCATCGATGCGTCACTCTATGGTACAAGGCTTTCATACAATCTTGTATGATATCGTAGCAATTAGGGGAGACCGGGGCAAATCGGTCAACGGGGTAAAAGTGTCAAATCAAATATCTCGGAACCTGTATATTGTGCGAACTCGCTATTAACATTGTAAACGCGTCTTATGGTACCCATGTGACCAACGGAGTTTCGGCAGATTACCTGCCGTGTTATGATTTTTACGAGGGCAAACGTGTTTTCGGAAGGTGAAAGTAAAATTTTCTGCGCGTGGAAATTGTGTAATATCTACAATAATATTTGCTCTCCAAATCTCCAGGCACGTGATTATAAAGAGTAATGCATGCTGAACACGAATCCAGTGTAGTTTTTTCATTATCGTTCATGTCTAATATTTTGTGGGCGATGAAACCTGAAACTTGTGTTTGGGGCAAATTGGTCAGTAAGCACCCGGGGTGGACTTTTATAATATTGGCAAATTTTATAATTTTATTATATTTTTCAGTCTTTTCTACCCCTATTTCATATATTTTTCTTTAATATTTGGTTGATTAGTTCTTGAGTTATAGAATCCGTACACACACACAAAAACACAAAATAATAAAATTTTTTAACACTAATTAATAAATGTTTACATTTTTCTATTACCAAATAATTAATAAAATGTATCCTATCAGTTTTCATAATCGGAATTATGTATTTTTATAGAGTGACAGTTTTACCCCGGCATTTTTGAGATTTCAATTTTTCCACCGTTGTCGTTTTTGCTCTATACCGGTTAAACAAAGCGACGTAGACAAAAATTTCCTACATAAATTTTGTAGCTAAAGGTTCACTCTTAAAAATGGTATACCACATTTAACTAAAATTATTTATTTTGTTGTTAAAAATCGGCACCGAAAAAAACTTGACCGATTTGCCCCGGTCTCCCCTACGCGTATAATAATGCTTGTATTTCTTTTATTGACTGAATTATATTTAAATATCTTACCTTACGTTACGCAATATTACTTACCACATTGTATACATGCAAATAATAATTTTATAAAATTTTATACACCTGTTATTTAAAAAATAGCCTCGATATTTTCGCCTTTATTAGAATTTTGTTTTATTTAAACTCATTAATACGTCATTAAAATTAGAATCATAAATTATGGGATTCGGTACGTGTAGCATACATGCGTGCGCGCATATAGGAAAAAAGAGGGTAGAATTTCTACCGTAGAAATGAGAGAAAGGAAATAATGTGAAGAAAGAAGAGAGAAGAGAAAAAGAGCGCGTGCCTATATTCTCACACATCTATATGTACGTGCGCGTAAAAAAAACATATACAGCGCGTGCGTGCACACATGCATAGTACCCTACAAGTCCAGTATGGTACAGTATCAATGATACATGTAACGCTGTGTGTAATTTCTGCGTGCTTCTTGTTTAAATAAACCGTCTAACTTAGCGTATTAAGAATAACAGACGACATATCAAACATACAGGTTATATAAGTTTTTCTTTTTTAATTTTTTTCTGATGTTGAACTTTTGAAACATTCAGTAACACGCACTTGCGCACGCACACACGTATGCACGCATAGAAAAAATAGTATAAAGAGAATTAATAGCATAGTGCATATTTCTTTGAAAAATAGAGTACAACTAGAATACAACGGTGTATATATGTTACGGGCAAAGTCCGCATGGTGGGCAGTGTCGACATTGCCCGGGCCATGTCAGCATTGCACAACGCGACTGGGCAAAGCCCGCAAAAATGGTTTCTCAGCGGACATGGCCCAGTTTGATGTGGGCAAAGTCAACACTGCCCATCCAGCGGTGGCAATGTTAGCAACTATTATCACATTGCGGACTTTGCTCGGTTCAAAGTGGGCAATGTCGACATTGCTAAATTTCCGTGGGCTAAATGGACGGAGTCCGTAGTAGTTTAGGTATTCTTAATTTTTGAGGACAGATACTTATGTAATAAAATTACTAGGTGCAAATTTTTACAGTATTTATTATAGAAAATAGATCAAAAACTTAATACACAGTTATAGTTTTTCTTTTAAAATGAAATAAATATTTATTGAATTATTATTTAGTATACTGCAAATATAGAAAAAATTAAATCATTATGAATCGTACATAACGAAAACAATTAATTATTTTTATTTTAAAATTTTGATTGCAAAAATTTCTCATTCTAGTCGTTTTTTCTTATTTTTATTGTCAGGTTTATCTCAATAATTGTAATAAACAAGCATTAATAAATTTTAACAGTAAACTGTTATAAAATAAATAATTTGATTGTCTTTTGAATAAACATATAATTTTCTGTTTGTTTGTTTTATTAAGATTTTTTAATATACTATTTTTGTAGACTTCTGAAGTTTATACATACATATTATTGGACGTGACTGCTCATCAAAACTTTGGCACAACACAAACTAAACCTTTCAATTTTTAATCTAAATCGCAAAATAAAACAAAAATTTTGCAACATTTGTATTACAAGTATACTTGAAAAATAAACAGTAAGAAACAAACCAAAGTGTACATAAAATTTCGTATACCTTTAGATTATTATTTATTTTGACATGGCAATGAGTTGTGACTATTCGAATTACATAAAATGCCTGTTTTTTTACACTTACAACGGTTCGTTGTGCATTTAATTTTGCAGTTACATTTAACATGGCCCTGAGATCTAAACGCTGATTGAAGTTATGTACAATTCGTAATAATTTAATTTTTTCTATATTTGCAGTATACTAAATAATAATTCAATAAGTATTTATTTTATTTTAAAAGAGAAACTATAACTGTGTATTGAGTTTTTGATCTATATTTTATAATAAATACTGTTAAAAATTTGCATCTAGTAATTTTATTACATAAGTATCTGTCCTCAAAAATTGCGCTAGGCTGCGGTCCGCGACTACTACGGACTCCGTCCATTTAGCGCAGCTTAGCCCACGGAAATTTAGCAATTTCGACATTGTCCACTTGGAACCGAGCAAAGTCCGCAATGTGATAATAGTTGCTGACATTGCCACCGCTGGATTGACAGTGTTGACTTTGCCCACATCAAACCGGGCCATGTCCGCTAAGAAACCATTTTTGCGGGCTTTGCCCAGTCGCGTTGTGCAATGCTGACATGGCCCGGGCAATGCCGACACTGCCCACCATGCGGACTTTGCCCGTAACATATACATATACAGGGTGTCTCATTTTAATTTTTCCACGCAATTATTTCCCAAACTATTTGTTGTTCAAAAAAATTTTTTAAATAGAACGCTCTGTTTCGAGGGGAAATCTTATTATGGACATAAGTCTTGTCTAAGTGAAGGTGCCTCCGAAATTTCAAAGTTACTTGCATTTTTTAATGGAACTATATTTTTACAGAAAAATATATACTACCTGCAAATTAATATTACTTGCTCCAAGTATTTGATAAGTTCATATATCCGCAAATCTACCATAAAGTCGTCATAAGTATCACATTTACTCAAAACATATTCTGGATCTTAACAATTTTAGTATTTGAAACAAGAATATTTAATTAATACGAACATTCTGTTTACTTAAAATATAGAGTCCACGGAAGAGAAGCATATACTTCAATAAAGATATCACATTTTCTTGAGAGAAGTTTACCCGCTATTTGAATCAAGTAAAAATTTTATTCCTCTATAATAATCGCTTACTTCAAAAAAGAATTTGTATTTTTAATGATACTTTTTTTATTTTCTTAATTTTCTTTAATTCTTTAATTCCTAAGTAGAATCGTGGCGCAGAGACTTGTGCGCTAGTCTAGTGAGCCGAAGTCACCGGGGAACCGAGTTCAAATCCGACAAAGATCGTCGATTTTTATTCGATCGCCACCATCCCTGGTGATGGCTCAGAACCTCTCTGCATTTGGAAAGGTTAAATTTACATTTTCAACTTTACAATATAATATGTAGGTTATGTAGAGTCTCTTAGGAGGTTTTAGTGTGCCGAGGGTTACAGTTTAGAATATTAAAATTCCTGTCATCAGCTGGACTCGAACCTGGTTCCTCGTGGTTATGAGTCTGATACTTTTTCACTAGGCCACCCCTCTGATTATATTCTCAGTGCTGTAGTATTTAGTTTTCACAGAAGTAATTAATTGACTTCAAGTATTTCATATTCTTACCTATTTCAATTGAAAACAAGAATTTACTTGAAGCAAGAATAACTTTCTTTCTTCCAAACTTTATTCTATTTCTTCTGATAATTCTTGCAGAGCATTGAAAGAAACATACTTAATCACTTACATCAAATAAATATTCTTACTTTAATATATCGTCAAATATTCAAATTAAGCTTATGTGACTTTTCTTAGATAAAGTTTCATAACATACTTGAAAGAAGAATAAATTCTTCTTTTAAACACATGATGATAAGCTTTTCTAATACTTGTGAGGAGTATATCTTGAAACTAATATTAAAAAAATATTCTTTGTTGAAGAACACTATTACTCAAACAAAATAAAATAAGTAATTGCTTTCCTTGGCTGTAGAATGATATTTTTCTGCGTGTAGGCGTATAGCCCATTCTGAAACGAATTTATTGACCTATGGTTGGTCTTTCAAAGTCATTCATCGTCATTAGAAAAAAATAATTTTCTTTGAAATAAATTTCAAAACTTTTTGGAAGACGTTTCACTCGCCACCAGAGTACAGATGTGGTTCCAGCATAATAATGGTGCTCCTGCTCATAATGACCGCAGGATTCGACAAACGCTGAACTATACGCCTAGCTAAACAAAAATATGTAGTTTGGTAATTATTTAGATTAACTTACCCATCTTCAGTGACCTTGACCTTGACATATGTTGTCAAGGTCACCCTCTTGAGTGACATTCAGAAGGTTTTAGCCCGCGCTCGTTTTTTATTAAAAAGTAATTAACAAAAAAGTTTGAAAAATATAGCAGTTATTTTGAGTATTGAAAGGCATAAGCGACTAAAATGTATGTGGAAATAGTACTGTATAAACGAAAGAGTTATTTAAAGCATTAAAACGTTGATATATTGAACAGTCTTCTTGTTAAAGCAGAGAATAGTACGTTGGTATAGAAAAGTATATATACAATTTTATGTTATAGAAAAGTATAAATACAAAGTATATTCTCTTCTTTAACCATAATTATATGATTTAATTGTATAATTAAAGATAGTTTACAATTATAATCATACAATTATAGTTAAAGCAGAGAATGCTTTACACTCATGCTTTCCAAAACATAACATTGTATATATACTTTTCTATACCCACTATTCTCTTCTTTAACAAAAAGACTGTTCAATATGTCAACGATTCACTGCTTTAAATGACTTTCCTTTGTTCATATATGTATTATTTCGACATACATATTGGTCGTTTTTGTGGTTATATTTTTAAAAAACAAAGATTACTTTAAAATCACAGAGGCGCCTCCACCTAGACAAGACTTGTGTCCGTAATAAGATGTCCTCCGCGAAACAAAGTAAGTTCAATTTAAAACATTTTTTCGAACAACGAATAGTTTGGGAGATAATTACGTGAAAAGATTAAAATGGAACACCCTGTACGCGTGTTGCGTTTATCATTTATAATCATCAAGTTATAACCGAAATTACATTCAACAATTATTTTCACTATGCTTTTTAATGAATGGTGTCATTTTACAGCACCTTAGCTTACAGAAAATGTGCTTGAATTTACTTATTTATTAAAGACAAACAATAGTAATTTTTTAAGTTTTAATTCGCGTAGAATATTATTGTAAATATTATTGCAAATGTAATAATACCGTTTTAGGTAATTATGCACTTTAGGGGACACCCCTTCAATGACCTTGACCATGACTTATGTTGTCAAGGTCATCCTCCTGAGTGACCTTCAGAAGGTTTTAATTGGCGGTCGTTGTTTATTAAAAAGTTATTAACAAAAAAAAGTTTAAAAAATATAGTAGTTATTTTGAGTATTAAAAGACATAAACGCTAATATGTACGTGGAAATAGTACCTATATGAACTAAGGAAAGTTATTTAAAGCAGTGAATCGTTGATATATTGAACAGTGCTTTTGTTAAAGCAGAGAATAGTAAGTATAGAAAGGTAAGTATATATATACTATTTTATGTGTCAGAAAGCATAAATATAATGTATTCTCTGCTTTAACTATAATTCTATGATTATAATTGTAAACTATCTTTAATTGTACAATTATAATTATACAATTATGGTTAAAGCAGAAAATACTTTATATTTATGCTTTCTAACATATAAAATTGTATATATACTTCTCTATACTAATTATTCTCTGCTTTATCAAAAAGATTATTCAATATACGAACAATTCGCTGCTTTATAGCAGTTATTTCGAGTATTGAAAGGCATAAACGACTAATATGTATGTGGAAATAGTACATATATATAAACGAACGAAAGTCATTTAAAGCAGTGAATCATTTATATATTGAACAGTCTTTTTTTAAAGCAAAAAATAGTTGGTATAGAAAAGTGCATATATACAGATTTATGTGTTAGAAAGTACAAATGTAAAGTATTCTCTGCTTTTACCATAATTGCTTATGATTATAATTGTATATAAACTATCTTTAATTTTACAATTATAATCATACAATTATGGTTAAAGGAAAGAATACTTTATATTTATGCTTTCTAACACATAAAATTATTATATACTTTTCTATACCAACTATTCTCTGCTTTAACAAAAAGACTGTTCAATATATTAACGATTCACTGCTTTAAATGACTTTCCTTGGTTCATATATGCACTATTTCCACATACATATTAGTCGTTTATGTCTTTTAATACTCAAAATAACTGCTACATTTTTCAAACTTTTTTTGTTTATAACTTTTTAGTAAACAATGACCGCCAACTAAAACCTCCTGAAGGTCACTCAGGAGGGTGACCTTGATAACAAATATCAAGGTCAAGGTTATTGGAGGGATGTCCCCTAAAGTGCATAATTACTTAGTTTTATACCAAACTGCTCATTTTGACTCGCTTATCGGTAACTTTTCAAATTATAGTTTATTGCCCTTAAAAATACGTCGATTTAAGGGAGGACATACACTCATTGTCAGAAGGGCCTAAAGATACTTATTTTTACTAATTTTTTAATGAAAACTATAATATTAATGTTATTTCAACAGGTTTCTCACTAGTTTTTTATACATGTTTTGGTAAATATTATATAAATTTGAAAATAAAAATACCAATAAATGGCGCCGGGCTTTTCCGTTACTGTAGCAATTTGCAATAACCATTTATTTTTATAAAAATTATTTAAAACCAAAATTTCCAAGAAAATCTTGATAAATAAAAGTCTTTATCGTAGCCGATTTAAAAAATCCTCAATTTGACAAAATAACAGACTTCTAAATTCAACAGTGCGAGTTTTCGCTATAAATAAGATATCATACTTTAAAAAATTCTAAAAATTGAAAATTGAAAAATTAATTCCTTTAATCTTTCTGGATGTATATCCCTCCTTAGACAATTTAGAAAGTAATATGGAGTCTCTTCATTCATAAGATTATTTTTACTATCTGTCTTCATCAGTCTTATTCTCACTATTATATCAATGCAATGTGACACACGTTATTTATAACCCATTCATTGCAAGATATAAGGTCGAATTTTGTTCCCTCAATTTTGAATAAGCTTGAGATTGCGGTAAAAGAACACTAAGCAGTTCGATCATTATGCATATCTCGTAGTAATACAGAATAAGAGCTTTACACTTGAACGTATTGCTCATCATCGGTATCCCCTCCGTTGCTAATTCGTTCCAATGAACTTTGTAGTTTTATTTTTTCGTAGTCAATATTCGTTTTCTTCTTACTCTTTACCTTCTCGTAACCGTCCGCATTTGCATCTAACAAGAAATTATTCACTTGTTCATATGGCGGTTCCTCATTCTGCGCGACACTCATGTATTTCACACTTTCATAATTCGGATCGGTGTGATTCACAGACTCGTAATTTGGATCCGCATCACTGTCACCGGGCCGACAGACGGACGCATAGTTTGGCTCGTTCGTATCATGTGGCATGCTTTCGTAATTTGGCTCTGAATCCGTGTCCTGATCCAATTCCTCTTGCCGTCGCAATCGCACCTTCTCATAACCGGGATCGTCACTGCTGGCATTACTCACTTGTCTGTGCTTAAACGGTGTTGAATATACGTCCGTGTTATTTTTTACAGACATCGAATTGGTTTTGTTATCATTCTCCCGCGAACACTGTGGACGCAGCATCTCATAGTTCAAATTGGATGAATTCGCGATGACTCTCGCAACGGATTTTCTTTGACTATTGTTAACGGCTTCGTATTCGTGATCAAATTCTAAATGAGACGGAACAACTGCATCAACTTTAGGCAATTTTAAAGAAGCTCCATTGTTACCTTCTGTATGAAAGTTGCTTGCAATAGAATTGCCAGTTGTAGAATAATGAACGAGATCGGGTTCCTTCTTCTGTATTTCCACAGATTCGTGGCTGCACCATGATGCTCGGCTGATTTCTATGAGACTAAGTTTTCTATAAGTATTTGTTTCGGAATATAGAGCGTTGTTAGAGCTTGGATGAGCATCGTTCTGCTGGTCCTCTATTTCCCTTTTCTTCTTCATCACCTTCGCGTACATGTCCTCAAGCGATTTACCCGCCGACAGTGAAGACCTCGATCTATCATCACTTTTATTTTTTTTATCAATAGATGCATACCCCTCTGCGGTTGTTTCAGGCGGCGGTGGTAAAGGAGAATTTGCTTGACGTTTTTCGGGTTTAGGAGATCCGAGATTAATAATGGAGCTATTGGCACTTGACGATGATGCTAAAAGTAAGAAAAACAGTTGTATATTATAACTATATTCTAATATCAGCACATACATTTGGAGAACTAACAATATAACAATATAACACAATAATAAAAATAAATAAGAAAACCTAAAAAAATATCAAACCAAATCATTAGCATGATCGCCACAACGGTCCAAGCTTAGATCTTAATAGCTAAATATTATTTTTATTGTGTGATACACATGTAATCCCCTCCTTCCCTATTTAGTTAAATCAATTTTCGCCTCCAAGCTCTTAGAAAACTGTGCTCCGACTAGATTTGTCAGACTTAAACACAGCCCCCGCCGGAATAGCGAAACAATTCAACCAATGATGTTAAAGAAATTATTACAAAAAATTAAACAATGATTAGGAATTTCTTTGCCAGTAATTAATAACCAAGAATAGATAAATAATTGACCATGACTGGCACAACATTTATTAAAAATGTCGACACGACGTTTCGAGCCAAATTCGGCTCCTTCTCAAGTGTACAAATAATATCTTGCATAGACATTCATAGTCACAACATGTTCCTGCAAGTCCGATCTAAGACTAAAAAATCGAAATTTGTCGCTATAATAAAACCGTGAAAGAGATCGCAACCAAAAGAAAAGTATCAAAAACTTACATGCTATGTGCGTTAATATAAAATGGATTGTGTTCGGAGACACGTCTGTACGCCACGGCTGCGGACAACACAATAAGCAAAATCATACACAAACAAAAACAAAATAGAGGTTGATCACACTTCCCCTATTAGTCGGTCATATATTGCTGTCATCTTCTCCGTACCTTTCTGTAGGTTAATCGCATGATTATGTTTTTTGATGAAAAACATTTCAGCAATCTCTCTCTCTTTGAATTGTCTTTCCTTGTGTAGGATCATTGCCTCTTGCCACTTAAACTCATGGTTCAAATCAAGCCGATGTTTGCTAATTACCGAATGCTTACTATCGTGCTTTTTAATGTCCGCTTTATGTTCTTTAATGCGAGTTTCAAGATGCCTTTTCGTTTGCCCTATATACGCAGCATCACAATCCGAACAATCAATCCTATAAACTAACTCAATTTGTTTCATATCATCCAATCTGTCTTTCCCCTTCCTAATAACGCGATTTTGCTTATTGTGTTGTCCGCAGCCGTGGCGTACAGACATGTCTCCGAACACAATCCATTTTATATTAACGCACATAGCATGTAAGTTTTTGATACTTTTCTTTTGGTTGCGATCTCTTTCACGGTTTTATTATAGCGACAAATTTCGATTTTTTAGTCTTAGATCGGACTTGCAGGAACATGTTGTGACTATGAATGTATATGAAAGATATTATTTGTACACTTGAGAAGGAGCCGAATTTGGCTCGAAACGTCGTGTCGACATTTTTAATAAATGTTGTGCCAGTCATGGTCAATTATTTATATATTCTTGGTTATTACGAAAAATATTACCCCAGCCAGGGTTTGAACCTGGAACCTCCCGCACTCCGTTCAGGCGTCGTCCCAATTCGATCACTGAGGCATGTGGTAATATTTATCGTAATAATCAGTTAATAATAATTTAAGCGTCAACACTCTTGGCCAAGACGTAAATTATTGTTTATTTACGTCTTGGCCAAGAGTGTTGACGCTTAAATTATTATTAACTGATTATTACGATAAATATTACCACATGCCTCAGTGGTCGAATTAGGACGACGCCTGCACGGAGAGCGGGAGGTTCCAAGTTCAAACCCTAGCTGGGGTAATATTTTTCGTAATAATTTCTTTAACATTATTGGTTGAATTGTTTCGCTATTTCGGCGGGGGCTGTGTTTAAGTCTGACAAATCTAGTCGGAGCACAGTTTTCTAAGAGCTTGGAGGCGAAAATTGATTTAACTAAATAGGGAAGGAGGGGATTACATGTGTATCACACAATAAAAATAATATTTAGCTATTAAGATCTAAGCTTGTACCGTTGTGGCGATCATGCTAATGATTTGGTTTGATATAAATATACGGTCAAAATAAGTTCTTTATTATTCTAAAAAAATATAATTGTTATAATTTTTTTCTTTTAAATATAATTTTACATATTATACAGGGTGAACCATTTATAACGTATGATGACAAATGACAAATGACAAATGACAAATGACAAATGACAAATGACAAATATCTCATAAAATATGCATATATGAAAAAATATTTTAGACAAAAATTGTTTAAAATCAAAGGAAACACAAAATGGCACTATTTGTTCTATCGTAGATGGCGCTACTATAGGTGAAACAAAAGTTAACTTCATTTTTAAAAATAAAAACCCCTATTTTTTATTGTAACATCTTTTGCTACTAATTAATTTATACAAGTTTTGTCTGAAACATTTTTTTTGCCTAATACTTCTTAAGGTACTCAGGAAAAGTTTGGTAACTTTCTCAATACTTAGCTTAAAGTATCTCGATAATTGTTTGTTAAAGGGAAAAGTGATACAGGACTTTTTTACTTTATTTGGTCTCAAGAATATATTGTTGCAATAGTACCCGAAAATAACATATTATTGTATAAATTATGTTACAACATACGTGTTTACAAAAGTTAGAGCACTATTGAAACAGCATATTCTTGAGTCCAAATCAAGTCAAAAAGTCCTATACCACTTTTCCCTCCAACAAACAATTATCGAGATATTGTAAGCTAAATATTGTTATTAAATTTTCTCTCAGTATCTCAAAAAATATTTGGCAAATAAAAAAATGTTCACACAAAAGTTGTCAAATTAATTAGTAGAAAAAGATGATACAATAAAAAATGGTAATTTCCATAAAAAAAAAAGTTAATCTTGATATCTCTAAAAAATTATCTTGAACGAAAACTTTTTCTGTCATCATAATTGCCCGCTCGAACGGTGCAACTTTTTCCTTAGACATTTTTTCGTATCATCAAAAATAAGTGAGATATTTCAAATGCTCTAGTTAAGCGGATCACCCTGTATATTTATTTACATATTATATGTATATAAACATAATTATTTAGTATAGTTAATTAATATAACATTGTCCATAGAGCACCGATTGTAACAGAAATGTTTCAAAAGCATTTCACTCTTTCACATTTCATGTGCAACAGTTCTGAAAGGATTCTACAATATGTCATATGAAATGTTGCAACATAAATATTTCTAAACCCTTTTACATAAACATGATTTTGAAATCTTTCAGTTAAGCTGTTTCTGACACCTTTCACATGCAATAAATTTGAAAACATATAATGTGAGTATCGTAAAAAGCTTTTGCGTGAAATAATTTTGAAAACTATATTAGTAATTTTTAAATATAATGATTATACAATAAATGCACGTGTGTGCGTGTGATAACAAATCACCAAGTACTCGACGATATGTACTTTTAAAACTTATTTATTATTTTAAGGGGGTAGACATCAACCTTGACAAGCAAAAAATAGACCTTTTTTTAAAGTTCAATATTTAAGAAATAAAAACTCTAACAATAAATACCCATACAGCACAGTTCATTGTAACGTCATTGCAGCAACGTTGCGACGTTGCAGATTGCAATGCAATATTACGAAGTCATTGCAGAGATATAGATTTGCAGTATTCCAGCACACTTTTAGCAACATGACATTAATATTTCGGAAACATTTCAAAATTTAATTCTATAGTTTTTATATAAATAAAAATCTATTATAGTAATAAAATACTACACTAAAACAAAATTTTATAACTATTTTTTAATAAAATAATGTGCTTTATTGGTGCACAGAATTAATATTTAATTAAAAACAAGCTCTTTAAGTGTTTATTTTGTAATAAAAAAAGGTAATTATATACAATTAAATTTTAATTAAAAGTCGGTAAGTTAAAAATAAAACAAGTGGATAAATTTTAGAATTTACATTTCTTATATAATCAATATTAAACTTTTCAAATTACGAGTTTGTCACACGGACAAAGAGCGTCTATGTGTAAGTCTGTGCGTAAGTGGAAAGGGAAGAACGCTAGTGTGCGGTGTGCGCAACTGCGCAGCTGATTCGGTGATGGCTGGTATCACCAGCGATCGCCGCCATTCCCGCCGTGGTTTTCTCTCCCTGTCTCTCGCATGGCTACGTGGAACGAGACTTCGTGACTACCCGCATAGGAACGTTCGTTTTAATTTCAGGTAATTTTTCTTTATTTAATAAATATTATTCACATAAATATTTATAAAATTATTTTTTTGTTATGGCCAATTCATACTTAAATCTTGATGTAATTTAACCTCAAAGCCTATAGCAATTTAACTCAACTGGAGCTCTCAATTGGAGACACGGTGATAGCAAAGTGCCTATCCGAAATCTCCTTAAAAAAGTAGTTTAACCATTAATTATTTACGTGATTTTATAAATAATTACTGTTTTTATATTATACAGAGTTTTGCAAAAGTATGGCAACCCCTAAATTTTACATTTAAATTATAAATTTTACATTAAAATTATACATTTAAAAAAAAATGTTTCAGACAGAAGTTGTACGGTTCTAAGGAGAACATAAGATGGTGGCAATAATTTGACCTTGGATAGTCATTTGAAGGTTACATGAAGGTCACCTTCAATTTTTTAAATAAAACATTTTTTTCGAAAACGCATAGTTTTCGTAAAATTTAGGGGTGCCATACTTTTGCCAAACCCAGCTGTATGTTGCAGTGTTGCGTTATGTTCCATGAGCGGAAGTTTTCATGCAGTGCAGAGTAGCACGGAGTCGTTTTCTTATTGTTAGAAGAAATAACCCTTTATTTATCAATAGGTATGTTAGTTTATAACGAAAAGTTAAACTTCTCATATAAACTGCGTTCCAATATACATATTAACCGCTAATACTGAAAATCTTAAGAGAGTGTACGTACAATAATAAATATTAACTACAGATTTGCAGTATAAGCAGTGAATATTAGAACACAGTTATATTAGGTTGGGGAGAAAGTAATCCCGGTCACTGATAAATGGGGATGTAGCATATATGGCGTACTGTATAATAATTTTTGTTAATAACTTTTGTTTTGTTTCTTTAAGGTTGCCTATCCTACATTAAAATTACTGCAAGACAAGCCTTTTTGTCTATCATAACATGTATGTTTATTTTGATTTGATAAGATGACCAGATAAAGTGTCATTTACTATAAGCTCTTGCCGCCACATCAAACAGTCACCGCTGAGATTTATAGTTAAGAACCTAAGTGTTTGAATGCGGCATTGCTTGAAAAACGGCCGTTATATGCCTCAAACCGACTTAAGGAGGGTGGTTGCTCAAATCAAAATGATAAGAATTAGCTCAAATTTAAGGAGGATATTCGTCTATGGGAATCTGTCGTCTATACCAAAATTGAAGACAATTGTCTACATGGTTGTCGAGTAATTAATTATTGAATTATTCATTTTTTCTATGTCGCCCGTATATAAGAGTATATCAAAATGATAAGAATTAGTTAAAATTTATAGAGGATATTCGTCCATGGAAATCTGTTATTCATGCCAAAGTTGAAGACAATTGTCTGCATTGTTTTCAAGTTATTAATTATTGAAGTTATAAACTTCAATAATTAATAACTCGACAACCATGCAGACAATTGTCTTCAACTTTGGCATAGACGACTTATTCCCATAGACGAATATCCTCCATAAATTTGAAATAATTCTTATCATTTTTTTTAGCTGATTTGAGCAATCACTTGAAGATAATTGTCTGCATGGTTGTCAAGTAATTAATTATTGAAACTATACTCTTATACATCGGGCGAAACATTATACATAACTTATACATAGCAAAAATATTAAAAGTGCAAGCAACGTGTAAAACGAGCAATGCGAAGACACCTCTAAATTTTCCCCTCTTGCCGCGCCGCCTGCCGCTCAGCGGGACACTAGCCAACCTCCTTAAAGTTATCTTTCTGCACGATAACTCCCAACTTCATACCGCTGCCACCACTGCACCTTAATAGACTTGGGCCGGTATTCATAGTCAGATCTTATATTTAAGACCATCTTAAGTGCAATCTTAAGATACCATAAGCCAATCACAGAGCCGTATTAGCGTCTTAAGACATTACTTGAGACGGTCTTAAAATAGGATTCGACTATTAATACCGGCCTTGGACTGGGAAATCTTCCCACAACCTGCCTACTCACCAGATGTTGCACCTTCAGATTATTACATATTTCGATTGATGCAGCATGGCTTGAAAGGACAACGATTTCGAAATGCGGCCGAAGTCAAGAAATAAATCAAAGGATTCTTCGCGATCAAGGAGCCGGCCTTTTATCGGCGCGGAATCTAACTTCTGCCTGAAAGATGGCAGAAAGTAATAGATTCAAATGGCAATTAGTTTAATTGAAGAAAAACGTTGAAACCATCTGTTCTTAACAGATGTTTTTTACGAAAAAACCCGGATTACTTCTTCCCCGACCTAATACTTAACTTTGTAACCCTGTACTCTTATGTTTGAAATATAATCAGATGTAAATAATAATTACTGTTTTTGTTTTATGTTACAGTATTGAGTTACATTCCGTCAGAGGAAGTTTTCACGTAGTGCAGAGTAGCACGTAGTGCAGAATAGCATGCACAGAGCACGGAGTTTAAAAAGAAGAGATAAGGTTTTAAATTCTCTTTCAAGTATTTTACACCATATGTATTATATATTTTATTTTACTTTGACAAAAATATAAATAAAAGCATTCATACATCAAATGAATATATGTATAGGTATGTGTATTTAAAAAATTGTAACATATATATATGATATTTTTTGTTTTAGGGTGAAATACACTGCTCAAAAGAAAATAAGGAACACTTTTGATATGCTAAAAATTTGGGCTATTTTTAAACCGCTGAAACTCGGCGAAAAATTGTCTTTGACCCAAAATTAAAAAAGCATTTTAAAGCTTGAAACTTCTTCTTTCAAATGCTTTTTGGCGATTTTAATTATCTTTTTTTTTTGTTCTATAAAACGGCATAATGATAAAGTTCAGTAAGATAATTATTCGCCAGTGATAAATTAATAAAATGTGAGTAGTCGGCCTGACTGGCAGTAATTTTACGACGTTTTGACCCGTACTTTGGGTCCTTAGTTGATGTTATATTAAAAATTTATATTGCGAAAAAATATTACCCCAGCCAGGGTTTGAACCTGGAACCTCCCGTATACCGTGCGGGTGTCGTGCCAATTCGACCACTGAGGCTATGGTAATATTTCTTCGCAATAACACATAAAAGATGGAGCACCGATTTCTTCGGTCGACGGTGTGTATAACGTCTTTTCGATATTTTCAATGTTCATATCGAAAAGACGTTATACACACCGTCGACCGAAAAAATCGGTGCTCCATCTTATACAGGGTGTAACAAAAAGGCCGGGACCCTGGATTATCTCGGAAAGTTGATGTTTTCGGAAGAAATGTTTTATACAAAAGTTGTAGGATACCAAGTTACCCATCATGAGGTGATATTGGTTTGACCTTGAAAGATCTTTGGAAAGTCACATCAGAGTTACATTGAGTTTTTTAAATGGGTACCCCTATTTTTTATTGTAAATTCTTGTAGCCGACGTCGAGAACTTTACAAAACAGTATAAGTAAAGTCCATTTGGCCAAGAACTATTCGAGATATGCGCTGCTAAAATTTAAGTATCGCCGGGCGTTAGCGTTATTTCGAGGTTTAGGGACTCCAAACAGCGGTCGGTGACCCAGCCAGCTAAGGCAAGATTGGTCGGTGATTCAGCCAGCTAAGGCAAGATCGGTCGGTGATCCAGCCAGCTAAGGCAAGATCGGTCGGTGATCCAGCCAACTAAGGCAAGATCGGAAGGTGATCCAGCCAGTCAAGGCAAGATCGGTCGGTGGTCCAGCCAGCTAAGGCAAGATCGGTCGGTGATCCAGCCAGCTAAGGCAAGATCGGTCGGTGATCCAGCCAGCTAAGGCAAGATCGGAAAGTAATACAGCCAGTCAAGGCAAGATCGGTCGGTGATCCAGCCAGCTAAGGCAAGATCGGTCGGTGATCCAGCCAGCTAAGGCAAGATCGGTCGGTGATCCAGCCAGCTAAGGCAAGATCGGAAGGTGATCCAGCCAGCTAAGGCAAGATCGGTCGGTGATTCAGCCAGTTATGGCAAGATTGGTCGGTGATCAAGCCAGCTAAGGCAAGATCGGTCGGTGATCCAGCCAGCTAAGGCAAGATCGGTCGGTGATCCAACCAGCTAAGGCAAGATCGGAAGGTGATCCAGCCAGTCAAGGCAAGATCGGTCGGTGATCCAGCCAGCTAAGGCAAGATCAGTCGGTGATCCAGCCAGCTAAGGCAAGATCGGTCGGTGATCTAGCCAGCTAAGGCAAGATCGGAAGGTGATCCAGCCAGCTAAGGCAAGATCGGTCGGTGATTCAGCCAGTTAAGGCAAGATCGGTAGGTGATCCAGCCAGCTAAGGCAAGATCGATCGGTGATCCAGCCAGCTAAGACAAGATCGGTCGGTGATCCAACCAGCTAAGGCAAGATCGGAAGGTGATCCAGCCAGTCAAGGCAAGATCGGTCGGTGATCCAGCCAGCTAAGCCAAGATCGGAAGGTGATCCAGCCAACTAAGGCAAGATCGGAAGGTGATCCAGCCAGCTAAGGCAAGATCGGTCGGTGATCCAACCAGCTAAGGCAAGATCGGAAGGTGATCCAGCCAGTCAAGGCAAGATCGGTCGGTGATCCAGCCAGCTAAGGCAAGATCGGTCGGTGATCCAGCCAGCTAAGGCAAGATCGGAAGGTGATCCAGCCAGCTAAGGCAAGATCGGTCGGTGATTCAGCCAGTTAAGACAAGATTGGTCGGTGATCAAGCCAGCTAAGGCAAGATCGGTCGGTGATCCAGCCAGCTAAGGCAAGATCGGTCGGTGATCCAACCAGCTAAGGCAAGATCGGAAGGTGATCCAGCCAGTCAAGGCAAGATCGGTCGGTGATCCAGCCAGCTAAGGCAAGATCGGTCGGTGATCTAGCCAGCTAAGGCAAGATCGGAAGGTGATCCAGCCAGCTAAGGCAAGATCGGTCGGTGATTCAGCCAGTTAAGGCAAGATCGGTCGGTGATCCAGCCAGCTAAGGCAAGATCGATCGGTGATTCAGCCAGCTAAGACAAGATCGGTCGGTGATCCAACCACCTAAGGCAAGATCGGAAGGTGATCCAGCCAGTCAAGGCAAGATCGGTCGGTGATCCAGCCAGCTAAGCCAAGATCGGAAGGTGATCCAGCCAACTAAGGCAAGATCGGAAGGTGATCCAGCCAGTTAAGGCAAGATCGGTCGGTGATCCAACCAGCTAAGGCAAGATCGGAAGGTGATCCAGCCAGTCAAGGCAAGATCGGTCGGTGATCCTGCCAGCTAAGGCAAGATTGGTCGGTGATCCAGCCAGCCAAGGCGATTTTATAATAAATGCTCGAATTGCGCACCATTTACGGTCTGACAATGAGCTAATCGATCGTAAAAGTTGGATACGGCATTCCTGATGAATTCGGGATCAATGAGTGCAGCTTCATCAATTATCCTTAGACGAAGTTCCTCTAGATTTCTTGGCTTTGTTGCATACACTCTGCTTTTAAGGTGACCCCACAAAAAGTCGTCAAGCGGTGTTAAATCAGGAGAACGAGGTGGCCACTCAATCTCTCCTCTTCTTCCAATCCATCGATTGGGAAATTCCGCGTTTAAGAAATTTCGCACATTTCTACCATAATGCGGTGCAGCACGGTCTTGCTGAAACCATGTATGAGCAAAGATATCATTACCTACAATCCGTCTGATAGCTGGAAGTATTTCATTCCTCAGCATATCTTCATACTTTGCAGCATTCAAATTTCCATCAATGAAAAATGGACCAATCAAAGTATTATTCAATACACCCGCCCAGACGTTCAACTTTTGCGGGTATTGTGTTCGAGCTTCAAGCATCCAGTGAGGATTGCTGTCAGACCAGTATCTGCAGTTATGTCTATTGACGGGACCATTCAATTCAAATGTTGCTTCATCCGAGAAAACTACATTGAAAAGAAAGTTAGGGTCATTGTCAATTATTCTCATCATGAGCTCACAAAATTCTATACGACGATCAAAATCATCTTCGTTCAACTCTTGTGCCAGATGAATTTTGTACGGATGAAACTTGATTTTTTTCAAAATTTTTTGCACAGCCATGTGA
The DNA here is from genome assembly GCA_035220615.1 of Leptothorax acervorum. Taxonomy (NCBI): domain Eukaryota; kingdom Metazoa; phylum Arthropoda; class Insecta; order Hymenoptera; family Formicidae; genus Leptothorax; species Leptothorax acervorum. The sequence continues at coordinate 213,775 of JASTWQ010000315.1, forward strand.
CTAATGTCATGTTGCTGACTTACTTTGCGAGTGCTGCGATGGACATTTTCAACAAACGATTTTGCAACATCCAGTTCTTTTTCTTCACTAGTCGCTGATACTGGTCGTCCTGGAATTTGGCGATTTTTCACGCTACCGGTTTTATGAAAGCGTCTGATCTTTCGCTCTACAGTGGATTTCGAAATAGCTGTGTTTTCATCGCGAAAAGTTTCGTTAAAAACCTGTCTAACTTCATTGTAAGATCTTTGACGATCACCCCATCCCCGCGTCATGAGAAGAGATATTCTCTCTCGTTCTGAAAGATAAGCCATCGTATAGGTGAAAAAGAACGATTGCGTCGGCGGTGTTTATCTTCGGATCTTTCGGTCCGTTGTTGATCTTTTTCGCGGGCAATTACGAAGCTGTGTTTCGCTGTTTGACCCCGGATAAATCTTTACCGGAGTAGCAGTCTTCGAAGACGGTAAAGACAAGAGCAACTCGCTACCGTTTTCATCTTTCACACAGCTTCGTAATTGCCCGCGAAAAAGATCAACAACGGACCGAAAGATCCGAAGATAAACACCGTCGACGCAATCGTTCTTTTTCACCTATACGATGGCTTATCTTTCAGAACGAGAGAGAATATCTTCTCATGATGCAGGGATGGGGTGATCGTCAAAGATCTTACAATGAAGTTAGACAGGTTTTTAACGAAACTTTTCGCGATGAAAACAGCCATTTCGAAATCCACTGTAGAGCGGTCAGACGCTTTCATGAAACCGGTAGCGTGAAAAATCGCCAAATTCCAGGACGACCAGCATCAGCGACTAGTGAAAAAAAACAACTGGATGTTGCACAATCGTTTGTTGAAAATGCCCATCGCAGCACTCGCAAAGTAAGTCAGCAACATGACATTAGTCACATGGCTGTGCAAAGAATTTTGAAAAAAATCAAGTTTTATCCGTACAAAATTCATCTGGTACAAGAGTTGAACGAAGATGATTTTGATTGTCGTATGGAATTTTGTGAGCTCATGATGAGAATAATTGACGATGACCCTAACTGTCTTTTCAATGTAGTTTTCTCGGATGAAGCAACATTTGAATTGAATGGTCCCGTCTATAGACATAACTGCAGATACTGGTCTGACAGCAATCCTCACTGGATGCTTGAAGCTCGAACACAATACCCGCAAAAGTTGAACGTCTGGGCGGGTGTATTGAATAATACTTTGATTGGTCCATTTTTCATTGATGGAAATTTGAATGCTGCAAAGTATGAAGATATGCTGAGGAATGAAATACTTCCAGCAATCAGACGGATTGTAGGTGATGATATCTTTGCTCATACATGGTTTCAGCAAGACCGTGCTGCACCGCATTATGGTAGAAATGTGCGAAATTTCTTAAACGCGGAATTTCCCAATCGATGGATTGGAAGAAGAGGAGAGATTGAGTGGCCACCTCGTTCTCCTGATTTAACACCGCTTGACGACTTTTTGTGGGGTCACCTTAAAAGCAGAGTGTATGCAACAAAGCCAAGAAATCTAGAGGAACTTCGTCTAAGGATAATTGATGAAGCTGCACTCATTGATCCCGAATTCATCAGGAATGCCGTATCCAACTTTTACGATCGATTAGCTCATTGTCAGACCGTAAATGGTGCGCAATTCGAGCATTTATTATAAAATCGCCTTGGCTGGCTGGATCACCGACCGATCTTGCCTTAGCTGGCTGGATCACCGACCGATCTTGCCTTGACTGGCTGGATCACCTTCCGATCTTGCCTTAGCTGGTTGGATCACCGACCGATCTTGCCTTAACTGGCTGGATCACCTTCCGATCTTGCCTTAGTTGGCTGGATCACCTTCCGATCTTGGCTTAGCTGGCTGGATCACCGACCGATCTTGCCTTGACTGGCTGGATCACCTTCCGATCTTGCCTTAGCTGGTTGGATCACCGACCGATCTTGCCTTAGCTGGCTGGATCACCTTCCGATCTTGCCTTAGCTGGCTGGATCACCGACCGATCTTGCCTTAGCTGGCTGGATCACCGACCGATCTTGCCTTGACTGGCTGGATCACCTTCCGATCTTGCCTTAGCTGGTTGGATCACCGACCGATCTTGCCTTAGCTGGCTGGGTCACCGACCGCTGTTTGGAGTCCCTAAACCTCGAAATAACGCTAACGCCCGGCGATACTTAAATTTTAGCAGCGCATATCTCGAATAGTTCTTGGCCAAATGGACTTTACTTATACTGTTTTGCAAAGTTCTCGACGTCGGCTACAAGAATTTACAATAAAAAATAGGGGTACCCATTTAAAAAACTCAATGTAACTCTGATGTGACTTTCCAAATATCTTTCAAGGTCAAACCAATATCACCTCATGATGGGTAACTTGGTATCCTACAACTTTTGTATAAAACATTTCTTCCGAAAACATCAACTTTCCGAGATAATCCAGGGTCCCGACCTTTTTGTTACACCCTGTATGTGTTATTGCGAAGAAATATTACCATAGCCTCAGTGGTCGAATTGGCACGACACCCGCACGGTATACGGGAGGTTCCAGGTTCAAACCCTGGCTGAGGTAATATTTTTTCGCAATATAAATTTTTAATATAACATCAACTAAGGACCCAAAGTACGGGTCGAAACGTCGTAAAATTACTGCCAGTCAGGCCGACTACTCACTTTTTAATAATGATAAAGCTTGATCCGTCAAAATAAAAATTTTTAATGTAAAGCTAAGCTACATCTTGCATGAAAAATAATCGTGAAGAATATCTATTACTTGCATCTTATAGTAGGTTCTTTTCCCTTTAATTTAAGAGATTGTAGAGCTTTGTGCGATTTTTTTGGCGGAGTTATCGAGGTTTTAATAAAATGTGGTCACTTTGACTTTGATTGCTCATAACTCGTAAAAAAATCAATGTACAGCATTCTGCAAAAAGCGTTGGAAAGCTGAAAGTTAGCTCTTTCGAAAGCTGTTATTTTTTTTTTCTTAATCTTACGTTTTTTATCAGCAAATTGAATTTAAAGAACATAAAAAAATCACATACTTTTTTGTTTTTTCTTTAAGTTAGTATATTGTCGCGAAGGGAGGTCCAATCAAAATCGCTACAACAAAATTTTGTAATCCAATTATACCTGAATAACAAACAATAACGTTTATCAGCTTAAACAATTTTGTTCCATGTGTCCATCGCACTTAAAATTGCCGAAATTGCTAAAAACTAAGAAAATCAATCTGCTCTACTGCAGTTAATGAAGAAAAAATCTCAAAAAATCAAATACGCATTTTAAAGGTTGAAATTTTAACGTTAATGCGTTATCGGTAGTTTAAAACTTTTATCTTGTTCTACGCTTTAAAAAAGAACATATTGCTTTGTTTCTTAAAATTACGTACAATTTTTTACACTCTGCAGGTCAATAAAAAATTTTTCTTGAAAAATGTAACACAAGTAAAGTATAGGACATTTTAACTACTAAACGCTTTTCTTCATTTTCCTACGATTTGTTTTGACCGAGTTACAGGACTATGAAGTCAACCTTACACTTTTCAGAAAAAATACGTTTACTTCATAGTCCTGTAACTCGGTGAAAACAAAGCGTAAGAAAATTTCAGAAAAGCGTTTGGTAAATAAATTGTCCTACTGTTACTTGTGTTACATTTTTCAAGAAAAATTTTTTTATTGACCTGCACAGGGTAAAAAATTGTACGTAATTTTAAGAAACAAAACAATATGTTCTTTTTTAAAGCATAAAACAAGATAAAAGTTCTAAACTACCGACAGCGCATTAAAGTTTAAATTTCAAGCTTTAAAATGCGTGTTTGATTTTTTGAGATTTTTTCTTCATTAACTGCAGTAGAGCAGATTTATTTTCTTAGTTTTTAGCAATTTCGGCAATTTTAAGTGCGATGGACACATAGAACAAAATTGTTTTAGCTGATAAACGTTATTGTTTTTAATTGAGGTATAATCGGACTACAAAACTTTGTTGTAGCGATTTTGATTGGACCTCCCTTCGCGACAATATACTGACTTAAAGAAAAAACAAAAAAATATGTGATTTTTTATGTTTTCTAAACTCAATTTGCTGATAGAAAACGTAAGGTTAAGAAGAAAACAATAACAGCGTTCAAAAGGGCTAACTTTCAGCTTTTCAACGCTTATTGCAGAATGCTGTACATTGATTTTTTCACGAGTTATGAGAGATCAAAATCAAAGTGACCACATTTTAATCAAACCTCGATAAATCCGCCAAAAAAATCGCACAAAGCTTCACAATCTCTTAAATTAAAAAAGAAAAAACCCACTACAAAATGCAAGTAATAGAAATTCTTCACGATTTTTTTCATGCCAGAAGTATCCCAGCAAAGTTGCATTAAAAATTTTAATTTTGACAGATCAAGATTTACCATTATGCCGTTTTGTAACAAAAAAAGATAATTAAAATCGCCAAAAAGCATTTGAAAGAAGAAGTTTCAAGCTTTAAAATGCTTTTTTAATTTTGTGTCAAAGATGATTTTTCGCCGAGTTTCAGCGGTTTGAAAACAGCCCAAATTTTTAGCATATCAAAAGTGTTCCTTATTTTCTTTTGAATTGTGTATATATATATATGGAGATATATAAAATAAGAAAAAGCTTTATAATATAAACAAATGTTTGCAATGATTTCATATCTAGAATATATATTGTAAAGTTATATATAATATATTATATATATTTATGTATTATATTACTTAACAATATTGTATTTTAGACCAAAACATTGTATTTGTGTCTAAAATACAAGTATTTATATTTTATATTCCTTGCAGGATATGAAATTATTGCAAACATTTGTTTACATTTAGCATTTTCTTATTTTATATGTCTATATGTTTCTAATATGTATATTTCATAAACAAAAATAACTTTATGTTATATTGCCTGATGTTAGCAACAATAATGCATTTTCGCAAATTTATTACATTGCAATATTGCTGTGATGTTTTGTTGCAATCTTCCTAAAAGCGGCTTTTTTAGCGTTGCTGCAAGGTTGCAGTAAGATTGCAGCAACAGTTTGCACTGAAGTCGCAATATTGCACCGTTGCGGCGAAAGATTGCTGCAACATGTATGCAATATTTGTATGCTGTATGGGTATTTGAAACTTCGGCACATAATTCTACATTCTTTTATGGTTATTTAAAAAATAATCGTTAAAAAATTAATAATGGGAATTATCGGTAATGAAGAAAAACAGTTCAGTAGCTGATGGTGGACATGAAATCTCGATTTGCACACACATACGCAGAGAAAAAGGTTTGTTCCTATACAGCACATAAATTTGCAGAGACATTGCAGAAACGTTGCAACATTGCAAGTTGCAATGCAATGTTGCAGAGACATTACAGAGACATTGCAATTGCAACATTTCGCCGAAATATTAGAACAACACTGCAGAAATAATATATAAGAAATATTAGCAATAATTTATAAAAATATAATACTGTAACTAACTCTGTGTACGTGTGTGCACACACATACGCAGAGAAAAAGGTTTATTTAAGTTTATGTTTCTTAAATGTTTCTTTAACCTAATCGTTTTTTAACTTTGATTCGATTCACTAAATAAAATCTTCACCTTGTGTCCGGACAGCGCCTTAGGCGTTCTCATGGTATTATTAACGTTATTATATTAATGTTACATTATATTGTTTTGAATATACAAATCTTATAATATTAATATTATTATATTAATTAATATTCCCAGTAAGCAAGGAACATTAAATTAACGTTTAGAAATATTGACATTATGTGTATTTTTTAAACGTTTTTTAATAATACAAGACACCACAGACGCGCGCTTCGTGCGCGCTATTTAGCCTTGATACACACAACTGTCAAAATATACAATGACAACCACTCACGAAGTAAGCACAATGAAAGAACCAATCGGCATTGCGGAAAAGCGGCAACAATGAAATCTCTTACAAGCCATTTTTTAGAGAGGATTATATTGAAAAATATTATTTCGTAATATAATTTTTCTGAATGTTGTTAAAATATTTTAAAAACATTAGAGGAAATATTTTTCAAATGTTACTCTGACATTTATTTGAGGTCAATGCAACAGTTCAAAATTCCTTGTAATTTGGACTGTTGTGCCGCCCTGCGGATTCTAGCAGGTTGGCACTTGGATCCGTCGATCCGCGATGATGGAGAGGAAAGGTTCACAACACTCGCGACTTTTTCTTTAATCGAATACTTTTATTCTCCTCACGAAGTAAGCACAATGAAAGAACCAATCGGCATTGCGGAAAAGCGGCAACAATAAAATCTCTTACATGCCATTTTTTAGAGAGGATTATATTGGAAAATATTATTTCGTAATAATAATACATTACTTAATTCGCCAGTAATAATTAAACAAATTCAGAATCTTTAATCGACTAAACTGGCAATATTCAATCATCTTTTCGAAATGAACTTTTTGAAAGACTGCGAGCCGACCAGATTTGTCAGATTCACACAGCACGTTTCAGATCAAATCGAGATGATGAAATTCGACCATGTATTTGGTCCGTTGATGTAGATAGTTTAATTTAATTTTAATTTTTATTGCGAAAAATATTACCCCAGCCAGGGTTCGAACCTGGAACCTCCCGCATTCCGTTCGGGCGTCGTAACCAATTCGACTACCGGGGCATGTGGTAATAGTCATCCCAGTAACACATATCAAGATGTCTTCTAAACAATAATAAGATGGAACACCGATATTCTAGTCAAAGGTGTAGGTATAATAATAATACATTACTTAATTCGCCAGTGATAATTAAACAAATTCAGAATCTTTAATCGACTAAACTGGCAATATTCAATCATCTTTTCGAAATGAACTTTTTGAAAGACTGCGAGCCGACCAGATTTGTCAGATTCACACAGCACGTTTCAGATCAAATCGAGATGATGAAATTCGACTATGTATTTGGTCCGTTGATGTAGATAGTGTAATTTAATTTTAATTTTTATTGCGAAAAATATTACCCGAGCCAGGGTTCGAACCTGGAACCTCCCGCATTCCGTTCGGGCGTCGTAACCAATTCGACTACCGGGGCATGTGGTAATATTCATCGCAATAACACATATCAAGATGACTTCTAAACAATAATAAGATGGAACACCGATATTCTAGTCAAAGGTGTGGGTATAATAATAATACATTACTTAATTCGCCAGTGATAATTAAACAAATTCAGGATCTTTAATCGACTAAACTGGCAATATTTATTTTTCGCAATAAAAATTAAAATTAAATTAAACTATCTACATCAACGGACCAAATACATGGTCGAATTTTATCATCTCGATTTGATCTGAAACGTGCTGTGTGAATCTGACAAATCTGGTCGGCTCGCAGTCTTTCAAAAAGTTTATTTCGAAAAGATGATTGAATATTGCCAGTTTAGTCTATTAAAGATTCTGAATTTATTTCGTAATATAATTTTTCTGAATGTTGTTAAAATATTTTAAAAACATTACAGGAAATATTTTTCAAATGTTACTCTGACATTTATTTGAGGTCAATGCAACAGTTCAAAATTCCTTGTAATTTGGACTGTTGTGCCGCTCTGCGGATTCTAGAGGGTTGGCACTTGGGTCTGTCGATCAGCGAGGATGGAGAGGAAAGGTTCACAACACTCGCGACTTTTTCTTTAATCGAATACTTTTATTCTCCTGAATACACGTCTCGTGTTTTATATGCTGTCGCGTTACGGACTTTATGTAGAGAATTGTATTTAACGTGGAGGCGTGCACGTTTGACTGACTGATTTTCCGACTGCCTGATTGCCTCCTTGCCGGGGTTTATATTTCATTTTGATAATGCTTACTTGAAGTTTTTAATGGGTTGCAGTGCAACTCAGATTTCGGCAATCACGTCATCGGTTTAGTAATCGGGGTCGATGCGTATTAGTTGCATCGGGCCAATTACTAAACCGGGGTCAAATGTGTCAGCAATTCGGAAATCAGGCCGATTATTAAATCGGGTCGAGCTGATTTCCGAATTTCAACGATTTCTTAATCATATGGGACTTAGAACATCCTTCCCCCCATGGAAAAGAAAATCTGAGGCTTAGAGTTTCTCTGAGGCGAAGTTTTTCTTATATAAATATGCAAATAAGTTAAAATTTAAGTTGCCTCTTTTTTTTCTTTTTGATGGAATTTACAATTATTTTCGATTTCGCTGCATTAATACGGAAGTTTCGCTCGCTTTCTTTTTATTAACCATACCGTTGTTCCTATAATTCCTAGCACGATTATAATTATAACACTAGAACCTACGGGGTACATTATGTATTTATGTACAAGTACATTATTTTCATTTTCTAACTCTTTGTTTATTTCGTTGAGTTTCATACTTTGATACTTAAGCTCGTTTGGGTTTTGACTATTCTTTTTTAGTTGTATTTTTTCTGACTTATTTTCTAGTCGTGGGGTATCCCGCCATAAGGTTATATTAACATTTGGTACATATGTTTCAACGAGATTGGTGCCGATAATTGATTTAGATTTTATTACAACATTAGCGGTCACCAATTTACAATTATTCTGTAGTGCTATTTTTCCCCTATTTTTTATGATTTCTTTAAATTCGGGGTAGCCATCGCAAAGTATCGTTATTTTTTCTTCCTTTGGCGCGGAGTATAGCCACGAGTTTTTCGTCCTCACCCAAAGAACATCTTTCGCTATGGTGTATTCGGTATTACACATTGCTTATAACGATTGCTATCCTGTAGATACATTTTTATTTCGCAAATAGAGTCTGGATTTATTTTATGTATAGAAAAGTTTTGCTCGCATAAATATTCTGAATCTAATTCGACGCATTTTCGAAGATCTTCGTCGGTTAGTGTTACATAGGTATGCCTATCGGTGTCTACTGCTATCCAACGGTTTTTACTTCTACCGATACAAATATATCTTCGTGATCATATACTGGTAACGGTATTACATTCAAGATTTCGTACGTGGGTAATGTGGCTAATGGAAATCGCAATATAGAATAAGTATTCATGTGATCGCAATACGCGGTAATAGTTGTGACCTGCTCTATTCTTAACCACTCTTGACTTTGGAGGGTAAAAGGAAAGTATAATCCCTGCGGCAATTCCGCTGCCGCTTCTTGGAGATTTGCTATTATTTGATCAACGGGCATAATTTTTGGATGTAAATTACCTTCTTTTATGTATATGCTGGATATTCTAACGTTTCTATCGTATCGCGCAGCAAGTCGCTTATCATCGCGTTGATGAGTGTGAAATGTTCGTCGAGGTCGTTTCGTCGACTGTATATAATTACTTGATTTTGAACTTTTTCAATAATTGTCGAAAGCGTTTCCTCGTTCTGTTCTATCGTCTTTTCTAAATTGTCTACGTGCACGATGGTGGAGTTAATTACCTTCAGTTGATTTTTCATTGCTTGTTCCACAACTGCGTTTAAATTATGTAATAATGTTAATTGTTCTTTTAATATTACTTTCTCATCGATTGCGTCTATTGTTCCAAATAATGCCTTTGCTACTGAGCCTATTCCGTCGACTAGCCCGCGTCGTTTGTTTATTGGCGTCTTGTAAATAAGTTTTATTCTCTGTATGAGCTGCTGTATTCTGTCATGATGTTCCTTCGTAATGACGTATAAGTTGTGACATGTACGTTTGTCCACGTCTAACGGTAATGAGTCGCACAAAATTTTCGCGCGTTGGACGCTCTTTTTTAGTTGATCTACTCTTTTCGTTAGCGGTGCTGTGTCTGTCCTGATGACCAGTTTCCAATAGGCTTCGACAGAATGCATTCGTCCTATTTTCTCAAAATATATTCCAGGCAGTTTGGCGAACGGTGTCACCTGGTATGCCGGAATCGCTAATTCGCATTTTGCTTTTAAGGCAACGTCTTGAAGTAAGACGAGAATCCTGCAAGATAAGGATTCATATTATTTTTTGTGACAAATCCTTACCTCTCTTTATCTACTTTTTTAATTTTCGATAAAGTGTTTCAAGCGGTTCGCATGTACGCGCGTTGTCTTCCTTCCTATCTTTATGGTGAAATTAACGTCGCTGTGCTTCTGTATAATTAAATACGGTCCGATCCATAAAGAATCTAACTTTTTCGATCGTCCTCGTCTGACGGTTTCGTCATATAGTAATATCTTGTCTCCTACTTTAAACGAGGTCTTTTTTGCCTTTTTATGGTACTGCTGCTTAGCTTTAGCTTTCTCTGATTTCGCGTGTTCTCGTGCCAGTTGTGTGGTTGCGCGTAATTTCTCTTTAAGTTCCTGCGCGTAATCTCCGTATGTATATGTCGGGCTAGGCGGTTTTGTTAGTGCTGTCGGTAGAGTAGCTTGATGTCCGTAAATTAATTCAAATGGTGTGAATCCAGTCGCAGTATAAAAAGTCGTATTGTACGTAAACATCGCATAGGGTATCCATTCGTCCCAGGTTTGATCTGCGTTAATAAAATGTCTTAGATACTCGGCTAAGGTTCGATGCGAACGCTCTAGCGCTCCATTTGTCTCGGGATGATAGTCTGGTGTCTGAATTTTTTCAATTTTTAGCAGTTTGCAGATATTTTTAAACATCTCGCTAGTAAAATTAGTGCCCTGGTCCGTAAGTCATCTCTCCGGTATCCCGTGTTTGAATATTATTTTAGTGACGAAGGCTTTCGCGACCGTTGCCGCCTCTTGATTTTCTACAGGGATCGCCTTGCTAAATTCTGTTAGACTGTCTTGGAAAGTTAAGATGTATTTACTTCCATTGTTCGTGACCGTTAGAGGACCTACAATGTCTAACGCGCATTTTTTAAACGGTCTTTCCGGCGTTTTGGTTATCGTCAATGGCATTTTTGTTTTCCTGCTCTTCTGGCAGTACTCACATTTGCTAATATAATCTTCGATATCTTTCGTCATTCCGGACCATTGGTAAGCTAATTTAATTCTGTTTAATGTTCGAGTGACTCCTTGATGTCCACCTAGGGGGGAGTCGTGATACTCGTATCTGCCGCTTTTCTTTTTCCGAATATTCCCTCGGAGTTTCGTTTTCTTGCTGCGTAATGTTTACGTTTGTTTCCTCTGCGATCGGGTTTATACTTAAGGCGTCAGCGTTTACATTATATTTGCCGGCCTTATAAATTATTTTATAATTATATTCCTCTAGCTTGAGTCTCCACCTTATCAGCCTCGAGCCAGGATCTTTAACACTGAATAGCCACGTTAATGGCTTATGGTCAGTGATTATTGTAAATTCCGTGCCGTATAAGTACGGTCGGAAGTGTTTTACAACCCATACAATCGCGAGCAGTTTCTTTTCGGTTGTATTATAATTCCGTTCCGCCTTGCATAGGACTCTGCTGGCGTAAACTATCTGGCGATCTTGACCTACTGGCCCCTGTGACAGTACGGCTCCAATAGCGTAATCTGACGCATCCGTCGTAACTAAAAATTCTTTGCTGAAATCCGGGTAATTTAATACCGGTGCCGTAATTAATTTCTCTTTTAATAATTCGAACGCATTTTGCTGTTCGGTTTCCCAAGTAAATTTCTCGCCTTTTTTCGTTAACTTAGTTAAAGGTCTTGCAATCTTCGAGAAATTTTCTATGAATTTTTGATAGTATCCGGCCATTTCGATAAACGTTTGGACGTCCGGTACTTTTCGGGGTGTCTCAAATTTATTTACCGCTTTTAATTTCGAGGGATCTGGCATTATTCCTTTTTCCGTAATAATATGCTCTAAGTATACTATCTCTTTTCTTAGGAACTCACATTTTTCTGGTTGCAACTTTAAGGTATTTAAACAATATATGTTAAGACCGTTAAGATATATATATCAATACAAAGGAAATAGCCATACGGTCCAAGCTTGGATCTTAGGCAGCTCAATATAATTATTTTCAATATGTATTTAATACGCGTATTTTCCAACATATTAAACTGCGCGCCGATTATTTGTCGGACTTAAAACACAGCTATTGTTGGAACATTAGAAATTCCCTCTCCCTTCCCTAACATCCCTAACGGTCTTAACATATATTGTTTATTCACGTCGCCTGAGAAAGACGTTCAAATTATTGTTATCCGGTTATTGCGATAAATATTACCACATGCCCCGGTAGACGAATTGGTAAGACGCCCGAACGGAATGCAGGAGATTCCAGGTTCGAACCCTGGCTGGGGTAATATTTTTCGCAATAAGTTCTTTACAGTCATTTTAATATTAAATCGATATCGATTTAATTAGGGAAGGGAGAGGGAATTTCTAATGTTCCAACAATAGCTGTGTTTTAAGTCCGACAAATAATCGGCGCGCAGTTTAATATGTTGGAAAATACGCGTATTAAATACATATTGAAAAGGGCCAGGGGGACCAGAGAGCAAGAAGCGGAAGCGTCAGCAGTGTCGGGAGCACGGGGAGCCTCAGGAAAACAGAGGACGCGAAGAGGAAAAGGGAGAATGTAGAATTGCAGGGAGGGGGGAAGAGAAGGAAGATAGAGAGAGTAAGAAGCCTCCCATGGCCCTGGGCTGGGGGGAAAAAGAGAAAAGCGAATGGAAGGAGGAGATGAGGAGGTGGAGGGAAGAAGTGAGAGAGGTGATGAATGAGCTGAAGGAGGTGAAAGGGTGGAGGAGGGATTTTAGACAGATGATAGAAGAGATGAGGGAGGGATTTAAAGAACAGGGGAGGTTGATGAGGGAGGAGGTGGAGGAGTTGAGAAGAGAAAGGAGGGGGCGTGAGGAGAAATGGAAGGAGAAGAAGGAGGAGCTGATGAACTCTATAAAAGGGCTGGAAAGGAAGGTGGAGGAGTTAGAAAGAAATAAAGGGGGAGGAGGAAAGAGGGGTAGGGTATCGGGGGAAGGAGAGGGAAGGGAGATGGGAAAAAAAATAAGAGAGTTGGAGAAAAAAGTGGGAAAGAAAGGAGCGGGAAGAGAGAAGAAAGAATTTAATAATCAGAGGGTTAGAGGTTAACGAAGGAAAGAGGAGGGAGGCGGTAGAGGAGGTACTAAACGTCATAGGGGTGAGAGGAAATATTGAAGAAGTCAGGAGAGTGGCCGGGGATAGAGAGAAGGACAGAGAGATGGTGCTTGTTAGAATGAAGAGTGAGGAGCAGAGAGAAGAGATCATGAAGAGAAAGAGAGAGCTGAAGGGTAGAAAAGAGAGGATTTTGGAAGACTGGACGTGAAAAGAGAGAAGAATGAGGTGGAGGTTAGAGGAAATCGCGAGAAAAGAGAAGAGAAAAGGAAGAAGGGTGAGAATAGGATACGGAAGGTTATGGATAGATGAGCGGTGCTGGAAATGGGATGAGGAAGAGGAGGTATTGAGGGATGGGAGGGGCGAAAAAAGAAGAGAGGAGGAGGGGGGAGAGAAAAGGGAGGGAACCGAATAGGTTCGTCACGAGATGCGATGGTCGCCAGGTGGAAAACCAGCCCGAGGAGGACAAGGGCGCCGCTACCAAGGTGAAGAATAAAGGCAAGCAGGGTAAGAGAACGGTGGGAGGGGAGAAGAAGGGGAGGAAAGGGGAGGGGGAGGGAAGAAATGAGTGGAATGTGGCTTTCTGGAATGTGGCCGGGCTATAGAATAAAGATAGTGAGTTTTGGTTAGGGTTGAAGGAATGGGATGTGATGGTGCTGCTGGAAACATGGCTGGATGATAGAGGGTGGAAAAGAGTTAGGGAGAGACTTCCGGGAGGATATGAGTGGGGAATGCAGGCGGCGAAGAGAGAGAGTAAGAAGGGAAGAGCGAGGGGAGGAATGGTTATGGGTATAAAGAAGGAGTTGGCGGAGAAGGAGAAAAGAATTGTGGGGGCTGGAGAGGGGATTATGACGGGCAAGGTGAGAGTGGGGGAGGAGAGATGGAGGATAGTAGGAGTCTACGCTGGAGAGGGCATGGAGAAGGCGTTGAGGGGGCTGGAGCGGTGGGTGGAGGACAAAAAGGCAGGAGTTAGAGTGTTGATAGGGGGGGACTTTAACGCGAGAACAGGGGAGGGAGGGGGAAAGCTGGAGGGGGAGGAAGGGGAAGCAGGGAGAAGGGGGCAAGGGGAAAGACGGTCGAAAAACCGGACTGTGAATAGGGAGGGTAGGCTGATGTTGGACTTTCTGGGGGAAAGAGGGTGGTGCATCTTCAACGGGAATACAAGGGGAGACGAAGAGGGAGATTTTACATATATTGGGGGAAGGGGGAGCACAGTGATAGATTATGTAATAGGGGAGGGGGAAGTAAAGGACAGGGTGGAAAGGATGAGGATAGGGGACAGAGTGGACTCTGATCATCAACCAGTGGAGGTATGGATAAAAAGGGAGTGGAAAAACGGGAAAGGGCACAAAGGAGGAGAAAAAACTTGGAGGGGAGTATGGAATAAAGAAGGGAGAGAGAAGTTCAGGCAGAAGCTGGGCTGGGTAGAGTTAGGGGAGAGGGAATTGGAAGAGGAATGAGAGGAGATGAAGGGGAGGGTGAAGGGAGCAATAAAAGAGACAGAGGAGGAGATGAATAAGAAGGGAAGGAGAAAAGTGGGCTGGTGGGATGAGGAGTGTTTGGAGAAAAAGAAGGAGGCAAGAAGGGAACTAAGGAAGTGGAGAAGGAAGGGGGGGAAGGGGGAAGAATACAAAAAAATGAAGCAAGAATTCAGAGAGATGTGCAAGAAGAAGAAGGAGGAGAACGAGAGGTGGGAAAAAAGGGCGGCGGAAGTGAGCAGGGAAAGTGAAGTGTGGGAGATAGTTAATAAAGAGAGAAAGAGGAGGAGGAGAGTGACGGAAGGGATAGAGATGGCGGAGTGGAAGGAGCATTTTATGAGGCTGCTTGGGGGGGTGGAGAGCAGGGTCGTAAAAGGAGGGAAGGAAACGAGGCGGGAGGGAGAGGAAGGCGAGGAGGAAATAAGTAAAGAGGAAGTGAGAAGGGTCCTAAAGAAACTGAAAGAGGGGAAAGCGGCGGGGGTGGATGGTATCCCGAGCGAGGTGTAGAAACATGGGGGGGAAGAGATGGAGGAATGGGTGAGAGGGTTTTGCAACAAAGTCTGGAGGGGAGGAGGGTGGCCGGAGAGCTGGAAGGAGGGGGTGATTGTGCCCATAGCAAAGAAGGGAGAGGGGGAGAGGGTGGAAGACTACAGGGGGGTCACCCTGTTATCCACCCTATACAAGGTATATGTGGCGGTGTTAGCAGAAAGGCTGAGGGAGGAAGTGGAACGTAAGGGAATCATTCCACCGAGCCAAACGGGATTCAGGAAGGGGATGGGGACAGTGGACAACATTTATGTGCTAAACTACCTAGTGAATAGACAACTGGGGAAGAAGAGGGGAAAAGTGGTGGCGTTGTTTGTGGATTTAAAGGCGGCCTTTGACTCGGTGGATAGGGAGGTTTTGTTGGGGGCGATGAGGGAGAGAGGGGTTAGGGAGGGTCTGGTAGAGAAGATAGAAGAAGTGTTGGGAGAGACGAGAAGTAAGGTTAGAGTGGGGAAGGAGCTGGGTGAGAGCTTCTGGACAGCAAGAGGAGTAAGACAGGGATGCCCGCTGAGTCCGCTATTATTTATTATATTGTTGGCTGACTTAGAAGAGATGAAGAAAGTTAAATGGGGCGGAATCAGGCTCGGAGAAGGAAGGGTGTACGATTTGGAGTATGCGGATGACATGGTGTTGCTGGCGGAGGGAGAGGATAAAATGAGAAGTATGATGGAGAGGCTGGAGAGATATTTGGATAAGAAGAGGCTAGAGCTCAACGCGGAGAAAACCAAGATTATGAGGTTTAGAAAAGGAGGAGGAAGGATGATGAAAAGAGATTGGCGGTGGAAAGGAAGAAAAGTGGAAGAGGTGAAAGAGTTCCGTTACCTAGGGTATACACTACAAAAGAATGGAGGGCAAGAGGCACACGTAAGGGAAAGGGTCAAGAGGGCGGCAGCGGTTATGGGGCAAGTGTGGGGGATAGGGAAGAGGAGATTTGGGAAGGACTGGGGGAAAAGGCTCTGGCTATTTGACAAGCTGGTTTGGACGGTAATGGGGTACGGGGTGAAAATACATATGGGGATGGGAAGAAAGACAGGGGATGGAGACTGGAAGAAAGATATCTGAGATGGGTGCTGGGAGTAGACGGGAGGACGCCGGGGTACTTGGGGTGAGGGAGGAGCTGCAGAGAGAAAAATTAAGAGGTAGAGCGGGCAGGAGGGCGTGGAAGTTTTGAAGGAGGCTGGAGGAGGGGGGAGGAAGCGAACTGGCGAGACTGTGTTGGGAGGAAGTGAAGGAGAGATCGAGGAGAAAAGGAGGGTTATTGGATTGGGAGGAGGGCAGGAGGAAGTATCTGAGCGATAGAGGCTTATGGGAGGAGGGAGAGGGGGAGAGAGTGGGTGGGGAGAAGACAAGACTGGAGGAGTTGGTGAGGTGGGAAAGGGAGGTGCAAAAAGCGGAGAGATGGGAGAGAATAAAGGAGTCCAGATTTAGTAGATGGTACAAGGAAGTGAAAGAAGAAGGGATAACGGAGTATCTAAAGAAAGGGTGGGGGGAAAGTAGGTGGAGCAGAGTAGCGAGATTCAGGCTGGGGAGCAAAATGAGGGAGGGCAGATATTGGGAGGAGGAGGAGAAAAGGGTATGCAGACTGTGCGAGGGAGAAGAAGAGACGTGGGAACATACGTGGGAACGATGTAGGGATTGGGATGAGGGTGGGGGCAGTTGGCAGGAGGCAAGGGGTTGGGTACTTGGAGGGGGAGAAGAGGGGGAATGGTGGATGAGAGAGATCGAGAAAGATAGGAACAGAAGGGGGTACATGGAGGGGTTGGGAGGGGAGGGGAAGGTATGAATAAGGAGAGAATAAGAGAGAATGAGTGGTATGCCGAAAAGGGGGAGAGTAGAAGCGGTAGTTATAGAAATTTGGAGGCAAGAGGAAACGGAAGTCCCTTTTTTGCGGAGCGTGTGTGTGTGTGCGGCGGGGGTGGGTGTGGGCGGATGCAGAGGCAGAAGCCCACAACCACTCCATTAGGTTAAGTAGATTTAAGTGTTTTTGTAAAGGGTTGGGTACGTCCCTACAAAACGCCAAGAAATGTCGAAGGGATGAAGAGAGGAGAAGCTGTGTTTTGTAAGGGGTTTGGGTACGTTCCCCGGGGAAAAACGCCTTTGTAAACCCTGAGGACACAAATAAACAAATACTGAATACTGAATACATATTGAAAATAATTATATTGAGCTGCCTGAGATCCAAGCTTGGACCGCATGGCTATTTCCTTTGTATTGATTTATATATCTTAACGGTCTTAACATATATTGTTTATTCACGTCGCCTGAGAAAGACGTTCAAATTATTGTTATCCGGTTATTGCGATAAATATTACCACATGCCCCGGTAGTCGAATTGGTAAGACGCCCGAACGGAATGCGGGAGATTCCAGGTTCGAACCCTGGCTGGGGTAATATTTTTCGCAATAAGTTCTTTACATTGATTTTAATATTAAATCGATATCGATTTAATTAGGGAAGGGAGAGGGAATTTCTGATGTTCCAACAATAGCTGTGTTTTAAGTCCGACAAATAATCGGCGCGCAGTTTAATATGTTGGAAAATACGCGTATTAAATACATATTGAAAATAATTATATTGAGCTGCCTAAAATCCAAGCTTGGACCGTATGGCTATTTCCTTTGTATTGATTTAAGTTATTTTTCCGCAACCGTTTTAGTACTTCTATTAGCCTTTTATTGTGCTCTTCTAAAGTGGACCCGTATATAACGATGACATCAAGGTATACCAGGCACTTAAGGCCATGCAGACCCATCAGCACGGAGTTCATTAACCTTTGGAACGTCGCGGGCGCGTTTTTTAGACCAAACGGCATCCGATTAAATTCGTAATACCCGTGCGGGGTAAAGAACGCCGTTTTCTCTTTATCTTGTTCCTCCATCGGAACTTGGTGATATCCGGACGCCAGGTCCAGTGTCATAAAGTACTTGGCGTTTCCCAGCTGGTCTAAAATGTCGGTGATGTTCGGTATTGGGAACGAATCACGATGGTTAGGTCGTTTAATTTTTTGAAATCTATTACGACGCGTAACCTGGGCCTCCCTTGGGCGTCAGGCTTTTTCGGGACCACTAGTAACGGCGCGTTCCATTGGTTTTTACTTGGACGTATTAAGCCGTCCTTTAGCATTTTCTTGACCTGCTCGTTTACCTCTATTTTATGTTTTTCGGGCAAACGGTACGGTCGGACATTGACTGCGCTATCTGTTCGTCGCGATCTTATGCGTTACGGCGCTCGTACAAGTCAAACGATCACCTTCCAAATAAAATATATCGCAAAAGTTGTCACAGATCTCCTCAATAGCTTTCTTTCCTTCCCGGTTTAAATTCGCTGTGCGTAATTGCTGACGCAACCGTTTCCGTCGCGATGGCTCGGATTCTTTTTCCTTGTCCGTCTCGAGCGTAAATATTTCGGCTTCGTTCACCTGCTCTTCTTCTAATGTTACATGTGGTGTGAATATTTCTACAGGCTTTTCTGTGGTATTTATTACGCTTATAGGACACGAAAAATTTTCGGGTGCCACTAAGGCAGTTACCGATAAATACTCCGGGCATTATTTCTTTGGTTTTCACTATGCCTACCCGATTTTCGTCTGTTACGGCTTGCACTATGGTTTCGGTGTCACCTTTCTGGACGTAACTTGAGTGTCATATCGTCGAGGCGTAGCTGCATTTTCCCGTAATTGCTTTTTACTTTTTGTTTCTTGACGAAATCATTTCCGAGTATTCCCTCGTAGGCGATGGGGAAGTCATCGCTTACCACGTACATTTTATGATTTTCTGGTCTCCCAGTACTACCGTAGCCTTTATTTTTCCGAGAGTATGGATCTTATGTCCCGTTACTCCGGTTAGAGCTATTTTATCTTTGTACACCTTTGTGTCGTCCTTCAAATGGCCTATCTTTATTAGAGTAATCGTTGCTCCTGTATTGAGGAAAAAATTCAATTTTCCTTGTTTTGTTTCCTGAGTAGGCAGTGTCACCATGTCCAGTCAGCTGCCCGTGTCAGGTGCCTTCGTAACTCAATACTCTTTCGCGGCGCGTGCCTTGCGCCTTCTCAGGGTGCGTTCCGAGTTACGCATGAAGCGCGTAGACTGCATAGAAAGTCGTTCCAATTTAGCCAATGCGCGCATTGGGAGCGCTTTGATAGTGCTGAGGATTCCCTAGATTGTACTAAACGTTCTGAATTCTTAGCACTCCTCCTAGCGCATTGACTGCTTCTATTTCGACTTGAGGCAGTTGATACGTCTGATGCGTTTATGCGGTCTATGCGCTTTTTGTGTAATTCGGAACGAACAACAGATGAGTCCGCCATGGGATTCGTATAATGTTAGTCGACTAACACTTTTTTAAAAAAATTAGGTGTGAAATCGATTGTATTTCGTTTGTATATTATTGTAGTGCATTTATTTTTGTTTGTTAGTTTATAATTAATTTTTAATAATTATTTAATTATAGACCATGAAACTAGCCATGTATTATGAAATTAAAAAAAATAGGTCTGAAATCGATTGTATTTCGTTTGTAGATTTTTGTAGTGCATCCATTTTCGTTTGTTAATCCATAATTAATTTTTAATTAAATTTTTAAAGTGTCAGTCGTCGGCTAACGTAATATGATACATCAAACATATTATAAAATAAGAAAGCTCTTTTGTAGTTAATTGTATTTTGTTTGTAGAGTTTTATAGTGAAGTTAAGAAGTTTTGTAGTCTCTTCAAATTGTTTATAATTAATAAATACATTTGTGGAACTATGTAGCTACCCGACAATCAATCTGCAGGAACTAGGCATTGCAGTCAACTCTCCAACGACTCCAACATGAAAGATCTCCGTAGCGCCAGCCTCGTTTCTAGATTTGTCGGGTAGCTACATAGTTCCACAAATATATTTATTAATTATAAACAATTTAAAGAGACTACAAAACTTCTTAACTTCACTACAAAACCCTACAAACAAAATATATTTTCCTAACTTCTTGACTTCACTATACAAAACTCTACAAACAAAATATATTTTATTTGTAGAGTTTTGTAGTGAAGTTAAAAAGTGTAGTCTCTTCACAGATTTGTGGTCTCTTTAAATTGTTTATAATTAATAAATACTATTTGTGGAACTATGTAACTACCCGACAATCAGAGATCTAGAAGCGACGTTGGCGCTCCGGAGATCTTTCGTGTTCGAGAGAATTGACTGCAATGCCTGGTTCCTACAGATTAATTGTCGGGTAGCTACATATAGTTCCACAAATGTATTTATTAATTATAAACAATTTTTGAAGAGACTACAAAACTTCTTAACTTTACTATAAAACTCTACAAACAAAATACAATTAACTACAAAAGAGCTTTTTTATTGTATAATATGTTTAATGTTACGATGTATCATATGATGTTAGCCGACAACTGACACTT
>JASTWQ010000316.1:0-232427 GCA_035220615.1 Leptothorax acervorum
AAAAAATTTAATAAAATATTGTTTCTTTTTTCTGGTATAATGTTTCTTTATATATTAATATTTGTGCTCTGAGATTTCTTGTTAGCTCGGGAGCTACGCGTTCTCTTTCTTTCTTTTAAAAAGAGAGTGAGAGAGGAGAGAGAGATGGTTACTGTTACGGTCGGGCCGTTATACCCTGTGTTGAACAAAGGGAGACGCAATCAACGCAAGCGGGAGAAAGAGAACGCGAACGGTGAACATAGGCAGGAAGGTGCAGGGAGCGAGAGAGGGCGGTAAGGGAGTAAGGGGCCGAGGGGGTAAGAGAAGATAGACGAAAGAACACTAGTTTATACCTACATATATAAAACATTTATTCAAAAAGAATTACATTTTGTCGAGAATTATATTTAATTTTTATCCCCATAGTTCTTGCTCGTGTCTATCAGCTCTTCGTCACAAATAATTTTCTCAGATCGAAGATGTCAACATGCCACTGCAATCCCACATCTCTCGTTATCGTTTGGTCGAGTTTCTGAAATAGCGGACCACCCGCTGCCGCTCAAGGCTAGTATACCCCGGGATTTCTTATCTCGCGGAGTATTTGGGGCTGATGAAAACAAAAAAAAAATATAAAATTTAAAAAGATTTCATATAAATATATGAAAATGTCATTTTCTTTATACACACTTGCACGCGAGGAATCTCACCATATTATTTATCCATACTTCTGGGGCTGAAAAACAAAGAAATACAAAATTTAAAAAGCTGTTTTCATATAAATATGTGAAGATCAGGGATGTCTAAGGTCGCAAACACATTGTGAACGCATGCCGAGGGGGTGATAGACATCGTAGCTGGCACCCCCGATACAATAATCTCATTCGCAGACCGACCCCGCAAGGAAGAGCCGGGGGCTCCACGATCGTCCCTCAGTTCGCTGATATCGTTTGACAAAGCAGCACACTGCTGCTCTAACGCAGCAATGCGCTGATTGTTCCGCTCAACGCAATTCGCAATAGAATTAAGCTTATTAAGCTTTCATTAAGCTCCTTGTTAGTACTCTGCTGATCCCCCACAAAAGCGGAAAATCTAGCCTCCTGCTCTCTAGCAAAAGTGGAGAATCTAGCCTCCGACGCCTTCAATTGCTCAATCAGTTGACGTAAAAGCATGTTGGTTGTATCGTCAATTTGGCTGGTTGTGTTGGAAAAGTAAAACTGCTCAGTACATTCAACCCCAAGTGTAAGGGGAGGAGCCAGAGAAGCAGCTAATGACTCGCAAGGCACAACACCGTCAGCACCGTCCGCACCTGGCACCGGAGGCTGTGAAGCAGCCAGCTCTTTACAGCAATGATCCGCGTATTTGGTCACGGAATATGGCTTGACGCAACTAGGATGAAAAGTTTTCCCGCACTTGCACTCAACAGACTCGGTCGCGATCGGCTTCTTACACCTAGTACACTTGATGCCCGTACGCTGCATAGTTGATTAGATGACCGCAGCAAGGAGAAGAACCAAAATACAAAGCAGCAGTTCGGTGGGTAACAGAAGGTGGTGCAACTCAAAGCCCACAGGTGTCGCCACATGCACGAAAAAGATACAAGAAGCAGGAGCATGCGCAGCAAAGCAGATCCACGCCAGACTCAGGCCAGTTTGAGGTTAGAAAATAGTGCCAGCTTTTCCAGTAAATATCAGGCTATTAGGTTACCCGAAAAGAAAGACTCAATATCAATCCTCACGAGCAACAAAAGACCAGCTCAAGCCTAGAACAAAACAGCTCGAAGGCAGCTAACGGCAGCGATAAAATTCACAAAGAGCCGGAGCAAGGAAACAATGCGACATGCGGTACTCACCGAGAGAGAGAGAGAGAGAGAAGAGAGAGAGAGAGAGAGAGAGAGAGAGAGAGAGAGAGCGTTTCGTAAAAATCAAACAAGAATGACGGAAATGAAGAGAAGAAAAATGGAGCGCGAAACGGACACCCGACCCGGAAGACCGGCCGAAAAGGCACGAGAGAAAGGAGGAAGGGGAGAAGATATTATCTCCGAAGCAAGGACGCTTATTGCACTCTCGTCCGGCTCTCCTGCTTTCCGGAACCCTTCTCGCTCGCTAATTCTTCCGGTGTTCTGGTGGATTGGAAGCACGTCTTATTCCTCCTTCACATTTCCGTCTTCTCGTCTCTCTTGCGAATACGCGTGCGAATACATGTACAAATACGGCTTCGGCATGTATGTGTGTGTGTGGGGTGTCTCACCTCGGTAATTCACACCTCGGAAAAGCCATTGTCCGGTCCCGCGCGGCCATTTCCACCTTCGCGTCCCAGCTGTGGTAAATATGCAGAATACACGGTCTGTCCGAGATCCAATGAGACTGGTCTCAAAAAAAATACAAAGCGTTTATTATTTTGATTTTTTATTCTTGTTTATTCAAAATAGTCTCCTTCTGAGTCCATACAGCGCTGGAAACGTTCAACGAATTTTTTGAAACATTTTTTATACTCATCGGCTAGAATGGCCTTTAGTATGGCGGTCGAAGTAAGTCTTTTGGATGACCGGGATGGTATCGAAACGATTTCCTTTCATTGCCAATTTCAGTTTGGGGAATAGCCAGAAGTCGCACGGAGCCAAATCAGGTGAATACGGTGGATGATCGATAACAATGATGCCTTTTTTGGTCAAGAATTCACGTACGATGGTGCATTATCGTGCAACAAAAACCAACTGCCTGGCTCTCGATATTCCGGTCGATCTCGTCGAATTCTGGACCAAATATTATCTGGGAATTCTACAACGATTGTGGTCCAGAATTTGACGAGTTCGACCGGAATATCGAGAGCCAGGCAGTTGGTTTTTGTTGCACGATAATGCGCCATCGCACAAAGCCATCATGGTACGTAAATTCTTGACCAAAGAAGGCATCATTGTTATCGATCATCCACCGTATTCACCTGATTTGGCTCCGTGCGACTTCTGGCTATTCCCCAAACTGAATATGGCGATGAAAAGAAATCGTTTCGATACCATCCCGGTCATCCAAAAGACTTCGACCGCCATACTAAAGGCCATTCCAGCCGATGAGTATAAAAAATGGTTCGAATAATTCGTTGAACGTTTCCAGCGCTGTATGGACTCAGAAGGAGACTATTTTGAATAAACAAGAATAAAAAATCAAAATAATAAACGCTTTGTATTTTTTTTGAGACCAGTCTCATTGGATCTCGGACAGACCGTGTAGTGGCTCCCTCACCGATTTTGTTGAACTTAGGCTTAATCGACACGTTTTTGCGTGAAATGAAAGAATCTAGCAGAAAAAAGTGTCGCTCTGCCCCGTGAAGCGAGATATTAACAGTTAAAGTTGACGACTGTCAGGTTATGAAATCTGTCATACCAACGAGATGTAGCGACTGGTAGCGACCATGAACATGCCTTGCGGCCACATACACATGAAGAGGTCACGTGACAACTGTTGGTAAGTCAGAAGTGTAACATAATTTGAAATGATATTATTATGTTTTATCATAAGTTATCGTGCCAAAATGCAGCTGCACGAGTATATTATTGCATTCATACTCGTCAATATATCCTATATAATATATCTAAGTACATGCGTGGGTGGGGGGCTTCGCCCCCCTGCACCCCCACCCCATGAGGTTAGTGACGCGCTTTAAAAATATTTAACTGTTTAAAGCGCGTCACTAACCTATATAGGTTAGTGCCGCGCTTTAAATAGTTAAATACAAAATATCTGCTTTAATGAAAATCACAACTTCAAAATAATACATTCATTTTTATTTATTTATTGGATTCATATTAAGATCTAACATTTCTCTATGGAAAACGCTGTAACTGTACACACGGCTGCGTCGCATTTGTCCCAATTGCTACAAAGAATAAAAAACAATTTACTTGTTGTCTATATTTATCAATTAATATTGAAAGAATTACCTCATGATTTAAATATAGAAATCTATACTCAATATTGTGCTGCCTCTCAGCTGTGTATGCATTTTTTAGCATAAAGGCTAATACATCGTGTAAAAATTCTTCCGATATTCCATTTATGTATGCAAAATTGACAATAATCTCATTCGTTTATGATCCGTAAAATTTTCATCCCAGAACATTTGCCGTATAAAAGGCCACGTATTTGCATTGCCAATGATGTCCTGAATCGCAAGCCACGGATTATTGTTTAATTGCTGGACTGAATATGCCATTGTAAGATTGAGATGTGCAGGTTGTAAATGACAAGATATTCATTTAAGTAAGACGCGTTGAAGTACACTACATATGTCGCTACGGAGCATGCGCATGTTCGTGGTCGCTACCAGTCGCTACATCTCGTCGGTATGACAGGTTTCATAACCTGACAGTCGTCAACTTTAACTGTAAATATCTCGCTTCGCGGGGCAGAGCGACACTTTTTTCTGCCAGATTCTTTCATTTCACGCAAAATGGCGTCGATTAAGCCTAAGTTCAACGAAATCGGTGAGGGAGCCACGATTCTGCATATTTACCCCAGCCGTTTTTCTCGGCTGCTCTTCATCGCGCGACCGTGCGCCAATGTCGTGTTTTTGCCAGCGTCTAAATGAGACGGACTTCGTATTCGTAGTCGGCACCAGGGATGTTAGATCTAGAACTCAGCCTGACTCGTTGGACGAGAGTGGGGGACACGTACATACACATAGAAGAGAAGGCACGTACATGTGCGCTCGAACCTCGGCGGGGCTCGGCGAGCCTCGGCCAGCTTCGGAATAATAGACAAGGACAGCTATATATGTTTTTTCTCTTTTTTGCGCGTTGCAAGCCACGTGACCGTGCACCGGCACGGCCAGCTACGGCTAGGCTAGCTTGGCGAAAAGCGAGAAATCTCTTGTGAACGCGAGGGAAGATTTCTTCGGTGGCGCGGCACGACGAAATGTCTTCGTCTACTATTCGAGGCTATGCATATACAATAATATGTGCATGTAACATTTTATAACTATATAGGTAATTAATTAAAATTATATAATTATCACAATAGATTTCCGCGTCACCCGGGAGGTACTATTGTGAATTGACGCGTTTTTTTTTTTTTTAGTGGTTTCCCCCGTAGGCCTATTCCACTAAAAAATAATATTCTATGAAATGATCGTAGCTTGTCGCCAGGGGGAAAGAATAAAATCATGCAATATATACAAAATATTATTCGCACTTAAGTTTGTCAGAAAAATAAAATTGTATAAAATAAATATAATAAACTATATATAAAAAAATGAAATAAATAATAAATAAATATAATATATAATAAATAAATTATATATATATATACATATATGTATATATACAGGGTGTCCCATTTTAACTTAGACAGCTGAATAACATGAAAAATTTCAATGTAATCAAAAAATGTTTCAGACAAAAGTTGTATGGTCTAAAGGGGGACATAAGATGGTGGCAATGATTTGACTTTGGATGGTCGTTTGAAGCTCACGTGAACGTCACCTTCAATTTCGTAAATGGAACCCCCTATATTGTAGTATATCGTTTGAAAGGGCATAAAATAAGAAAAATTTTGGCGCAAACCAGAGGTCGATACGTTGACCCGTTTGGGAGTTATTTAGGGTTAAAAATTGACTTTTTCCAAATTTGACTTTAAATAACTCCCGAACGGATTAACGTATCGACCTCTGGTTTGCGCCAAAATATTTCTTATTTTATGCCCTTTTAAATGATATACTACAATATTGGGGGGGTTCCATTTCAAATTTTTGAGTTGCAGTCCCCTGGGACACTAAAAAATTTTAAGTAAAACCCCCATATTGTAGTATACCATTTGAAAGGGCATAAAATAAGAAAAATTTTGGCGCAAACCAGAGGTCGATACGTTGATCCGTTTGGGAGTTATTTAAAGTCAAAGTTGGAAAAAGTCAATTTTTGACCCTAAATAACTCCCGAACGGGTCAACGTATCGACCTCTGGTTTGCGCTAAAATTTTTCTTATTTTATGCCCTTTCAAATGATATACTACAATATAGGGGGTTCGATTTAAGAAATTGAAGGTGACGTTCACGTGAGCTTCAAACGACCATCCAAAGTCAAATCATTGCCACCATCTTATGTCCCCCTTTAGACCATACAACTTTTGTCTGAAACATTTTTTGATTACATTGCAATTTTTCATGTTATTCAGCTGTCTAAGTTAAAATGGGACACCCTGTATATTGTATATATACATATAATAAATAAAATTATATAATATATATATTATATACATAATATTCATACTATTTTTTACATAGCTGTAATAACTGATGTACGATAAATGATACTGTGAAAAAGATTAACTTTTTCTTACATTATTCTTGCATATTAAACGTAGAGGGACCAGCAACATCATCATCTGCAGCATACAGCTGAAGATTACTTTTCTGCTTTTTAGGAAGATTAGCATATAATTTGTTTGACGACATGAGAGATAAATGCTCTGCATCGATCTGCATGTTCAGAGCTGTTTCCCCTCTTGTTTTTAATGCTGACTTTAATACACAAATAGCATTTACAGCGGCAGAGGATAATTTGTTTCGTTTCTTTGTTTTTATATCCGTTAGAAATTCAAATATTCTCTCCGAATCCGCATTTGAGTTTGGAAGTGATCTAACAGAATTCACGAGAGATTTTAAATTTGGGTATCTTTCGTTACCTCCTAAATATTTCTTTTGCAAAATTTTTGTCCACATTTTATCGAAATTTAATGTTAATAAATCTTCTTTCTCTGTTTTTGTGAAATCTAAGTTTAATGTAAACCATTCTGTCTTTAGACCATTTTCGTCAAAATCGCCGATCGTTTTGGCGATGAAATAAAGGTCTTTAAGTGATGTTTGTTGTGTATTTGGTAATGATTCGAAAAGGATTATGATCAAGACTTTTATTCTTCCTCGGACATACAGGATGATACGACCATTGTGTAGCTCGACTGTATAACTTCTGCTGAGACGCTCGCATGTACGCTCGCTTCACTCTCACTTACAGTGTTCCCAAACGCACGGTATACGCAACGTCGCGAGCGCTCTAGATTACGCGCTAGATTTGAATCGCATATCCTACATTTCTTCCCCTCTTTCACGATAGCGGTTCGCCCCCGGTACGAATCTCTGAGGTGGTCGACTTGTGCGAGTCGTTCTACGAAGTGCTGGTGGAATATCCTGCTCTCGTGGTGGACTTGCTAGAGGAGTTGGTGAATCCGACGAAATCGAGATATATGACGCATCTGAACTGATACTTGATGAATCATCGATACTGGGTGCTGGCCTTGTTGTCCTTTTAGCTCGAGGATCTTCGTAGAAGTGAGTTCTTCGAGCACGATTATAGTTGGTATCCGATGTACTAGCCTGTAGTTGGTTTTCCTTCGTCCATCGCGTTCTTATTTGGTCAACATGCCGTTTGTATCGCTTACCATTGTGGTCTATCTCATAATGTAAATCTCCCAGGCGTGTAACTATGGTACCCGGTATCCATTTATCCATGCGAGGATTATTCGATAGAAAATAAACCTTCTGAGTGGGTTGAAATTCACGAAACGTTGAATTCGCAGTCGCCACGCTCTGCTGTTTCTGTGTGATCTTCACGTTAATTAAATCTGGTTTCACCAGGTCTAATCTGGATCGTATGGACCTTCCTAAGAATAACTGAGCTGGGGACTGACCTGTTGTTGCATGTGGTGCTTTCCGGTATTGGCATAGAAATTCATTCAAGTTATGTTGAAGGGATCCTGGCGTCGTTGCCATAGTTTTCAATGTGTTTTTCACGGTTTGAACATAGCGTTCCGCTTGACCGTTTGTAGATGGATGATACGGTGCTATTAATTTCTGAAACTTAACACCGCTCTTCTGGAGGAATAATTTGAACTCTGTTGCGACAAACTGAGGTCCGTTATCTGAGACGATTGTGACTGGAACTCCGTACGTAGCAAATAGTTCTTCCAAGATAGCGATTGTTGCTGATGCCGTCGTAGAGCTTGTCGCTTTTACCTCTAGCCATTTACTATATGCATCAACGATAACGAACAGCATTTTCCTCTGCCACTGGTCCCGCGTAGTCGATGTGTATCCGTTCCCACGGGCCTTTGGGATACTCCCAGTGGTGATGCCTGTATTTCGGAGGTTCATGCGCATTCTTTGAGCAATCTGCACACGTTTTAGCTACTTCTTCGATAGCGGAATCAATGCCAGGCCAGAAAACGAATGATCTTGCTAATCCTTTCATTTTGACTATGCCTATGTGTGCTGTATGTAGTTCGCTCAGTATTGCTTCTCTAAAGACTGGTGGTATCACAACTCGATGTTCGAATACTAAACAGTTGCTCCCCAATCTATAGTTGGCTTCCGGTGCTTTGTACCCATAGTGAGATAACTCTTGACCTGATTCTAAATGTTGCAATATTTTTCTCAAGTGGGGATCCTTCCGAGTTTCACGTGCAATATTCTCGGCTTTAATTGGAAGTTAGTCTGATCTGGTGTAGGACGAAATGATCGAATCCATCGTACTCTATCTCTTCCCTTTCTTTAAGAGAAATTTGGTGTGTAGTAAGCGTAGATGCTGGTATAGGTACTCTTGAACAATAATCTGCATTGGTATTTTCTTCTGTTGGTTTGAATACGACATCAAAATCAAAGTGTGCTAAGTAATCGGCGTAATTGGCCATTCGACTAATACAAAGTGTAGGCAAGGATTTCTCTGGATGTAAAATTTGCGTTAATGGCTTGTGATCCGTTATAATTGTAAAGTGTCGGGCGTAAAGATAGTGAAAGAATTTTTGAACAGCCCATACTATTGCTAAGGCTTCTTTGTCTATCTGCGGATAGCGTTGTTCTGTAGCACTCATTGTACGACTTGCATATGCGATCGGTCGTTCTTGTCCGTTGCTTAGTTTATGTGATAAGACGGCTCCCAGTCCTGTTTTGCTGGCATCTGTGGCAAGTACCAGCGGACGTTCTGGATCGTACGGCATTAACACTTGAGGCGAAATTAGGATGTCCTTGATATCTTTGAAAGCTTTCTCTGCCGCCGTCGTCCATTTGAATGGTTTAGTGCGTAACATGTCTCTGAGAGGTCGATCCCTTGTGGATAAATCCGGAATGAAAGAACTATAGTAAGTTGCTTTTCCTAGAAATAACTGTAATTTTTCCGGTGTGCTTGGTTTAGGTACATTCTTAATTGCTTGAATATGTTTGTCGGATTTATGTATACCTTGAGAATCGATTTTATGTCCCAGAAATTCAATAGCTGATGTAGCAAATACACATTTCTCACGATTGAGATGCAGGCCTTGTTCTCTGAATCTTTGTAGAGTTTCATCCAGAATTTGTAAGAGTGACTCAAAATCTTTCGCATAAATATAGAAGTCATCGTAGAAATTTTTAATGTTTCGTAGGCCTTTTATAATTTCTTCCGTTCTTCGTTGCCAGATCGCAGGAATACTTGCTGCTCCGTAAACTGCTCGAGTTGGACGAATTAGTCCATGCGTTGGCGTATTGAGAGTAAGCATATGGCTGGATTCATCAGTCAAGAACAAGATGAGAGTAAGCATCCGAAGCGTCCAGATGGCAGAAGATTTTCGCACCTTCCAGCTGGCTAAACAGATGTTCCTTTCTTGGAATTGGATGTTCGTCTACAACTAAACGGGGATTCACTGTCGGTTTATAGTTACCCGTAATACGCAATTTACCATTCTTCTTAACTACTACATGCGTAGTTGAAGCCCATTCCGAATAATCTACTCTTTTGTAAAAACCTGACTGTATTTTCGCATCTATTTCTTTAGTATACGCTTCTCGAAGTGCTAACGGTATTTCCCTAGCTTTCGCAAATACTGGCGTTGTACCCGGTTTCTTATGTAAGGAAATAGGCGGACCGATGAGTGTACCTGCTTTTGAACTAAAAACATCTTTGTACTTATCTAACAGTTGATTTAGTCGCGCGGTCTGTTCCTGTGTTAACTTCGGAGTAGCTGTACTAATTGTATGTATCGTATTGGTTTCCGCCGCTGAAAAGAGTTTAACGAAATTGATTTCGTGTACAAAATGTGAGATCCATTCCCTTCCAAATAATGCATCGAAATGTCCTCTGACTATGAACAAATTAAGCTTTCGAGTAGTATTACCGATAGTAACTGTAACTAGAATACGACCTATACATGGAATCTGGTGACCGGTGTAGCTAACAAATTGTCTATCCGTTTTTTCTAACGAGAAATTCGGTTTAATCTTACGCAATGTATCTACATTTACAATGCCGCATGGTGCACCTGTGTCTACTTCCATTTGCATCGTTTTACCATCTATAGTAACATCAATCATATGCTTATTAATCGAATTTACCGCGTTGACTTTATTTAAACATTGAATCGTATCTATGTTTTCCGCCGGTTGTATTGCTGCGACTGCTCGCGTATCTGTACGATACTCTTTTGCCTTACACACTCTCGCAATATGTCCCTTCTTACTGCATGAATTGCAGACCGCATTGCGAAAACGACTCTGATTTCTCGCATGTTTACCACCACAGCTGTAGCACGAATAATTGTCACCTAGTTCTTTCGGACCTTGCTGCTTCGATGAGTTGTAGTAGTTCGGCTGCTGCTTCCGTCCTCGAGAAGACGAGCGTTGACGTAATGTCTTCTTATCTTGCTTCAGTTTAGGCGGGCCATAACCTAATTTGTGCGTGGCATCTCGCGTTGACGACTCGGATGTATCCTTAACCTCATTCGTTGTCTTGCGCGTAGCATTTGCGCATTTGCAATGTCGTAAGCTTCTGCGAATGTAGCTGGCTTCTTGGCAATTATCTCGTCGCACATTTCACGGACTGACAGGCCATGGAGAAGTTGTTCTATCAGCATCCTGTCGAGGAATTCACCGTACTCGCAGTGCGCCGCACCTTGTCGCAGGCGTAAAGCGAAATTAGCAATAGTTTCTCCGCTTTGTTGTATAATTAGGCGAAATTTGATACTTTCTGCGTACCTATTTCTGGCTCGATCAAAGTGTGAGATCAATACCGTTTTTATCTCTTCGAACGAAAGTTCTTCAGGAATTCGCGGGCTGATAAGAAACTTTAATGCGTTGTTCAATTCTAAGCCCATGTGGACGCGCGCGTAATTAGCATGCTGATTACCTGGAATTTTACTCAGCTCAAGCGCCCATTCGAAACGTCTGAAATAGTCGGCTACCAGCGTGTGTTCTGTTGAGCGATATTCTGCTACTGAGAAAGGCGGTGGTCGAGGCTGGTTGATCGTCGGGCCTCCCGTGCCACCCGCTTCCGCGTTCATATTAGCGACCGATGCTTGTAATGCGTTCGCCATCATGGCCGACAACGCTTGCAGTAATTCCGGCGATACGTTCGTCGTCGGCTGTGCCATCGTCGTTTTCGTACTTGCGAACTTGAGGATCCGATATCAGACGCTCTCGAGGATCCCACTTCTGACACCACTGTTATGTATTTGGTAATGATTCGAAAAGGATTATGATCAAGACTTTTATTCTTCCTCGGACATACAGGATGATACGACCATTGTGTAGCTCGACTGTATAACTTCTGCTGAGACGCTCGCATGTACGCTCGCTTCACTCTTACTTACAGTGTTCCCAAACGCACGGTATACGCAACGTCGCGAGCGCTCTAGATTACGCGCTAGATTTGAATCGCATATCCTACAATGTTTCTCTGTTCTTATTTGACAAAGCTATCTGTGGAAGAAATATTTTTAATTTTGCTAAAAATGTATCATTTACCGGTAATCTTTTACTAATTTCCTCGGCCGCGGTAATATAAAATTGCAGACCGTTCTGTCGAACCATTGCAACCTCGTTCGCGTATCGATCTTTCATCAATTGTAAAAGGTATTCTTTGCATTCCAATCCTAAATTTATATCAGTCAAACATCTATGAATTTCAATTTTGCCAAATGTTATATTTGGCAAATCTTTTAAAATTTCTAGTTTCAAAAAATTTTTACAAATTTGAGTTAGAAAATCTATTGATTTTGGCTGTAATAAGTGAATTCTTGTGTCTACTGCCTGAAAAAATGCATTAAATGCATTAAAATAATGTAAAATATACTTTAGAAACAGCATATAAGCTATTGTTTCTACATTTTGTATAATGTGCAATAGATTTTCACCAGATTTTGTTTTGTCGCTTACAACCATTTCATTTAGGAAAAGTTTTACAGTATCCCAATATTCTACAAGTCTTTCGACGCATGCGTGATGGGACAGCCACCGCGTGTCAGCTAACTTTAAAATTCTGAGGTTTTTATCTTGAAAACATTCTGAAAATTCCCGGAAAATTGCTGTTCTCTTGGGACTACTGTTAACGTAGTAAGCAATTTTTTTTACAAAATGCTTGCAAGAAGGAGGAATTTTATTACATGCAGCGTGTGCAGCTAATGCGGCAGAATAACATGGGCATGATAACGTCAAAACATTTTTGCACTTCTCCAAGTTTTTTTAAATGATAAATGTTTTCCCGTTATCACAGATGCGTTGTCACATGATAAATAATATTTAAAAAAGGTATCTCGAGCTTCCACATTTCACGTTTAAATGCAGTGAATAACTTCTCGGCACTGCAATCCGCTGCATCAACATTAATTAGTTTTACTAACTGGGATTGTATTTCTAATGTTTCAAGATGAACAAAACGTACATGAAACGTTTTAATGTTTACTTGTTCTTTATTCGGTCCATTCGCTCGTATATTAGATTTTTCAAATTTATTTATATGCATTTTGGATTTCGCGTGACGCTCGATTTGTGACAAACCACCAACAATAGTTTTATTACAAATGTTACAAAAAAATGAATTTGCGTCATGCGCTTCGCATAGGCATGGTTTATATTGTTCGAAATATAACATTAACTTTTTCCATTTTTAAATAAAAATATCTAAAAACAAATGTAATAAAGAAATTAACGTTAGCTAGCCACATTTATTTTCGAGTCGTTAAGGTAGGTAGTTGTCTCGCAAATTGCAATTAACAAGAAAAATTTGAAACTTTTAACTACACGTTAACAAATGTGGTATCTACACATTTGTACAATTTAAAAGTAATTGACCGTCCCGATTGTATTGCCGCGAGACAACTACCTTAAATCGCCATATACTCCGTGAGACCGCTCGACTTTGTCGCATTGTTATTTGTCACGTTGAAAAATGTTTGGCGGTCTACTGGACTGAAATGTGGCGAGCTAGGATTAACTAAACAGATTAAAAACAGTGGATTGTGGTCAGCGGCAATGTTGTTCACATTGACACTGTGGTTTTGTTTACACATTAGTTTATTTTGTTGATTATAAAGCTCGTACAATTGTCTTCGCTTGAGAGGTGAAGTTTCACATAAAGTTTGTTTCCGTCCGAGGACGTACCACGCTTGTGAGTTCGGCTATGAATATAATGTATACGTCTCGTATTTATGATTAGGATCGTATTTTTTATTTATGCGCGACAACGCGTCGGATGCGCACACTTCGCGACGACGTCTCGAGAATCGACTCCGGATTGCGACGACGTCTCGAGCTTGTGCTCGGGTCGCGATAACGTCTCGGAGAAGTCTCGGGCCGCGACACACTTCGGTATATCGTTTAAGGCTACTGAATATAATATAGTTCTCAGAGACCGTGCTCCACGGGGGTGCAACTAGTAGGAGAAGGGGAGAAACATCATGGCGGCAGAGCCAAACAGGATCGGGGGTAATGCGCGCGCATATCTTGAGCCGAAGCAAGCCGAAGGTGCCGAAGACGTGCCGAAGAAAGTCGATCGGGTATGGTCGGCGTCGGGTATGGTCGGCATCTCTTCCGAGTTTACAAGGCGTTTTTAAGGAACGTTCCCAAACCTTTACATAACCTCAATATCCCCGAAAATCCTGGCCATTGGGCGAACTCACATACTAATACCCACCCTCCCTTTCCCTTAATTTCCTTCCGGCCTTCTTCCCTAACCCCCTTTCTCCTTTCCTTCTGCTCCTTCCTTTCTCACGTCCATCTTCTTCTCTCCTGGATTTTGTCAGCTCCGATTCTCTCCTTCTTTTCCCCTGTCTGTCCTTCCTCCCTAGTCTCTTTTCCTCTTTGTCTCCTGTCATTCTCTCTTCCCTCTATGTGTTTCGCCAACTGAAAAGATACAAATCAAAGCAGAGACAAATCGAAAAATCAACCTATATCCTATCCCCCTCACAACTTCTTCCATCTGCATTCTTCCTCGTTCCATCTAACCTCCCTCCCCTATATCCACATCCTTTTATTTGTCACAACCACCGATCTTCCCTTCGCTCTCTCCTCCCTTGCCTTTTTCACCATCCTGTGCCTATACGTCCTCTCCTCCATCGTGAGCTCCTCATCTACCCCCACCTCCCATCTTCTCCATATATCCTCGCTCTTTCTCACGATATCCTCCTTATCCTCTTCTTCCTCTAGTTCCTCGAACATCACCGTTCCTTTGCCTTCACCTGTCGTCTCCGAAATCTTCTTTATCGGCACCATCCTTCTCAGCACCCTCTCCATAATTAGCTCTATCACCGATCTTCTTTCCTGTGGGCTTTCTCCAACTACTCCCTTCCACAACAGGCTCCTTCTCCTTCTCTCACTTGTCTCTCTCCCCTCTCTTTCTTCCTTCAGCTTCCTCTCTTTTTCTGTTTTTCTCTTTTCCTCTTTACCTCCTCCGCTCTGTTTTCCACTTCTTTCCACAGCCTTCGTCTCTCCATATCTTCTTCCTCTCCTCTCCAACCTTCACTTCTTTCCTCTCCCCGTTCCTCGTTTTTCGGTTCCTTGTGGATATCTCTCCTGCTCCCTGTGCAACTTTCCCATTCCCACCTTCCTTTAATCCTCCTTTGGCTCTCGTTCTCGACCCATCTCATCACCTCTCTTTTTCTCTCTTTCCCGTAATCCGTTAGCTCTTTCACTTCCGCGCTCTTTACCGTGCTGGTACTCTTTCCTCCCTCTCCTTCTCCTACGTCGCGTGTTCTCCTCCCCATTGCTTTTTCCTCCTCCTCGCTCGAAATCTCTTTCCACCAGCTTCTTTCACCGCTTTCTACTGGCCCTCTTTTTCCCTCCTCTCTATTCCCCTCTCTTTTATCTGCCTCTTACGCTGCCTTTCCTCTCCTTCTTTTCATCGCTCCATCCTTCTACTTGCCTCCTTCTTTCTCCTGTCTTCCTTTCCTCTTCCGCTTCCTGCCGGTTTTTTTTCTCCGTTTCTTCCGTTACGCTGCTCTTCTTTTCCACTTCCCTTTCTGCGTCCCTCTGTTTCACCTCCGCTTTCCCCCCCCCCCCCCGACGCTCTCATCTGCCCTCTCCCTCTCCGCCTCTCCTCGTTTCCCGCACTCCTCATTCCGTGGTCCTTCGAAAAGCCACCTCTCCACCCTTCCCCACTGCGCTCTTATCTCCCTCCTTTCTTGCCTACCATTTTCCCCTTCCTGTCTTATTTATTTCACAATTTCCTTTCCTACTTCTCTAATTTCCTTGATGATTTCCTTCGCCCAGTCGTCCTCATCTGACCTCTGTCCCGCTCTCGGCATCTTCTCCTTCCTTGCTGCACTGTTAAGGATAACCTGTCATTATTTTGCTATCCGCCTGTAACCTGGTACGTCTATTTGCGCTTGCCTTTTTTTCTCCGCTCTTCTTCCCTCTACCCTTCACTCTGTGAATATGCTTCTCACCTACCTCTTTGTAAGATCTCGTTCTTCACCCCTTCGCTCTAGGCGTTTTACTTAATTTATGTACCTCTGATATTCACTTCCGTGCTTGTTCGCAGTCCCCTCTTCTCTTTCTTCTTCTTTTATCCCCAGTGGATATCCGGCTCCAGGTGGAGCCACAGTACCACGCTTGCAAAATAAGATATATGCGGGGGCCACTCAGGGGGAGAGGCGCCTTCTTGTAAAAACTCAAAAACTGAGTTTTCCACACAATTTGCTATTCACAACTGTGAGAGTCAAGGAGCTCCGTAATAATAATAAAGTAATTAATCAAAATTAAAACTTACAATCCCTAATGAAACTTATTAATACCTTAACTATTCTTTTATCTAAATTACCCATCAAATAAACCAAAGAAAAAGGGGCAAATAAATTTAACTTAAATAAGGAGTTAACAAATTTGACTCTTTCATTATCAAACAAAACACACGCCCACAATAAATGATGTAAGTCTTGAGAATCCGAGCCACAAGGACACTCGGGAGAATCAATTAAGCCAAACTTAAACTTGGTAGTATTAGTAAACGCATATCCAACTAACATACGTGAAATAATCCCAGCCCATCGTCTATCAAGATTAAACTTAGACAGGAAATAAATATCTTACTTTAACTTAAAGAAATTATCCATGTAAAACTTTCCTGAACCGATATTAATTCTTTCCAAATACTCACCATCAATCAATTTATATGACTCAAGAAAAGAAGCAGAAACATCTCTATATGAGATTTTATTATTTAAATGTTCTCCTGACAAGGCTGCATCCTTTGCAGCAATATCAGCATACTCATTGCCGGTAATGCCCTTATGAGCAGGGCACCAAGTAAATCTGATAATTTTTCCCTGCACCAGGGCCAAACTCAATTTAGTCTTTAAATCCGCTATTAAAGGACAAAGCTTACAGGAACTAAAAGGTGTAGAATTATAGAGGACTTGCAAAACACTTAAGGAGTCAGAACATATATTAACACTTACCCAGGATTCGTTTAACAGAAGTTCAATGAATTTGGTGATTGCAAAAACCTCCGCCGAGAATGAACTAGTAAAAGGGTTGAGCTTATATTTTTTAGTGATATCACAATGAGGGATATACACAGAACATCCAACAGAGTCGTCACTTTTAGAACCATCCGTAAATACGTCGAATTCTGAAATAGAAGATCTTTTAATAGCAATCAGATTAGAAAAAGCAAGATTTGGATTGCCACTTTCTCTAGCCAAATGCCCCGCATAAGTATCAACATCAACCGGAATCGAATGAATATGAGAAGGATAAGAAAAGAAAGGATGAAGGTCCCAAGTATATAAATGTTTCTTATACAATTGAATAACCGGCCATCTAGATAAAATAAACGGGATATTTCGAGGAGCCGTGTTATGACAAATTGCAAAAGAATGCAAGGATGAAACCTTATTTATAAGTTTATTATTACGTAACTGAATCGATTTGCAAATAAATTTATCACATTTAAAGGTAACTCTCCTAAGTAAGGACTTCTGACCACTGAATGCCCAGTGTGGGGTTAAAGTGATAAGGATAGGTGCGCACAGGTTCCCACAATAACGATATCCTTTGAGTCGGTAAAATCTCGCTCTATATTTTTCTATAAAACAGTAGTATATACAGGTAACATCTTTGGTAAATATTTCTTTGGTTTAATTAGGATTGTATGTGTGTTTGTGTGGATGTGAATGGAAGTGTAGGATTTTGTCTGTGTAGTGTGTGAGGACTCGAAAGTGTGGTGTGTCAGTCTTCTCCGAAGAGCTCTAGTAGAAGGGACCTCTTCTTCGCGCTCAATCTCTTCTTCGGGATGAAGAGGTCTCGTCCGGGAGTCCTCGGCTTGCCCTTCGGGGTAGTTAGTTCGGGACTCAGGCGGATACGAGGAAGTCGTGGACGAGGGGGAATTCGGAATACAGGATCCGTCTGCGTCGCCCGAGACGTCGACTTCGTCGGTGTGGTCGGATAGGCTGGAGCAGGCAGGATCCGGATTGGCGGAACTCTCGGCGGTAGATCTATCCGGTGTAGCTTCCACGGTAAGAAAGACCACCTTCGGTATCGGGAACAGATCCTCAGCTTCGTCCACAGGAACAGGAATCGGGATCGGATTTGGGAACAGGCCTTTAGTCTCGTCCACAGGAACAGGAATCGGGATTGGGACAGGCAGCGCCTTGGCCTCCTCCGGACTCAGTAGTGCCCGACGGGCAGGGTCGTGACGACCCCGGAAACCTTTCCGCGGCAGGGTGTCTAACGACTCTTACCGTGGAAAGTTATGCTCTGCTATGCAGGTGTGAACGGAGGCCTCAAGGAAGCACACTCCTCAAAAATAGGTTACAACACTTATCAGAGGCTCGGAGAGTGAGCACGCTCTGACTGGCGATCCTGCGAACGCTGGAGAATCTCGCGAATTTGCCTCTCTATATTGGGATCGATGTCAAATTTTCAACACGGGTTACGGGCTCGGCGATGCGCCGCGTATCGAGCGCGGGCTGTACTACGCCCGGCGCGCGAGCCGCCGCCGCCGCCGCCGCCGCCGCCGCCGCCGCCGCCGCCGCCGCCGCTGCCGCTGCCGCGCCGCGCCGCGCCGCGCGCGCTCCGTCGTACGTTCGTGGCGGACAGCTGACCGCCACACCCAGCAAACTCTATTAGATGATAAACGCGGTATATTCAACGCAATTTTATAGGAGGTGCACAAAATGCCCTCGATAACAGAAAGATGAGTCTTTGCAGCGCTCATATACTACATAGAACCCCACTCAAGAATTGCTCCAATAGTGGCATTAACATAATTGACAGCCAAAACAGAACTAGTACCCCATGATCTGCCAGTAAGCCATTTAAGAATATTAATATAAATCGAAGATCTATCTTTCAAAGACTTAATATGAGATAACCACCTAAGACCCACGTCCATAATCAATCCAAGATATCTAATATAACTGCTAAGAGGGATAGAACCGTTCGCACATTCCAGATGGGTAGGCAACGTCAGAGATTTCTTTCGATGAAAAATAATAAACTGTGTTTTTTGTAGCGATATGGACAAATTTAAATCCTCAAGCCAAGAAGAAAGCAGATTAAAAGTAGACTTTAACCCGTCAATCACCCTACTCAAATCCGAATCAGACAGCAAAATTGCTATATCATCCGCATACTGCAAGGTAACAATGTTATATGGAATCTGAAATAATATGTCTTTAACAAAAATATTGAATAGAATAGGACTCAACACAGAGCCTTGGGGAATACCTCGTTGTAGAAGTCTACATCCGTATAAAACACCAGATTCGAAAAAGTTAACGGTTCTCGGAGAAAGGAGATTGCTAAAGAAATTCTTGTATTCAATAGGAATTCTAAGTTTGTTGATGTAACTAAATAATAACTGAGGATTAACGTTGTCATAAGCAGCCTTGATGTCCAAAAAGAGAGCACCGGTCATAGCACGCCTAGCAAAAGATTTATACACTTCCAAATTAATAAAAGCAAGACAATCGTCACAAGATTTGCCTCTCCTAAATCCGAACTGACAGTACGGTAAGAGGCATTTTAATTTAATGAATTTCTCAAACCGGGTCTTAATCATTTTCTCAAACACCTTCATCACACAAGACGCCGAAGAAATAGGCCTAAATCGTTTTTATTCGGTTTAGGAATAAGAACTACATCAAAGATTTTCCAGTTAGCAGGAAAGGAACCATCCAGCAAAATCCGATTAAAAATCTCAAGTAACTTAACCACAGCAGACTCAGGAAGAAGCTTTAAAATATAATTATAGATTAGATCAGGTCCAGGCGAGCTGTTAATATTCGAAGAGGAAATAGCGAATTTGAGATCCACCAAAGAAAATTCATCATCAAAATTAGAAACCTGAGAAGTAATTAAAGTATCTTCAAAATTATGTGAAACCCACGGAGGGGAAAAATTATTAATGAAATTATAAATACTATCAACTCTACTGTCGGATGGAATATTACTTTTATTAAAAAAATGCAGAATTCCTAAAGGACTTAATAGAATCCCAAAAAGTCTTAGAATTAAAATTATCATTTAAATCATTGATGAAGGAAATAAAATTCGCTTTTTTCCTCTTACGAATAATTTTTCTACATACTTCGGAACAACCATTATATACAGCAAGATTTTCCCTAGAGAAATGAGACATACAATCCTTAAAAGAACGTTTTCTAAAAGCTACTACATATTCACACTCCCTATCCCACCAAGGTTTATTAAATCGTTTTTTAGTAGGTTTTGACAAATACGATTTATACGAGTTTGACTTGGAGTCAAAATAATAAATAGATCCAGAAGATTCGAAGATACTAGCGCCAGCTCGAAGTGCGCAAGCTATAATAGAAGAATTCTATAGTTTATAAGCAACAGCTCCCGAAAAATTCTCAATAGACAAACTCTCCATATTCTTATGGACCAGCTCACAAAATTTTTTTTAATCTAAATTCTGCGTATACATCCTGGCTGTATTAAAAGTATCAAAAGTATCAGAATTACTGTTGAATTGCAGGACAATTGGAAAATGATCACTACCAAAAGGCTCATCTAGAGTACTCCAAAAACAGCTGTGACAAAGAGACAGAAATTAAGGAAATATCCGGAGCACTTCGAAAGTCAGGATTCTCAGACACCCTAGTGGGAGAACCATCATTAAGAAAAACTAAATTTGAAGTAGATAAAGCATCGGCCAAAGCAGAACCATCCCTATTAGTCCTAGAAGATCCCCAAGCCTCGTGTTGGGTGTTAAAATCCCCACATATTATAATATCTTGAGAGTCGATAGATGATACAATAGAATTGAAAAAATTAGTCCAAGTAGATGAATTAACGTGAATATGAGGTGGTTTATACAGAAAAAAAATAAAGATTCTATTAGGAGAAATACTCTTATTGCAAAATGAAATACACGAAAGTTCTATACCAGGATTATTAGAAAAATTATAATCGAAAATCACAGGATCGAATTCCTTGCGACAAAGAATGGCAGTTCCTCCATATCCATTATCATAAGATCTATCATTTCTGAGAACACGAAAATCTTTAAATGAAAAATAAGAGCGATCATTAAGCCAAGTCTCTTGCAAACAAATGATATCAAAACCCTTACATAGATTAGAAAATTCAAGTAATTTATTTGTAATACTTCTACAATTCCACTGCAATATTTTTAAAGGCATGGTAAATTATAATTATTTAAGTTTACTAAAAATTATATGAAGATAATGTAGCACCGCTAAGGCTTTATCAGTTTCAGATTTACCCGAATTATATACAGATAACGCAGATCATGAAGCACAATATCAGGAGTAGGAATGGTATTCGACAATGACCGCAGAGAATCATAATCCAACTGACCAGGAGCCTCCCGGCCACCAGAAGCACCCTCCCAAACC
The DNA here is from genome assembly GCA_035220615.1 of Leptothorax acervorum. Classification (NCBI taxonomy): domain Eukaryota; kingdom Metazoa; phylum Arthropoda; class Insecta; order Hymenoptera; family Formicidae; genus Leptothorax; species Leptothorax acervorum. Next base: position 21,093 of record JASTWQ010000316.1, read on the forward strand.
CCTCGGCGCAGGGGATGTAACCATAGGAGAAGAACATATAGTATTCTTCAAAAAGGAACCATCATCTGATACATTAAACTTTTTAGAAATTCTCCTTTTCTTACAATGAGAAAGATTAATATTAGAACCTCTGTCCAGATTCTTAGGAAACTCGATTTTATCCCAAATCATAAACGCATGCGCTCTAAATAGATCAACAGCTTGTTGGCAAGACAAAATCTTCCTGGTTTTAACAATTTTCTTCGCCTGTGCATGAGAAGTATTTGTATATGCCATTATGGCCACGCTGGCCAAGTAGATTCGGCTCGCTTGCCGAGTGTTCGCTTCGCAAGAAGGATGGAGTCGCTTGTCAAGGTCTGCAACTGAGTAGACGATGTTTTATGCTGTACACTTAGTTCGCATTTATTCAATATATGTACAAGGCTATATACAAGTCAGACAATTTGTGTTTGTGTTAAATTATGGTGGCCCTGAGAAGGGCCGATTGCAAAAATTATGTGGCCCTGAAAAGGGCCGATTATATCGAGGGACTAAGCCGGGCGTTCGCTCCACAGCAGGCACGGCCGCGTTCTGGTTCTATGTAGCGGCTGCTGCTTTCCCCAGCGGCCGGGGTTCCTCCAAGCCGGCGGTGTCCCCGGCGGTGTCAGCGTCGGCCTCGTAACGTTTTCGGTCGGTGCTGCTCGTACTAGCTCTGGCGATGGAGTTCTCGCTCGATGGTAGTGCTCGGCCTTATATACCGCCGGCTCCCGAGATCGCTCGATGGTGGTGCTCCCACTCGCTGTTAGTTTCGCTTTCGTCGTGGAGGATCTCCGCCTGTGTTCCCCTGTGGACTCGAGTTGATGGACTGGTCTGCGTCCCCTTCTCCTTGCGGTCTTTCGGTGATACGGCCAATGGCGACAGGAGTGGTGGTACGTCGAAATTCCAGCTGGGAGAAGTCCTTCTCCGAACTCGCACGTCTCCTTCCACCAGCAAATGTCTCGGCGGCCTCGTAAGCTCCCTCGTCGGTAGGTTAATCGGTATAAGACTCCACGCTGCAGGATGATCCTGTGGCTGCTCTGGTTTACTTGGCGGCAGCGATAGGCGTGGGTTTGTAGTCCGATACTTTCTCCCGGTAGGCACTGTTGGTTGGCTTCCAAAAATACGTTCACAGCTTTCCACTCCTGTCAATCCGACTTGTGGATAGCCGAGCCGTGAACTGATGATGAGCTCTCGCCGGCGGGCCTAATGTAGAGGCCCTGGTCGCATTTTAATTGCGAGAAAGCCTTCCACCTGTCGGCGTGAGCTTGCGGCACGCGGCGTAGGCCCCACTCGGGCGCTCGGTCGACGCGCGCGTGGTGGGGCGCGACGGCTTGACTGCGCGCGTGTAGTGGGGACCGATCGATCGGTCCGTGTACTACGGGTTGCCGTTCTGCAGGGTTTTATGTGCGATCGGCAGACCGCCACATGACCCCCTTGGTTGTAGATTTGCCCAGGCTAGGCGAAACTGAACCGGACTGGTGGTTTCGTTGTTCTCCCTGCCCGGGTTCTCGTCTCAGTAGTTGGTTGGTCTGGATCTTTCGGCTTCACCCTATGGTCTGGTGTGTCTGGTTGGCTGCCGTCATCTTCCAACTCGTATGCTGGTTTGAGACGATCTATGGACACGTTAACAGTTTTCCCGTTAATTTTTATTTTGAACGTTTTCTCGCCTCGGTTCAAGACCTCGTAAGGTCCGTCATATGGGGATTGCAATGCACCGGTTGGTGCGTCGTGTCTCAGAAAGACTCTCGGCGTTGTTTGTATATCTTTGAAGACAAACGTGGACTTGTGACCGTGACGTCTGAGTTTCGGGCTCAATAGGTTCATTGTCCGTCGTATTCTGTCGATCAGATCGTCCGTGTCTGCTTTGCTAGTTGTTTTTGTTTCTTGCAAGAACTGTCCTGGTAATCGGATAGGTTCCCCAAAGACTAATTCTGCTGGTGTTGCCTTTAAATCCTCCTTCCAAGCTGCCCGGATACCCATCGTTATTATCGGTAATACTTCCGTCCATCGTGTGGTTTCATGACACTTGATAGCTGCTTTGAGTTGTCGATGGAATCTTTCTACCATCCCATTCGCTGCTGGATGATAGGCGTTAGTGCGTACGCGCTTGGATCCGGTTAGGTACGTTAATCTCTGGAACAGATCTGCTTCGAACTGGCGTCCTTGATCCGTCGTTATCCTGGCTGGTGTGCCGTATCTCGTTATCCATTCCCTAAATAGGTGTTTGGCCACCGTCTCCGCCGTTATGTCCGGGACCGGAATCGCCTCGGGCCACCTTGTAAAGCGGTCGATCATTGTCAGGCAGTATCTGTATCCCTTCGATACTGGTAACGGTCCGACCAAGTCTATATGGATATGCTCAAATCTCCTCGTTGGCATGCTGAACTCCCCTGTTGGTGAGTGAATATGTCGTGTGATTTTAGATTTTTGGCATTGGATGCATGCCTGTGCCCATTTCCTGCAGTCCTTCTGTATTCCTGGCCAAACGTATCTTTCTGTCACCATCCTTGTCGTCGCCTTGATCCCTGGGTGTGCCAAGCCATGCAGGGATTGAAAAACCTGCTTCCTCAGTGCCTTGGTCACATATGGTCGGTTTGTTGGCGTGGATGTGTCACAGATTATTGTAGTTTTGCTCCCCGGAATGGGAATTTTCTCTAGCCGAAGTGAGGTGTCCTCCTCCTTAAGTTCCTGTAGTTCCGTATCTTCTTCCTGTGATCGGGCTAAGGTTTCTAATTCCACGGCCTTCTGTATCGCTTCGATCCGTGATAATGCGTCGGCTACGACATTGTCCTTCCCGGACACATGTCGTATATCCGTTGTAAACTGAGCGATGTATTCCAGATGTCGTGCTTGTCTCGGTGAGCTGCGTAAGAGGTCTTGGTTGAAAGCGTAAGTGATCGGCTTATGATCCGTATACACTACGAAGCTTCTTCCTTCTAGCATGTGCCTAAAGTGTTTGATTGCCGTGTATATTCCCAATAGTTCTCGGTCGTATAGACTGTACTTCTTCTGTGCTCCGCTGAGTTTCTTGCTGAGAAAAGCCAGTGGCTGCCATCCTTGATCCGTTTTCTGTTGAATGACTGCCCCGAGTGCCACGTCCGAAGCGTCTGTTGTCACGGCTAATTCTGCCTTCGGATCTGGATGTGCCAATATGGCTGCTTTTGACAGGCTATCTTTGCAGCTCTGGAAAGCCTCTTCGGCTTCTCCCGTCCACACAACTGGGGCGTTGCCTTTAGTTTTGGGTCCTTTTAGCATCTCATTTAACAGGGCTTGATCTTTAGCCGCTCCTGGTATAAATCGGAGGTAAAAGTTTATTGTCCCAAGGAATCGGCGAAGCTGCTTCATAGTTTGGGGCTTCTGAAATTTTCTGATGTCCTCGACTTTCTCTGGTAGAGGTGTTGTGCCCTCCGCCGACACCTTATAGCCTAGAAATTTTACCTCCCTTGCTCCTAGCACGCATTTTGCTGGGTTGATCTTGATGCCGTACTGCTGTAACCTTTCGAAAAGTAAACGTAGGTGTTCTCGATGCTCTTCCTCCGAGGCCGATGCTACCAGGATATCGTCTATGTAGGCGTAGCAGAACTTGAAATCGCGCAGGATTTCGTCCATAAACCTTTGAAACGTCTGCGCAGCATTCCGGAGTCCAAACGGCATAAATAGAAATTCGTATAGGCCAAACGGCGTGGTAATTGCTGTCTTAGGGATGTCTTCCTTGTTAACTGGGATTTGATTGTATGCCCGCACAAGGTCTAACGTGCTGAAGATTCGTTGTCCGTGCAGTGCTTGCGAGAAATCTTCTATGTGCGGTACAGGATATCTGTCCGGAATAGTCCGTGCGTTTACTCCGCGGTAGTCTCCGCAGGGTCGCCATGTCCCATTCGCCTTTGGTACCATATGAAGTGGCGATGACCACGGGCTTTTGGATGGCTGTATTATCCCTTCTTTTAATAACAACTCGAACTCCATTTTTGCTATTTTTAACTTGTCCGGTGCGAGTCGCCGTGGGCGACATGCCGTAGGTGGTCCCTTCGTCGTCTTGATATGGTGGGTTGTTCCGTGCTCTCCCACTCTTATTTTGGTGCTGGGGTTCACGATGCCTGGGAATTTAGCCAGAATATCATGATACTCCGTTTCTTTCCTGATGGTCTTGACTGAGATTTCTTGGCTTGTATTGATAGCGCAAGTAGATGCGAGTCCCGTCTGTCCGTCGATTAGCTTCTTCACCTTTACGTCTGGAAGTAAGTGGTAGTGTGCTAAGAAGTCTGATCCGATAATTGGCTGGTTCACATCTGCGATAATGAAACGCCATGGACACGCTCTTCGAAGCCCGAAATCCGGCTGTAGTGTGACGAATCCATATGTGTTTATGATCGATCCATTCGCTGCGAACAGTTGGTAGGACTCAGCTTTCCTTTTTCCTTCCGTATGGTCGTATGGGAATACGCTGACGTCCGATCCCGTGTCGATCAGGTATTTTTTGTGTGTGTTGCGATCTGTCACATATAGGCGGCGGGACTTAGGGCTATCGTCATCAGCCGCCATTACTGACTGCCCTCCTTGTTTTCCTTCTTGTTTTCCGCTTTATACGTGCAAGGCTGTGCGCACTTGTATGCCTCTGCTCCGAAACGCCGGTGATAATAACACATTCCTTCCCGGTGGGGCGTTTTGCTTCGCGGGCGACTGTTATCTCGGCGCCATCTGGGTCTGCTTCGGCTTCGACTCCTTGCTCGGTCCTCTTGCATCGCCTGCACCATCTTTGAGACCTGCAAGGTTAAGGCAGCTACTTGCTTGCTCAACTCGTCTACCCGCGTTTCCGCTGCGTTGGTTTCCATTGGTGTCGATTGCTTTTGCGTGGAGGTTGCCAGCACGAGGGCTCTGCTATTCACCTCGTATATCCGGTCCGCTTGATCTGCCACCAGCTCGAGCTTGTCATCCGCCCGTGTAGCCAAAATGACTTGCATGTGTGTGGGTAGCCGTCCCAGCCATAGCGTCCGAAGTAAATCTCTCGAGACGCTGTTTCCTGCTAGCGTCGCCATATGTCGCAGTAATTGTGATGGCTTGCGATCTCCTAGCTCCTCGCGTTCGAGCAGTTGTCTAATCCGTTGCTCCTGCGAGTCCGTAAGTCTCTGGATCAGTGCCTTCTTGACTGCCTCATATTTATTCTCCTTAGGAGGTTTTGTGATGACATCTTTAATTTCTCTAGCTTGCTTGTGCTCTATCCGCGAGAGGACGTATGCGTACTTGGCTTCATCTTCTTTTATGTTGTATAATGCGAATTGGCCTTCTAATTGGGCGAACCATAGTTCGGGCTCTTCCGGCCAGAAGGGGGGAAGTCTTAAGGCTATCTTACTTGTAGCTGTATCTTCCATATCCTTGTATTCTTCGTCGCTCTCAATTGCAACCGTCTTCTCCGCCAGTTTCTTTGTTGACATGTATACTCCTACTTCCTTCCAACGTCGGGGTCACCAAATTATGGCCAAACTGGCCACGTAGATTCGGCTCGCTTGCCGAGTGTTCGCTTCGCAAGAAGGATGGAGTCGCTTGTCAAGGTCCGCAACTGAGTAGACGATGTTTTATGCTGTACACTTAGTTCGCATTTATTCAATATATGTACAAGGCTATATACAAGTCAGACAATTTGTGTTTGTGTTAAATTATGGTGGCCCTGAGAAGGGCCGATTGCAAAAATTATGTGGCCCTGAAAAGGGCCGATTATATCGAGGGACTAAGCCGGGCGTTCGCTCCACAGCAGGCACGGCCGCGTTCTGGTTCTATGTAGCGGCTGCTGCTTTCCCCAGCGGCCGGGGTTCCTCCAAGCCGGCGGTGTCCCCGGCGGTGTCAGCGTCGGCCACGTAACGTTTTCGGTCGGTGCTGCTCGTACTAGCTCTGGCGATGGAGTTCTCGCTCGATGGTAGTGCTCGGCCTTATATACCGCTGGCTCCCGAGATCGCTCGATGGTGGTGCTCCCACTCGCTGTTAGTTTCGCTTTCGTCGTGGAGGATCTCCGCCTGTGTTCCCCTGTGGACTCGAGTTGATGGACTGGTCTGCGTCCCCTTCTCCTTGCGGTCTTTCGGTGATACGGCCAATGGCGACAGGAGTGGTGGTACGTCGAAATTCCAGCTGGGAGAAGTCCTTCTCCGAACTCGCACGTCTCCTTCCACCAGCAAATGTCTCGGCGGCCTCGTAAGCTCCCTCGTCGGTAGGTTAATCGGTATAAGACTCCACGCTGCAGGATGATCCTGTGGCTGCTCTGGTTTACTTGGCGGCAGCGATAGGCGTGGGTTTGTAGTCCGATACTTTCTCCCGGTAGGCACTGTTGGTTGGCTTCCAAAAATACGTTCACAGCTTTCCACTCCTGTCAATCCGACTTGTGGATAGCCGAGCCGTGAACTGATGATGAGCTCTCGCCGGCGGGCCTAATGTAGGGGCCCTGGTCGCATTTTAATTGCGAGAAAGCCTTCCACCTGTCGGCGTGAGCTTGCGGCACGCGGCGTAGGCCCCACTCGGGCGCTCGGTCGACGCGCGCGTGGTGGGGCGCGACGGCTTGACTGCGCGCGTGTAGTGGGGACCGATCGATCGGTCCGTGTACTACGGGTTGCCGTTCTGCAGGGTTTTATGTGCGATCGGCAGACCGCCACACCATAACCGTGTTAATAATCTTATGATCAGAGAAAACTGGGCAAGTAATATCAGAGGAAAAATGACTCCCTCCACAGTTAATACACTTAGGATCAACACTACAACTCTCAGAACCATGCTGCAAACTACACCTTTCACAAGAAGGACTGCCTCTACAAGTATATGCAGAATGCCTCCATCTAAAGCAATTCGTACACTTACGAACTCTGTTAATGAAAGGAGAGATCCTGCATTTAACTCTCCAAATGTTAATATGAGAAGGTAGCAAATTAGCTGTGAAGATCACCTTAATAGATGCAGAGTCACGTAATTCATTAGTGGATTTATCTCGAAATTTAAGTTTTTCCATCGTATGAATGTGGACAGGGTCGCGTGGCCAAGAAATACCCTCTTGAATATCACGAATTGAAAGAGAGGGATTAACATCCCTAATTATCCCAATTCTAAAAATCTTATAATTAGGCGCATAAGCAACCAGCTCAGAAGGAAGTAGATCTTCGCTCTCAATTAACATATTAGCATCTGCATATGCCAAGAACTCAACACATTATATTTCTTCCTAATCTACAAATCGAAGAAATACTATTAAATTTTTGAATAAGATTTTTACCCAAACTCATGGGATGCAAATTGCCAATATTTGAGGAATCAGACAATGACTCAATATGCACCGGATAAGGCGCAACAACCAAATCGGAGTACCTATTGTCTCTCTGAGATTGTATAAACTGGCTCCTACCAGACGCCTGACTCGTTAAACTCGAGTTAGTTTTAGATTTATCCGAGTTCGAAGAGAATTCGACACCCTCCCCGCATCGAGGGCGTTTATTTCCCGGAGACTTCATAGCCGATGAAGACTCTACGTTCGATTCCGGAGAACGAACTTTCTTACTTTTAGTCATATTGAGCGAAAATCGAAAATAATATTTCAATACGAGACGAAATACAATGTCCGAAAATAAGGCTGGAATGTAAACGCACGAACTCAAAACAACACCACAACACAACACCAAGGACAAACAGACAATACAAGGAACGTATAAGAAAAGGAAAAACACGGGTCAGGAACACAGCACACTTGACGAAAATACAACACAAATTCCAAAAACTAAATTAAGAAATATAATATAAAAGTATTAAATATATGTTTGATTAATATATACACTAATGACAGGAAAAAATTATCATAAGAAAAAGATCTTGAACAAAATATGTGAGTGGAGACACAAATAATAATAAACTAAAGAGTAAAAAAAAATTATTGTACTAAAAAGATTAAAGAAAAAACTAATATCGGAAAAATGAAAATAAGATAATGAAATAACTGAAATAATATAATAAAGAAATATTACAAGAATATGAAAGAGAAGTTAAGGATAAGTATAAATTAACCATGTTCACATCTATGAACAAGCAAAAAACCATATAAAAAACTAAAAAATGAAATTATTACTTTGCTCACATTAACCACAAACAGAGTAACTTAGCTTTATCCAGAGTACTCTGCGCTCGATCTCCGAAGAGAGAAATTCACACGAGGTACGCAGCTCAACGATCCTCCTTTAATCGCCAAAAAAGTAATCTGTGCTCGATCCCCAAAGAGAAAAATTCTTCACACGTGGTCCGCAGCAAAAACTTCCAGTACTCTTCAAATCGCCAGCAATCAGAGCACATTCAGCTCGCAGAATCCACACGCACACAATTAAGTCCGCCGCTCGTAAGAACAAGGAAACGAGCCGGGAACACCCGTACGATACGTCTACCCCCGACAACGGTTCACGACGGAATCCCCCGTCTTCTCCTCTTCTCTTTATCTCGCCACATGTGTTCATTCCTCGCTTCTTTGCAGTGCGTTCACAAACCACGTCTCGGCGCTCCGCTACGGGGCCATCTTTGACCCCCAGCGCCATCTCAATTCCTTCTCTCTCGTCTATACTACCGCTTCCCGGCATTACCAATCGGAGCGCCGCCGCCGCCATGCGTTCCCGCTCTCTGCGCCTCGTACCACCGCCAGCACGCCTGCGTAACGCTCCGATTGTCGCCGGTCACGGTCTCCCCTCCTCCGTCTCCACCCGCTCATCTCCCCCAGCCTCAGTCTAACCTCCAAGCCTCTTCGTCTGCAAATTCCTCCAGAACTCTTCTCATTCCTCGTTCTTCTCGCCTCCTTCATTTCCTCAGATTCCACCGTACATTCCCCCTCGTTTCCATCACTTCCCGCTTGCTTTCTTCCCTTTTCCTTCCTTTTACTCCGTTCTTAGCGCTCTTCCATCCCTGAGCCGTCCGTTCACTCCAACGGTCACCTCACCTCCTGCAGGATGTTCAATAAATCTATCCATTTTAGAAGAGTCACGTTCTTTTCAAACGACCGCTACGGCGGTGTAGTCTGTACGCAAATTACTTTAGACAAAATGCCATAATATATATATATATATATATATATATGCATGTAATATGCATGACATGTAAAATGTTTGTAACAATTTTCTGTTTTTTTATGATATAAAATATATATATATAAAATAAAATAATTTGTGCATGCATATATGTATATATATATATATATATATATATATGCATGCACAAATGTAAAAGTTAATCATTTTCATCGTGTTCGCAATCAAATTATAATTGCACATGTTGTCTCTCGTGATAATATTCCTACACGTTATCATTTATGATGCACTATAATCGCAAGTTAACTATATCCATCCCATAGGTATACACACACTAAAAATGAAAAGTAAGCATAATTTTTATTTTTTATTTTATTTTAATTTACACCTCAAAATAAGAGAAGACTACTTACATTTTCAGTCAAATTAGAAAAGCAAAATATTGATTATAATGCGTAATTTAAAAAACGCAGCAGTAAAATTATATTAAACAAATAAAAACTGAATATGATTTAAAAAATAAAAACACTTTTAAAAAGAGAGATAAGCAAAAATACACAAGAAATACACCCTTATATTATTTTAGAAATTTAAATATATGAAATAAAAAAGTAATTATTTTTCATCTAATTTTCTCAGCATTTCTAACTCGCAAAAATCTTCCAATTCCATTTTCATTAATAATATATTATTAATGAAAATGGAATTGGAAGATTTTTCCACCTCGACCTCTTTGCCCCTTTCTTCCCCCCCAGCCCCTATTTCGAAATTGTGGAGGCGGCGGTGGAAATTGTGGCGGCGGCGGGGGAAATTGTGGCGGCGGCGGTGGAAATTGTGGCGGCGGCGGTGGATGATATTGTTGTGGCGGCGGCGGCGGCGGACATTGTAACGGCGGCGGCGGCGGACATTGTGGTGGCGGCGGCGGCGGACATTGTGGTTGCAGCGGCGGTGGTAGCGGAGGCACTTGCACCTGTTGCCGCCGCTCACGACGACGTTGGCGATAACGTCGACAACGATCCGTTTGATGAGCCTACAAAAATAAATTATTTTTAAATAGTAAAATTAATTCTCTCTCTCTCTCTCTCTGTCTCTCTTTCTCTCTCTAAATATATTTATTTTATAAAAATACTCACAGCTGGAGGTGCTTGCACAAAAATTATGCACCTCTGGGGCACCGGCATACCAGGCACAAAATTTCCTGGCATGTGGCCAGGAATGAGCGGCATCGGTATTGCTGCAAAAAAATGTTTTATATATTGTATAATGCATACAATCTTTGCACGTGTATTTATATACGTACATGTATATACATCGATAAATACACAAAGGTCAAATAGAGGTTATTACAGGTTATAAAAACAATCATTGCTTACAAGATTAATGTTACGCCACAAATGAATAAATGAATGCTTTATATAAATATAAAATGTGTACGTATATATACATATACATATATAAATACATATATAAATGAAAAGAACAATTACTTACCACGTTCACGGTTCGCCATTATGCAAACATATGATTACATTGTCTATAGACACGGTTCGCCATTATGCAAACGTCGATTAGATGTCTATAGACGGGTCATTTGTCGCTGGGTTTCGACTTTCAATTGCAATCATATCGCACAAAAAACCTAAGCGTGTCCTAAGCTTTCATGTGATTTTAGTAGCACAGAGTACTGTGTGTATAGAGTAGTGTTTTGTTGTCAGTGCAGAGTATTCTGTTTTATTATAGCTAGTATTATTTAGAGCATATTGTATAATCATTATGCCTAAATATAGTATTAAAAAAGCAGTTACTAAAAGACGTGTCTTTATCACAAAATTTGCGCCGCATGCGACAAACGCGTGACAAAATTTTTTGTGATAATTCTTTCGTGAATCAAGAAAGAATTGATAAGGACTCCGGAAAAGAATCATTAGAATGTGGATCGGATTTACTAGAAATTCCAGGTACGTCACACCAATTTTATGCATACGAGGGTAAGAGAAATGTAAATAACGACACGTTGACATCATTATCTGTTTTGAAAACATTTTCTCAATTATCTGTCGATGTATGCGCACAAAAATTTCAATTAGTAGAAAATATTTTCAATGATGATGATTCAATGGGATCTCTATCAGACGTTTGTTAATATTGTATTACGAATGTGACGGAATGTCAAATTAACGAAATTAGAATGCAAAGTAGTATCGAAGATGTCGAAGACATTAAAAACGTCCAAGATATCGAAGATGTCGAAGACGTTGAAAACGTCCAAGATATCAAAGATGTCGAAGACGTTGAAAACATCCAAGATATCGAAGATGTCGAAGACGTTGAAAACGTCCAAGATATCGCAGATGTCGAAGACGTCAACGACGTCGAAGACGTTCAAGATATCGAAGACGTTGAAGATGTCGAAAATATTATTTTGGATACTGATAATAATATCGACGCATTTCGTTTGTATTCTGAAGAGATTAGTGGACGACTTATCGCCGATTTGGGGCATGTTTTTGTTGAATTGCAGAGACTGTCCACTCACTGGATCGGCGAATGTCGTTTTATTAATCTTGTTTTTGGAATAAAGAAGCGTTGCGGTCTGAAAACCAAATTTTCTGTCAAATGTAGAATGTGTCACTTCACAGGAGACTTTTGGAGTGAACCGACAGATGAGAGAATATTGGATGTCAATAGGGGTATTGTTTCCGGTACTATATTGACAGGGACCGGTCATAAGCAGCTTGAAGAACTTGCTGCTGTAGATATTCCATGCATGAGTAATAAAACATATATAAAGTATCATAATGAAATGTCGGAAACCTTCGCCGCCGCCGCGGAAGAAGAAATGCGCATGGCTGGCGAAGAGGAAAAATGTTTGGCAATTAAAAGAGGAGATATCATAGACGGAATTCTGCATATACCCATGATAACAGACGGCTCGTAGATGAAGAGATTCTACCGTACTGGTGGTTACGATTCTCCGTCCGGAGCAGCTATTATTATGGGATATTATTCTAAAAAAATCTTATTTGTTGGTGTTCGAAATAAATATTGTGTTGTCTGCGCGAGAGCAGCTAAAATTAATGCAATAGCAAAAGAACATATATGTTTTAGAAATTGGGGGGGGGGGGGGCAATCAGAGCTCCACTAGTATGGAAAGTGATATAATCCTCGAAGGTTTCCGACTTAGTTTAAAAATGCATGGCCTTATTTATAGTAAATATATCGGTGACGGTGATAGTAACGTATTAAAAAAATTGAGAGACTTTCCACCGTATCCAAATATTGTTGTGCAGAAGATTGAATGCACGAATCATCTTCTCCGCAATCTTTGTAATAAAATACGTGAAGCAAGTAGTACCGGTAGTAGAAATATTTCAAAATTGAAAAAGGTCGTTGACCACAGCGTTATGAAAATTCGGAACGCTGTGGTCAAGACTGTCACCTTTCGCCGCAATCGTGAAGTTAGTTGGCAAACAAAAATTTCCGAATTAATTAAAGATTTAAAAAATATACTTAGCCATGCATTTGGTGAACATAACGATTGTGCTTTGCTTCAATATTTCTGTAATGGACAACAGAAAGAAGGCGAAGAGAATCTTTTGCTCCAATTACAACGTGCAGGTTTATTACAAAAATTAGAAAATGCTATGAAACGCATTATAGATAATGCCGATAGCTTACTTTATAAATATACTAGTAATTCCGTTGAAAGTTGTAATGGAATTATAAGTAAATTTATTGGTGCCAAGCGCGTTTATTATGCCATGAAAGGTTCTTATCAGACACGCGTTAAAGCATCCGTAGTACAATTTAATACTTCGCGAGCCTTAACTTCTGTTTGTCATACAATAGATAAAAAACCACCCGCACAAACAAAAATAATTGAAAACAGAAATATAGAGATAAGAATGTTAAGCAACTTCAACGAACACGTGCGGCGAAAGAATTACAACTCTTTGTTCGTACATCTAAATATTCCGCTAAAATAATAGCTGATAAAGATTATGGACCTAATGCAGAACGGCCAGATATCCAAGATAATATGTACGAACAGCTGAGACGTTATCATTTTGAAATGTTGTTAGAGCAACAACATAATCGTGCTATATTAGAATGTGCTACACGGGATCAGCATGCAAAGCCGGAGTGGCACAACATACGGCAAAGTCTTCTCACTGCTTCAAACTTTGGAAAAGTTTGTAGCAGAAGAGAAACAACTTTGTGCCAAAATCTTGTGAAAGCAATTCTTTATCCTCCTCGATTGACTACTGCGGCTGTCGAGTGGGGTAAAGAAAAAGAGATGATGGCACGAGAGCAATTGCAGATGGAATTAGGGATAGAAATTTCTAGTTGTGGTATATTTATAGATGAAACAATCCCGTATCTTGCCGCGACGCCTGACGGCATTGTCGGAGACGATACTATTGTTGAGATTAAATTCCCTTATGCGGCGCGGCATGTACATCCCATCGATGCAATGCTCAAAAAGATTTCAGATATTCATAGAATATTTGATAAAACCGATGACACTCGAATGAATCAAAGACACGCGTACTATTTCCAAGTACAGGGACAACTCCACATAACGCAAAGAAAGTATTGCATTTTTGCTGTGTGGACACCCCTTGGATTAAAGTACACGATTGTCGAGCGTGATGACAGATTTTGGGAAACAAAAATGTCACCACTGCTTAAACGATTCTACGAGGACTGCTTGGTTCCTGAAATAATAGATAGTAGAGCAGCAAGAAATGTGCCTATTCGGGAACCTCAGTATGTCATCAAAGCGCAAGAAGCGGATAGAAAAAATGACATAAAAGTGGAAAGTGTTATCGAAAGCACTACCACTTTTGCTATTCCAGACATGGAGCAAGATGACGATTGCATTATAACTGATTATTCAAAACGAGATCCAACTGAGAATGACATAAAAAGACAAAAAAAAAAGTTAGATGATGTAATAACTACTCTCCCATTAGTGAAGAATAATATTTTGTCTATAAATAGTACATTAAATGATGAATCGTTAGACCTATTTTTACGCATTGTAAGAGAGACTTCTTGCTTTGAAACACAAAGTGTATTATACTTACAATACCCGCACTTAATTGAAGCTAGTCGTAGCAATAAAAGCTTACAAATTATTGGCGGAACTTGTACAGATCATTGGCGATGTATTTATTTTGATGGCACCAAACTTCATGTGTACGACAGCCTATCTGGTACTACGTATGATAAATTGGCTGCTAAAGAGAAAGAATATATTCGCTTTCGTTATCCCAAGATAACGAAATATGATATAATTTGTGAAAAAGTACAAATAATACAACCGGATTCCATTTCGTGCGGAATTTATGCTGCGGCTTTTGCTACAACTGTAGCCTTGAAAGGAAATCCTTGTAATGAAAAATATTCAACTGACGTAAAATGCATGAGACATTTATTTAAAATTATAGAAAGCAAAAAATTATTGCCTTTCCCGAATTAATATTTTTCATTATTTAACACATCTTTGTAAGCTTTTATTGCTGCCATTATGCAAAAAGAAACAACGATAAAATAAGATGATAGAAGTTATCTGCAATCGTCATTGTACACTGAGAAAAAAATTTTGTTCAACGAAAAAAAAATTATTTAACTCAACAAAATAGTACGGTCGGATACCTTCAAACAAATATCAATGTAAGAAGAGCTAAATATTTTGTTCAATTGCTACGATAATTTTAAATTTGGTTCAACCAAATTGAGTTATTGCAGACAAAATATTTATTTGATTCTAGAGTATATTTAGTTGAATAGAAATTTATTTTAGTGATCCATAAAGTAGCATTAATTGAGACAACAAAAATATGTGTGTATCAAACAAAAAATATGATAGAACAACAAAATCTATGTTTACCATGAACACGTAGCGTTTTCGCTCGACTTCATTACAGTTGAAACCTATACTATCAATATTACCGCGAACTTCAGACATTTTTCATTTAACCAAAGACAATGTCATAGTGACAAAACGTACAGTAGAACGAACTTCATGTTTATTTTATGTGACGCAATATCCTTTTAATGAAGTAAAATACTTTGTTCATTTCCTAATAAATTAAGTTGAATAAACTATCGTTCTTGTTAGTCCAACTATTTCTAAGATATATTGAACGTGAAGACGCCTTAGTTTGACAAAATATTTGTTTCTCCTGAAAAAGTCATTAGTTGACGTAATATAAAAAGTGTTACCGAAAAGTAACGAATTTATTGGATTAACCATTCACGCATTTGATGGAATCAAAGTTTGCTTTCTATGATCAAATGAAATGATAATAAGAAAAAAATATTTAGTTAATAAGAACTAACATTTTTTGAAATAACTAAGCTATTAGAATACGGTAACCAAATGTTTAATTGAAATGACCTTATATTATTTTCGCGTGCTCACATGTTTTGTTGTACAATAGATGATATTATTGATTAAAAGTTGACAGTATCAAAACATATAGTTGATTCAAAAAAATGGAATATAAACAAAATCAGTTTTATTCATGAGTAATAATTTGATTTTTTCAAATGTACTATTAGGGGTTATTGTTGTTATCACTATAAGTAATTACTTATAGTAATAACAACAATAACCCCCCTAATAGTACATTTGAAACAATCAAATTATTACTCATGAATAAAACTGATTTTGTTTATATTCAATTTTTTTGAGTCAACTATATGTTTTGATACTGTCAACTTTTAATCAATAATATCATCTATTGTACAACAAAACATGTGGGCACGCGAAAATAATGTGTGTAAGGTTATTTGAATTAAACAAGGTATATACGTAGCTATTACTACTGCCTATAGTTTCATATCATTAAATGAAATTAAAGCTGTTACAATTCATATTTTTTGATTTACATGCATCAATCAGTAGTTAATTAATTAGTTATCAATACGTCTACATCATGCAGAAACAAAATACTTATAGAACTATAAAAACGTGGTAGATAAGAATGAAGCATATAATTAAACTGGCTAATTAAATTTCTGTTTGTTTATTATATAGTTTTATAATTGTGTTGACAAAAAACAAAACGTACATAAACTTATATATATATATATATATATAAATGAATATTGCCACACACAAATCAGTCATAAGATATTCTCGTACACAGTTCAATTCACAGTCGTTATATGTATATGTATCCTATGCATACATGTATCATACATACACGTAAATGTAAATACTTCAACTATATCCGTAGTGTAATACTTATAAATTATTACAGGTACGATGAAAATAAAATATATATTAATTATTCTTTAAAAACGTAAACTTGTATGAAAATTGCCACACAAATCAGTCATAAGAAATTGTCGTACACATTTCAATTTACAGTCGTTGTGTATGTATCCTATGCATACATGTATACATACACGTAAATGTAAATTCTTCAAGTAAATCCGTAGTGTAATACTCACGAATTATTGCAAGTACGATCGAAAACAAAATATATATTAATTATTTTTTAAAGATATAATTTTAATTTTTTGTTTCTTTAGAAACTTTTCAACACTCTCTGACAAATCTTTATGTTAGGTAACAAATGTTAACATTAAATAAATTTACATATAAGAAACTTAAGCAATAATTGCACATACAAAAGAATATTCCGCCAGTTTTCGTTTTTAAACGTCATGTATGTGGAAAAAACAAGATATCATCAGAGATATGCTTACTAAATATATCTAGAGATACCCAGGGAGAAACGCGAGATCGAATACAACATTCATAATAATTAAAAATGCCCTCATAGAGTTTAAGCTAGTGCGGACTCCATCTCCAAAAAGAGATAGTCCCAGCACCCACTAGCTTAAACTCTGAAAATCTCGTCGATGCGGACTCTGCCATTTTTAGATTAGAGGGAAAGGGAGAAGGAGAGGGAGAGGGAGAGGGAGAGGGACAGGGAGAGGGAGGAGAGGCAGAGGGAGAGGGAGAGGGAGAGATGGCTCCGACATCTAATAGACGTATATCCGATCTCGCGTTTCTCCCTGGGTATGTTTACTAAAAATTATACAAAATGGAATTATATAAAAGTAAATATAAGAATACTGATTTTGTATGAACTTAACGGATCTACACGCACGAAATGTAATTTTTACCGTCCGCCATTACGTACAGCTTGGTAGGAGAATACTGAGCAATATCTTTGAAACTTATAAATCCCCACGTATTTGTCTTGGTCACTTCAAATGCATAATAATGTCGATGTACACCCAATGTGTTCAATCTGAGATATATAAAAGATATGTTTCGCGATTCATGAATAACTATGTATTTAATTTGGCCAAACATCAAATCATTCGAATCTACTATTATAACTGCATTGGTATGATAAGTTATGCCATTTACTTTAACCCATGGTGTCGATATGCATTCATTTACGATATGCGGCGGAAGAATACTTTTCAGATAACCATAATCGCGAAGAGAACTGAACTTTTTATCGAGTATGGGCCCCCAGCATAAGCGATTTGAAAATCCTTCCTTAAGAAGAAATCGATAAGATATACTGAGCTGATTTTTCAAAGCAAACGTAAAAGCTGGTTTTATACGCGATGTTACAACTTTGGAATTGTCTTTCAATTGTTTATGTTTCGCTTCGTAACGGATACAAGACAGATACTTCAAGGGACCAAATCTTTTCATTATTCGAGGATAGTGAAGTAAGAAATGATGTTTAGGCTTTAGTGGTTCAGAAAAAAGTTCTAAATATAGCGAGTGATGCTCCGAGATCAGAGTTTCGAGTAATTGAATAGTCGCAATGTTAAATGATGGAGACAAGATGATGCTTATTATTTCGCGCAAATTGAGGTAAAGCTCTCATACTTTATGATCGAGAGGAACAAGATCGCCGATAAGCAAACCGAGATTCTCGACTAAGAACAACATCTCCGAGGACGAGATTATTAGTAGCTGTGTTGTAAGAATGTTATTTGATATACGAAGAGGCACATTCTTCCCAACGCTCGAACCGTAATCGAAATGCTCAATTCGCGAATTTAGGGTATCAAGGGAAAATAGTTTTTCGTCAATTATAAAGGTTTTTAAAATTTTCGGTACTTCATATCGTAATATGCCTTCAAAAATATCATGCATGATATCTAAACATGCATTTTCTATTACGTGAAAGCTCGGGATTTTATTGAAGACACACTCAGCGTTTACTCCCCTCAAACATCTCGCAGAATCTTCGCGGTAATTTTCAACCGTGCGTAATATTTCAGGATGTTCTTTGATCTGACTTTGCGTTTCGACTTTATCAGCTACACAAATTCGACACCAATGTTTTGAATTGAAGGAAGTCGTAAAATCAGTAATACAATTAACTCCTAGATTGTCACCAATTATTGCCAATAACGCAAAATATACCGTATGTTGTTGACCGTTTATATGAAGGATTAATCCATCTTTTTCGAGCTCGTTCATCTGATTGATTATATGAGAAAATATTTTTTTGTTACCAATACTTTTATGATCTTGTGAATTATGTAACTGAGCTAAAAAGATGTTCTCCAACATGCTACTATATTCGAATGGTAAGCAAGCGATTGAAAAGTAAACTGCGCCAAGTTTATGTACATTTCTGTGAGATCCAAGAGGATTATTTATTTCCAAATCGTCAAAATATAGTATTATCGGCAATAATATTTTGTCTGCAAATTTCTTTTCAATATTTTTCCATACCTCTCCCTGAACTGCTGAAATAATTTGCTCACTTTTTTTACAATAATCCAAGTGTGACAAGATAGAAGTTAAAACATTCGGCAGTTCTAGAAACTTTTTTAAAACCGATTTTATCGGTATGACTTGAATTTCTACATTGGATACAACAACTTGGCGCCGTCCATCAACAAAACGAGACTTTAGTGACGCGCCAACTACGGTGGACTGAGGTTTTATTAGAATGCTTAAGTTATTGAAGTAACTTAAAGTTTTGTGCTCAGTTGAAAAATTATCAAACGCGTGCTGTACTGTATTGAACATCGAGTCGAGGTCGGACGGTAATTCTTTACACTTCTCACAGTTATACTTCTCACAGTTATACTTTTTCTTCAGCATCGATATAAAAGTCGAACCATACAGATCGTTCAGTTTATCGATTAAACCTGGTACAAATGATCTTGGAAGAGTCGGGTTCGCGTAAAGCTCAGCGACAAAGAATGCAATACGTTCATCTACTATGCGTGAGAAATTTTCAAGACTTAGGCAGGGTTGAAGGGGCGGAGAAGTCTTACTCGCGCAAGGTTCATGGACTTCATGGGCTAAATGACTTCCAGAGGTACTCGGAGATTGAGGATCGTCGAATTCAACGCAACTTTCGTCGTTCGGCTCATTTGTAATCTGCTGTGTTCTGTCGACATGTATGCTATGTTTCAAACTTAAATGTCTTTTATATGTATGACAGCTATTGAAACTACGGCCACAATTTTGATATGGACAATAACAAGTCGATGTCATTAACGTTTTGTGTCTGAGTTTCATGTGACTCGTAAAAGCAACTTCTGAAGGCAATGGCGAATTGCAAAATGGACAAGGAAACATATTGTCTGAGTATGTAAATATTTTAACCGATTTAAAAAAGTAACGCGTTATTTTTTCGAGAATATGATCATTTGCGTATTGTATTTACAAGTGTACGAATTTATTCTTTTCTTTGCTCAATGTTTTGTACATCTAAAGTTGAAAGTTCTGAGACGATTTCCATAATGTAAGGAGTCATTTTGTCCCATTTAGTCGCGAACTTGAACAGGCTTCGTTGCAAAAGTAGCCACAAGTGCTCACTCTCCGGCGGGTATTCGGCATCGAGCACATGAAAAGATTTAAAACATACTTCTAGGGCTTTTAGGGCCGACGGTACCTTATATAGCACTTTATCGATACAAACGTAGAAGCTGTCGATTTCGGAAAGAGTAAGTCCGACGGCAATGATGAAAGGTTGTAGAGTCATACCAAGCTTCTTCATCGCTTCCCTTCGTTTCTCTTGGATGGTGGTCGTGTCGGCCGACAACTATAATAAATAAATAAATAAATGTCTTACAGAAGTATACACTTATTAATTTTTAATAAATTTATTTTTAAATATATTTAAAAAATGAAGTTTACCACTGCATGCATAATAATGCTATCTTTGCATTCACTTATTGACGGTTTCCAGTGATTTTTCTTAACCCTTGATCGTCCTTTTGGTGGTATTATGTGTGGCAGCATACGTAGCTGTAGAAAGATTTTACTATCTGCGCATAAAAAAATTGTATTAGACTAGATGTATGCGACAATAGCAATTTGCGACTGCTGATAGTAAATTTCATTAACCATCGGTCAAGTCATCAATTTGGAGCAGCTGGTTCGACGATTCCGCGTAACTATCGTCCTTCCTGAGTGGGCGAATTTTCAGAAGATTCGTATAAAAAGCGGACCAGTTTTCTATGCTGAGCTCTACAGTTGTCAACTTCAGGGAAGCGTAGTCTACTTCTATAAGATCGTATCCCTTTGGGTGCTTTAAAATTGGCCAACGTTCGAAAATTTCACAGACTTTTAACGTTTTCTGCAAATTATTGTCTTTGCGACGACATTCCGTTGTAATCTTCCACTTTGCAAGGACTACTTCCCATGGCTCTGTGTGCATTTGGAGCCACGATATTGCCTCCGCGACAGCTTCGGTATCTACGAATAATACGAAACTGTATACTAAACACTTATAAAAAATGTATGTGTTGTATATACAGGATGTTAGAAAAGTCTGGAATCGGTCAAATATCTCGAAAACAAGACATTTTAGGAAAAATGTTTCATACAGAAGTTGTAGGGTTTAAAAAGATCTGTTTACTGACTTTATCAGTTTGATCTTAGGTGGCGTCGTTTAGGTCAAGTCAGGGTCACTTCACATTTTTTAAATTGGACCCCCTATTTTTTATTGCATATTCTTGTAGCCCTTGTCGAGAATTTTTCAAAACACTATAACAAAACTCTCTTTCGTTAAAAATGTCCCGAGATATTTCAAATTTTGTCATTAAATTTTTAATATAAAATATGAAATATCTCGTAAAGTAATAACTTTTCGTTGACTTTATCTTAATACTTTTATGCGTAGAATAATGAAAAAAATCGATTGTTGTAAAAAAAAACAGAAAAAATTATGTTAAAAAATTTGATTGCATTTTGTAGACGCATTCAATTTTACAAAATTTCAAATGTAAAAATTAATATTATTGTTCGATTTTTTTCATTATTCTACGTATAAAAGTATTAAGGTAAAGTCATCGAAAAGTGAATACTTTACGAGATATTTCATATTTTGTATTAAAAATTTAATGACAAAATTTGAAATATCACGAAATTTTTAACGAAAGAGAGTTTTGTTATAGTGTTTTAAAAACGTCTCGACAAGAGCTACAAGAATATGCAATAAAAAATAGGGGGTCCAATTTAAAAAATTCAAAGTGACCCTGATGACCTAAACGACGCCACCTAGTATCAAATCAGTAAACACATCTTTTTAAACCCTACAACTTCCGTATAAAACATTTTTTCTAAAATGTTTTGTTTTCGAGAATTTGACCGTTTCCAGACTTTTCTAACACCACACCCCGTATATATTGTTGTATATATATATATACATATATATATATATATATACAATTAACATTGTACATACATATCTACTATAATATATATATATATATCTACTATAATATATATATATATATATATTATAGTAGATATGTATATACAATGTCAATTGCTATTGGACGCAAAAATCGAACGGTTACGAGGCTGTAGATAAGCTAACGTACTTTCTTCGTCATCAGAAGATGCATTCGCAGAAAAGCTACTACTAGGCTTGTCGAGCGATGTGTCAGAACCAGACAGAGTTTTGAATTCGCGGATTTTGTTTCTGTATTTGTCGACCAATTTTCCTCTTGACACAATAGACTTCTGAGTGCGCGAGTATCTCTTCGCAATAGGTGGGATATAATAAGTGTATGTCGACTCCGTAGGGAAAACTTTGACGATTGCTTGTGCCAAATAGTCAATGTCCTGATTCGTCAATCTGTAAATTGCGTAAATTTATTTTTATAAATTTTAGATTTTTTATATAAAAAATTATAACATTATGCAATATATACAACATGCATTATAACTTATTTATGGAAACATATAATTAATATCTAAAACAATATAAATATAAATAATTAGAAAAAAGAAAATAACCTATTCGTCTTTAAGAGAATTTCTGACAGGATAAGGTCGACAATAATGTTACGATACTTTCTCGACAAAGTTTTAGTTTTTTTGTACGACTGGAGAATTGCTTGACCCTGGATTGTTCTGTTGAGCATCGATTTAATATTTATATTTTGTGTTCTTGCAGCGACCGCGGTCTTGCACAAAAAGGCATCTTCCTTCTTTAAAGCGGTCTCGTCATCGTCCTTTTCATTCTTAGATATTTTGTTCAGATCGCTATCAACGCTATCCGTCTCGCTCTCTTCATTTAAGTGCTGTATTATTGTTAAAAAATGTTATGTGCACTGGTGCAAGAAGAGATGATAAATTCAAGTATATAAAAAATAACATTAGATGTTATACATATACTAACAGACTTCTTATGTTGGCCGTATGTTACCATCCATTTGTCGAAAAAATGTAAACGAAGTCCAATTTGTGGAAATAATTCTTTTATTAGTTCTGGAGTAAGTCTCGATATATTATCGTCATCGATGGCGTTCTCTATAAAATCGTGAAACACGCGACTAATCGTTTTGTCGAACCAACAAAATTTTGTTTGGTTTTTAAGTACTTATTGTTAGTTGACTTGACAAAATATTTAAGCAATTTGATAACGTACGTAAACGTACGTACAGTAAAAAAAAAGGTTTTTGGTTATAATAATCAAGGCTTGGTGAAATAGTTTCAACTGAACGGTTTAGTGATTATGACAAAATATTTGGTTAATGTTAACAAAACATTTACCAAATTATTTTGTCATAATCAAACGGTTTAGTGATTATGACAAAATATTTGGTTAATGTTAACAAAACATTTACCAAATTATTTTGTCATAATCACTAAACCGTTCAGTTGAAACTATTTCACCAAGCCTTGATTATTATAACCAAAAACCTTTTTTCAGTGTGTAAATTCTCGAAACGGATACATATCCTATACCAGAGTAATAAAAATTCAAATTAAAAAATAATGCATTACATATTAATTTTTTAAAAAGTAATTATCTCTTTACTTATTAATTATTAAAAAAGTAATCCAAATAGAAAAAATCAAATTAATTATTTAAAAAATAATGCGTAATAAAAAAAATTGTACTAATTATTTAAAAAGTATTGCGTAATTGAAAACCTTCGTATTGGTTATTAAAAAAATTATCTTTAATGAAACCGTAATACATTGTATGATTTACTCCTTCACCCAAATATGTTAAATCAGGATTCTTATATATTTGCTAAAAAATAATAATGAAAATAAAATTTGGATTAATGGTTTAATTGAATACAATCAATATACATTGCACAAGTATATATATTTTTGTTTATTATAAACATGTTTTTGTTTCATTTTTTTGTGATCACGACGTCAACAACTTTGTATTAAAATATTTTGCAGGCCGAGTTCAATTAGATTGAATATTAATTAACAATAAAACTAACCGTGAAAAACAACATTTCCGGGTATTTTTTCATACATTTATTCAACATGAAATGATGAGCGTGCGCTTGACTTAAGCCGAATCAAAAATAAAATGTAAAAAATCAAATTATGTGATCACGAACTGATAATATATTTAATATAGGTACATATACTAATTTTATGGATTTTATTTTATTTTAAAGATAAATATATCTTTGTTTATTTTTATTTTTATTACACATATAAATTAAATTACAAGCTTTGATTATTCAGACTCATATTTCCATTCATATGATTTAAATGTTAGAAATGGAAATATGAGTCTGAATAATTAAAGCTTGTAATTTAATTTATAATATGTGTGATGAAAATAAAAATAAACAAAGACATATTTATCTTTAGAATAAAATAAAATCTATAAAATTAGTATATGTATACAGAATATATTAACAGTTCGTGATAACATAATTTCAATTGTTACATTTTATTTTTGATTCGGTTTAAGTCAAGGGCACGTTCATCATTTCATGTTGAATAAATGTATATGAAAAAATACCCGAAAATGTTGTTTTTCACGGTTAGCATCATTGTTAATTAATATTTGATCTAATTAAACTCGGCCTGCAAAATATTTTAATACAAAGTTGTTAACGTCGTGAATCACAAAAGAATAAAACAAAAACATGTTTATAATAAACAAAAATATATATACTTGTGCAATGTATATTGATTGTATTCAATTAAACCATTAATCAAAATTTTATTTTTATCATTATTTTTTAGCAAATATATAAGAATCCTGATGTAACATATTTGAGTAAAGTAGTAAAACGTACAAAATCAAGAAAATTATTTCAATAATTTATAAATATATAATAATTCGTTGGAAGAATGGCTGAAAAGAGTCATCATAACCGCAAAAATCACAATGCGTGCTGTAACGCAAATGTAACTGGAGCAGAGTAATAAAAATTCAAATTAAAAAATAATGCATTACTTAATGATTTTTTAAAAAGTAATTATTTCTTTACTCATTAATTATTAAAAAAGTAATCCGAAATGGAAAAAATCAAATTAATTATTTAAAAAGTAATGCGTAATAAAAAAGAGCGCATTAATTATTTAAAAAGTAATGCGTAATGAAAAAAATTGCATTGACTATTTGAAAAGTAATGCGTAATGAAAAAAATCGCACTAATTATTTAAAAAGTAATGCGTAATTAAAAACCTTTGTATTGGTTATTTAAAAAATAATTTTTAATAAAACCGTAATACATTACAAAAAGTAATGCATTATTTCGAACCCTTCACTGAAAAAAGGTTTTGGTTATAATAACCAAGGCTTGGTGAAATAGTTTCAACTAAACAGTTTAATGATTATGACAAAATATTTGGTAATGTTAACAAATTTGTTAACATTAACCAAATACTTTGTCATAATCACTAAACCGTTTAGTTGAAACTATTTCACCAAGCCTTGGTTATTATAACTAAAACCTTTTTTCAGTGTGTCCTATACATATGCCTATAAAAACTCTAATATCACTTTCTATAGCATCAGTCACCAATTACATATATACGTGCTTGAGTAGTATATAAAAGAAAATGCTCTAGTGTTGCTTCCGTTCAAAGAATATATATATACACACTGAAAAAAGGTTTTGGTTATAATAACCAATATTTTGATAAACCGCATGAAAAAGATAAAACTGGAAATACCGAATACGCTCGCAGTCATCGAAAAAAAAAACAGACATTAACGAAGTAACAATAATAACCGAAATAACATAAATTTCATATGGAAACTCGAACGTTTTTATGTCGAAAAGACGATACTCGCTTCTCCTGAATTTTTCCGCGATACCTCTCATGTGCGATTTTTCCGATTTGGCCGAGATATTATAACTAAAACCTTTTTTCAGTGTACACACACGTATGTATATTCGTCTTTTGATATAAGTGTGTATACATGTATTTACGTGTACAGAATTTACACAGAATATATCTATAGGAAATATGTATACGTGTGTGTGCACGTATATGTATAGTCACAGTACGTACCTTGTATGATTTCTGTAATTCTCGCAGAGATTTCTTCGTTGAGCCCCCAAGATTTAACAACGTTGGCCATTGTTTCTGTATACACTATACACTATCCACACTAATATAAGGCACGTGCGGTCAGCCACAGGTTAAACCAACGGGCGATAACCGGGCCTTGGGAATGTCAGATGGGATGCGAAGTGAACGGTAAACGTATCCTCTCGTTATAACAAACTCTGTAGCACTCGGTTACAAAGGCGCGGAGATGTTGCCGCGATGACGGTCGAAGACAAAAGCACAGATTATACGACAAAAGATGATGGTAGCCGTTGCTACCGGCACGTACCCGAGAATACGCGCGCCACGGTATATCACATTGGGTGGGATGGATCGCCTCACCTATCAGTATCACACGGGGGTACACGCGAAAATGCCGGCGAAAAACCGGTGGCGAGACTGGCAAGGCGCGAGCACGTACGTGCACGTTCGGTCGGTGCGGTAAGCACGTGAACGTTATTCGCCTGCATGGAAACAGTGCCCTGCTGCGTCGCACATTTCAACCGCAAAGCGAACAAAAACTTTTGTTTCTGCAAATTTACGTTTGATTGGTTCAAATATGTTTTCTTCTTATAATTAGTTTTATTACGTTTTATTCAAACAATATTTTATTAATCGAAAATATTTGATAAAAAGAAAGAGGATCTGATGCAGAATCTGTTCTAATTAACAACTTCTTGCTTTACATAACTGTCTTCCTCAGTTAACTGGCGATGTTTTGCACAAATTACATCTGAATCCTTTAACTACTTTAGTTGTTTGAAGATTTTGTTAATGCAACAACTTTTTATTCAACTGAACTTAACCGTAAGTCTACTTAACAAACTGTTCAATGTTGGTTGACGGAAATTATTCAACTATTTCGTTCAGTTGACGGAACTATTATCATTTGGTTATCTTTAATAAAAATTAGTTACTAGCATTGTTATATTTAGTTCGACAGTCTTACGGAGTCAACTAAGTGCATTTGTTTCAGACAAATAAATATTTTATTTAATTTGGTTAAATATTTTATTGTTTTGAATGCGAGGATTTGTTTGAATTAACTGCGTCTTTATTATATAAGATAACAATATTTTCATAAATTATATATGTTCAAGACAACCAAATGTCTTGTCAAATATAAGTATACATTCTGCATTGTATAGAAAAATTCTTAGGTAAGACTGACCCAATCGATCATTCACGAGAAGTTTAAGTATTTAGTTGCTTTAACTGTATGTAAACTTTCAAAAAAATATTTTTTAAAATACAACTGAATTGTTTGTTTGAAAGTAAGGTTGTTAATATGTTGGGTCAACAGTTGGATTGGTAATGCGTAAACATATTAACAATGTCAAATTAACATTTATTTAGTTACAGTAAACTACTTACCTATTATTTTCAAATAACTGAATATCACAACGTTAAACCAAACAAAATTAGTTTTATTTTGAAGATGAACTAGAATTCAATCAACACTATATGTAGTTAGAATTACTTAGTAAGTTTTGTAAAGTTAAGTAGTTTACTGTAACTAAATAAATGTTGATTTGACATTGTTAATTTGTTTACGCATTACCAGTCCAAAACTGTTGACCCAACATATTAACAACCTTACTTTTCAACAAACAATTCAGTTGTATTTTCTGAAAAATATTTCTTTCAAAGTTTACATACAGTTAAAGCAACTAAATATGTAAGCTTCTCGTGAATGATCGATTGGGTCAGTCTTACCTAAGAATTGTTCTATACAATGCAGAATATATACTTATTTGACAAAACATTTGGTTGTCTTGAACATATATAATTTATGAAAACATTGTTATGTCATATAATAAAGACGCAGTTAATTCAAACAAATCCTCGCATTCAAAACAATAAAATATTTATTTGTCTGAAACAAATGCACTTAGTTGACTCCGTAAGACTGTCCAACTAAATATAACAATGCTAGTAACTAATTTTTATTAAAGATAACCAAATGATAATAGTTCCGTCAACTGAACGAAATAGTTGAATAATTTCCGTCAACCAACATTGAACAATTTGTTAAGTAGACTACGATTAAGTTGGGTTGAATAAAAAATTGTTGTATTAACCAAATCTTCACACAACTAAATGCGTTTAGTTCGTCGAACAAAATTTTTTTCTCAGTGTATGGAACATATATAGTAACATAAAAATTTCGAAAAGACGATAAAAGAATATTGGTTGCGTTCTCACGGGAATGGGCGTTGGAGGGGCCCATTCTATAATCTCAATATTTAATTTTTTTGAAATAATATTAATATTTGTTTATAATAAAATATTAATTATTAATAATATTATTATTTATTATTATTAATGTAATTTTATACATTATATTGTAGTTTTGAAAATAGTGCATTGCAAATTTGATCGCAATTTAAACTGAGGTGATTGCGTCGCAAAGTGTTAAACTCAGATATAGGTTTTGCTTTGCAATGTACTATTTTCAAAATAAATATATAATAATAGATAAAAAGTAAATTATATTAATGAGCTTGCATATAAAAGAACAAGAAATATTTTATAAAGTATACTTCCCATAATATGGTTGAGGTCACTTTGCGACGCGATCTTAACTCAGTTTAAATTGCGATCCACTCGATTTATTAATTCGTGTTGTTTATTACTAATTAACATTATAATATCATATATAACATTGTTTTACTTTCAGATTTAATAAATAATTTCTTTTATTATATTGATATTAATCTATGTACGTAGAGCTATTTATTGTTACACAGAGATTAGACTTGACATGTCTGAAGGGCGGATCACTTTAAACAAAGAGGCGTGGCTAGCGTTGAATCAACGCCATTATATTGCAGCAGGTAACGTATGCACAATGGAGGTTTTAGTGAGTAGGAATCTCACACTACTCCGAAAAACCGGGGTGCCTTTTGAAGGTTTCCTCCACTAAAAAAAAAAAGGCCATCCCAGTAAACACAAGGTAACATAACATCAATGATCGTCATTATTATTCATAGTTTTGCATGCAATTTTTTTTATATTATCTGGTATACCTTCTTTTCTAATTAGACTGATTGCTAATATATCTTTTAATATGCATAAAAATATATTTTTAAATTCTTAGTGCTTCTGCATGATAGTGCAATAATTTCAGATTTTTTGCCATTACCTATTACTTAAGACTATCAATCTATTACTGAAAAGGAAGCTGTAGATTTAAAACAAGTAATGGAGAATTGTGAATAATATGAGGTTTCCAACGCTGAGCTTTTTATGTAAACTCTTTCAAGCAGAGGGTAACGCAGCTGATGAACAGTATAGATAACATAACTGAATAAAAATCTTAATTATTACAACATAACGATATTAATAATTAAGATTTTCATTCAGTTTGTTATCAATACTGTTCATCAGCTGCGTTACCCTCTGCTCTGATGCTAAGACTGAGTGTATATTTTCCTATATAAAGATAGAATAAAGGCCGTAGCCGGATAAGAAGGGTCAATGTGCCTCCACACGGATTATGCTCATTTTTTTGCTTTGATTGCTATCAGTGTCTCTTACAATTTAGTCAAATATTAGCCTTTAACATTGAACTGTTTTGCTGTAAAAAATAAAAATAAAAATTTCGAAAATAATTCATATCTTTTGATCGGCTTAACCGATTTTGTTGAAATTTTAATATGTTGTAGATATCATTGAGATACATTTTTTAAAAATTCGGGAAAGGTTTATGATGACAGAAACATTGATAAAAAAATAAATAAATGTTCTTGATTCTTTTCAGTCCCGATATCTTTCTTGTACAATTACGAACAAATTTTTCTAGAATCTTGGAGCAGTTTCCTATCGGACATAATTTTTTGGAAGCAATAAAATGGGTAGGCGGTACTTTTAAAAAATAAAGTATTCTTCTTTTTTTTTAAATATGATATGCTTTTGGTGCGGTCGCCATATATTTTATGTAGAATTTTGAGACAGTATTCTACAAGTAATTTTTTCGAGCATATTAATAAAATAGGTAGGCGGAAGTTTAAAAAAATAAGATTTTTTTTTATTTTTTAAATTTATGATGCTTCTTGTACCATTGCCATATTTATTTTGTTATGTAATGTTTTATAATGCAATTAGACTTTTGAGACGGTATTCTACAAGTACTTTTTTTGAACCAATAAAATGGGTAGAAGGTACTTTAAAAAACAAAATATTTTTTTCAAAATTATAAGTTTTTTGGTACCATCACCATATTTTTGTTTAGAATCTTGGAATGGAATCCTACAACAAGTAATTTTCCGGAATCGATTAAATAAATAGGTGCAGGTACTAAAAAATAATAAATTAAAGTAAATTGAAATAATTATGAAAGGATAAACTTTAATCGTATTAAATAAAATGTTTATTAATGAAGTACGCATACACATACACGTACACATACACTCAAAATAATGAAGTATACATACACATTCGTTCACATAATCACTCTCATACTATTATTTACACTATTTATAGTTATATTCATATGGATGGACTAATCTTCATCACTATCTTTATTGATAATAGGCGTGATATGCCGGCTGTTTTAAATATATTTAAATATATTTAGTATTTATATATTTAATATTTTTTTATTTTATTTTATTTTTTATTTTTATTTTTTTTTATTTTATTTATTTTATTTAATATATTATATATTTAATATTTAAATATATTTAAAACAGACGGCATCACGCCTATTATCAATGAAGATAGTGATGAAGATTAGTTCATCCATATGAATATAACTGTAAATCGTAGTATGAGAGTGATTATGTGAACGAATGTGTATGTGTACTCCATTATTTTGAGTGTATGTATACGTGTATGTGTATGTGTACTTCATTAAAAACATTTGATTTAATACGATTATAGTTTATTCTTTTATAATTATTTCAATTTACTTTATTTCATTATTTTTTTAGTACCTGCACCTATTTATTTAATCGATTCCGGAAAATTACTTGTCGTAGGATTCTATTCAAAGATTCTAAACAAAAATATGGCGATAGTACCAAAAAGCTGTGATAATTTTGAAAAAAAAGATTTTGTTATTTTTAAGTACTTTTCACACATTTTATTGGTTCGCAAAAATTACTTTTTGTAGAATACTATCCTAAAATTCTACATAAAATATATATGTAATCGTACCAAAAGCATATATCATATTTTTAAAAAATGAAAAAAATACTGTATTTTTTAAAAGTACTACCTACCCATTTTATTGCTTCCAAAAAATTATGTCCGATAGGAAACTACTCCAAGATTCTAGAAAATTTTTTTCATAAATGTACAAGAAAGATATCGGGACTGAAAAAAATCAAGAACATTAATTAATTTTTTTTATTAATCTTTCTGTCATCAGAAATCTTTCCCGAATTTTCCACAAATGTGTCTCAATGATATCTACAACATATTAAAATTTCATCAAAATTGGTTAAGCAGATCAAAAGATATGAATTATTTTCGAAATTTTTATTTTTATTTTTCACAGCAAAACAGTTCAATGTTGAAGGCTAATATTTGACTAAATTGTAAGAGACACTGATAGCAATCAAAGCAAATAAATTAATTTTTATTTACGCTTAAACAATAGAAAACGGCCAAAGGAGGAGGGTCCCTAAGGCCTGTTTTCGGCACCCTTCAAAATTGGACCAAAATGGTCAATGGAATCACTTCCTTATACCCTTGGAAGTAATATTTAGTCAATTCCAGCCTAAACAGAAGTATTTAGAGTGTATACTTCAAGTATACATGGTGCATCAGCGCGCCCGTATCAAGCATTTCTTTGGAAAACTAAGCGTTTTTGAGAAAAATGTTTCAGATAATGGTTGTATGGTTTCAAGGGGGACATAAAATGGTGTCATTGATTTGACCTTGGATAGTCATTTGAAAGTCACGTGAATATCGATTTCAATATTTTATATAGAACCCCCCCTATTTTTACATATCTTGTAGCTAGGGGGTTCTATATAAAATATTGAAATCGACATTCACGTGACCTACAAATGACTATCCAAGGTCAAACCAATGACACCATTTTATGTCCCCCTTGAAACCATACAACTTTTATCTGAAACATTTTTCTCAAAAACGCTTAGTTTTCCAAAGAAATGCTTGATACGGGCGCGCTGATGCACCATGTATACTTGAAGTATACACTCTAAATACTTCCGTTTAGGCTGGAATTGACTAAATATTACTTCCGAGGGTATAAGGAAGTGATTCCAGTTATTTTGGTCCAATTTTGAAGGGTGCCGAAAACAGGCCTTAGGGACCCTCCTCCTTTCGAGCAATAATGGTTCTTATTTAAAAATTATAAATGTTTACAATAACATCGCAATATAATATTAATATTTACGTTTCGGCCTCACTTGGCCTTCTTCAGAACATGTCTGTAACAATTAAATAATAAAACCGATTCAATTCTCACTTGTAGTCAAAAACGGTAGTCTCCATGGTCCGTGGTCAACCATGAGTCAATAATTAAGTCGAAAATAATTGAGTCAAAATTTGGCCGTTTTCTATTGTTTAAGCGTTTGCTTCGATCGAGCGTAACTAATTATTTATTTTTTAATACACGCTGGCCTTTCAATGCGTTATAGAGTTTATCCTTTTCGGTTTAATATTAATTTTATTTGTCAATTGTTTGGTGAACGTACTTCACAATTATTGAAGCAATGGATTGACTTTAATTATAAGTTTATCAAAAATAGAGCCAAATTACAATTCTTAACACGCTGTAGAAATTCTCGATTTAACAGGCGTTCGCTTCGACGTAATCATCATATGTATAATTATTGACTCATGGTTGACCACGGACCATGGAGACTACCGTTTTTGACTACAAGTGAGAATTGAATCGGTTTTATTATTTAATTGTTACAGACATGTTCTGAGGAAGGCCAAGTGAGGCCGAAACGTAAATATTAATATTATATTGCGATGTTATTGTAAACATTTTTAATTTTCAAATAAGAACCATTATTGCTCGAAATTTGGCCGCTTTCTATTGTTTAAGCGTTTGCTTCGATCGAGCGTAACTAATTATTTATTTTTTAATATTTATTGTATTTACGCACATGTGTGCATAAGAATATATGTATGTATTGTAATTTATAAAAAGCGGGTGCTTGTTAGCCTTGGTACGTTACTGCCTTCTGCTACGGACGACCAATTCGGAGTTTGCCTGGGTCTCCTGCCGACCCTTAAGAGCTCAAGCAGTGAGCACGTTTTGTGTTGCGTTGATACGCATTTCCATTCTGTTTAATTCGAGTGGCTTCTGTGAAGTCGCTACCAAGTTGCTAAACTATTAGCATTATCCGTAATAAGAAAGAGTATCCATCTGAGAGGACGTCTGTCCCTGAGACAGAGAGAGCTTCCTTTATCCTGACGGAAAGGATTCTACGGAGAAGTTCGAAACGGCTCTACGGAGACGACTCGAAAGTTCGACCATCGTCCTTCGGAACCTGAGACCATTGGTGAGATGCCGAATGTGGCATTAATGAGTCTATTCCTGGATTGCCAACTGCGGCCATTGACGAGTCTAGTTCTGAAATTCCAATCGCGGCCATTACTCGTCTCCAACAAGGTAACATTCGAGATGTTTCCTGTAACCGAGGATCGACTTTCACATGTTTACATGTGGCGGTCAACTGAGATTCCGCCTAATTGATGATTTTTGGTTGCAGAGACTTCTCCGTGAGGCACTGAAAGTATGAGAACCTTAATTCATTTCGTTATTCGCATAACTTTGAGAGATGAAATTCGATATATTGTCCATGGACCGCGTTAAAGTATAATGGAATCCCATCATTAAAAACATTCGAGAAACGTAAAATGAGTACATTCTTTTCTTTTCCGTTCGTTTCCTTTCTTATTCAATTGCGCCTTCTACGTTTCACTCAATGCAACAGAAATATTCGAATCAGTTAAGATAATTCTTGTATATTATTACATGTTCCGTAATTACCATTTAATGTTGCGTATTACATAGATTATTTTGCGTCTCTTGTGATAAATATTATTTATTATATATGTTCCTGCGTATCTTTTTTTGTGATATCTTGTTAGCTTTAAGTCAATGCAATGTTCTATAATTTATTAATGAGATAAAATACTTGATTATTGCAACTATATTTTGTATCTTAAAAGAATATGATGGCAATTATTATTTTCTTTACTTTCAGTCTTAGACGTTTGATTAATTATTTTTTTGTAAACAGCTATATGCTTTAACTATTTCCTTCTGTAACATTTAGTGTTTACTCTTGAGAATTTTTATGTAAACTGATAACCTTTTACAAAAAGTGTGCCATCTTTTAATCTTCACCTAATGAGTAAGCGATTCAAGCTTTATTACTTGGAACTATTTATTGTTTTGTACAACTCACATTTAATTGAAGTTGCGATAATAATTCTGCGTATATTATGTGATAATTATGCTGCACTTATGCGCAACCCACTGTATAACAATATTAATTTCACCTTGCAAATTATAATCTATTATGCAAAAAATTACATTGTGTGTATTGCTCTTTCAATCTTATTCAGAGATAAGATCTGATCATCAGCGCCTGTACACACAGGCATATTAGATTATAACTATTTAAGTTTTCTAAAAATAATATGAAGATAATGAAGCAACGCTAAAGCTTTATCATTCTCAGATTTACCTGAATTATATATATATATAAAAAAACGCAGATCATGAAGAACTATATCAGGAGTAGGGATAGTGTTCTACAAAGATTGTAGAGTATCAAAATCAAGCTGATTAGAGCAATCACGAACACTAGGCGCAGGGGACATGACAATAGGAGAGGAACAAATAGTATTATCTAAAAGAGAACCATCATCAAAAACATTAAGTCTTTTCAAAGTTCTCTTTTTCTTATTATAAGTAAGGTTAATATTATAACCTGTGTTATCAGTATCCCTAGGAAAATCAAACTTGTCCCAAATCATAAAAGCATGAGATCTAAATAAATTAACAGCTTGTTGGCAAAATTTAATATTTCTAACTTTAATAATTTTCTTCGCCTGAGCATGAGAGGTATTTGTGTACGCCATAACCGTATTTATAATTTATGATCTGAGAAAACCGGGCAGGATATATCAGAAGAAAAATGATCCCCTCCACAGTTAATACATTTCGGATCTGCATTACAACTTTCAGAAATATGTTGTATACTACATCTTTCACAAGCGGTATTTCCTCTACAAGTATACGTGGAATGTCTCCATCTGAAGCAATTCAACCATTTACGAACACTGTTA
Source organism: Leptothorax acervorum (assembly GCA_035220615.1). Classification (NCBI taxonomy): domain Eukaryota; kingdom Metazoa; phylum Arthropoda; class Insecta; order Hymenoptera; family Formicidae; genus Leptothorax; species Leptothorax acervorum. The sequence continues at coordinate 56,223 of JASTWQ010000316.1, forward strand.
ATGAAAGGGGAAATCTTGCATTTAACTCTCCAAATAACAATATGAGAAGGTAGAAGATTAGATGTAAAAACTACTTTGATAGATAAAGAATCCCGCAATTCATTAGTAGATCTGTCTCAAAATTTAAGTCTCTCCAACGTGTGAATATGAACAGGCTCAGAAGGCCAAGAAATATCCTCTTGAACTTCACGAATTGAAAGGGAGGGATTAACATCCCTAATCACCCCGACTCTAAAGATCTTATAATTAGAAGCATAAGCAACTAGCTCAGAAGGAAGCAAGTTTTTACTTTCAATTAACTTATTAGCATCAGTGTATACAGAAAAATCAACACACATTATATTTCTTTCTAATCTGCGAATCGCAGTAACATTATTAAATTTCTGAATAAGAAGTTTACCTAAACTCATAGGATGTAAATTACCTATATTTTAAGAGTCAGATAAAGACTCAATGTGTACCGGGAAAGGCGCAACGACCAGATCAGAATATCTATTCTTTTTCTGAGGTTGCACAAATTGCCTCCTACCGAAAACCTGATTCTCTAAATTAGAGTCAGATTTATTCGTACTTAAAGGAATCTCACTACCCTCTTCGCAACGAGGACGTTTAGAAGAATGCCCTGTAGACTTCGTAGAAGACGAAGAATCCATATTCGATTCAAGAGATCGACTCTTATTATTACCGTTTTTAGTCATTTTAAGTATTATCTGAAATAATATTTCAAAACAAGACGAAACAGACGGAGTTTCCGGAGATATATTGTAATAAGAAGATATAAACACGGGGACACAAGACAAACACCAAAGACAAATAGACGCTACAAAAGAAATGTATGAGAAAAGGTAAATAAGAGTCGACGAGTCACACAATACGCTGGACGAAAAGAAAATTCTAAATATAACGGAATAAACAGAATAGCAGAATATAAGAATATAGAATATATATGTTTAACACATAAGTATTGGGCAAGAAAAAATTTCTTAAACTTAATTAAAACTAAGAAAATACCTTAAACTAAGTTTTGTAATAATATAAGAGCAATATTAATCTAAATAAATAGGGATAGAATAAAATAGAACAAGTACATATAGAAATTATTATCAGATAAGACAAAGAAATCTATGTCTAAAGAGAATATATGACGAAAATTACAATAAGTAGAAAATTAAGAAAAATATTTTAAAGATTATAGAAATTATTAAAAGAATAATGATATCATACTGTAAGAAACGCCATTGTTGGGCAGTTTCCATTCGGCGTAGGTTGCCCGGTTTTGCGTGCGCGTCGCCCGAGCTAGCGCCCGCCGTGCGGGGATTACTGCGCGCTCTCGCCGAGCGCTGTGATTGGCCCGCGTGTGCACACGGCACGGACCCGAGTGCTACCGGTCGTAGGAAGTTTCCGTGAGCAAGGATCGGGGGGAAAGTCTCCAGGCAGTCTCCTGAGAGTCTCCTGCAAGACACCATGTTGTAAAGTCGAATATCTTCGCGCGTTGCGAATTAAGAGTACCGTGCGCGGTCGGTCGCCGGCAACAGCCAGGCATACGCAGTGTATAGTCCTAATAAATATATATCCGTTTCTCTTTACACGAAGTTGAGTTCACGAGGTACCCTTTCCCTTCTGCCCTCTCATTATCCTGACATTCCGGCTCGTCTCTACCACGAAGTTTCGAGTCTCTTTCCCGGCAAACGACTGCCGTCCTACCCTTCGTTAAAAGCAAGGTCTTTACAATACAAACTAACTAAAATATATGAATGAAAAAACGGTTAAGGTTAATCATAAAGAACAAAAATTTTACTTTGCTCACATCAACCAACCAGCAGAGTAATTTAGCTTTTTAGATCATAAATCTGCACGCGATCTTCCGTAGAAAATGATCTGAACGTTGCCATCCGCCGAAGTTGCTAGTCATCCCTCAATCTTCAACTGCGTAGAAAAGATAGTCTAAGTCTTCCACAAGCATCCATAGTCAATTCCGAACAAAGCAGGCAAATGAATCAATCGAAGAATATCAGAACTCAGATTCAGATTCAGGATCCAAAAACAGATGAGCAAGACCGCCGCTTATAAGAAAAATATAAGCCGAGCACACACACGTGCCATACGTCCGTACTAGACGACGGCTCACGACGGAATCCATACCCTGTATAGTCTTCTGACAGGCTGACAGCTGTCTGAACCACTCACTCACTAAACGCACCTAGGCTGCGTTCAGAAACCACACTCGGGAGCACCCGACCACCCAATTGTCGTTCAGAAACCAACCGAGAACACTAGAACGCCACCTAAGTGGCTCGTTCAGAAACATTCTGGGTGCTCTCGATGGAGTGACTTTTGCACCCTGGGCTGCGTTCGTAAACGTTACCCACAGAGTAAAAATGCCTCTAAACCCGTTCAGAAAGTCAGCGGGGGAAAAGCTACCTTTACCCACTAGCGTTCAGAAAGCCTTGAGGAATTACCCAGGGCATTCCTCAACGTACTCTGCTCGCGACTGAGGTAGAGTTTACCTGTCATGCGCAGAAACGCACTTTTCGCGTATTACACGTGTATTACACGAGGTCATGAGAAAGAAAAGAAGTTCGAAAACATGTCTGCGATAAAATGTGCATTACAACCCCAAACTTTGTACGAAGTTGTAGAAGGCGCCGGTGGAGCCCCAATTTTCGATGCAGAGATGTCAAAAGTATTATTACGCGACAAAATAAGTAAGTTAACAAAATATACATTAGAGGTTCGGTGTATCTACATTGCCCTTTGACGTGTCTCAATAGACACGAATTCTGTTTTGAAACACGCTTTTTTATGCTCAATATCTACTTCCTTGCTTTATGGAAATTTGAAGTTAATTGTTAAAATGTTTACAATTAATACAACAAATAATATAACCCCCTTAAACGATACTTTTACAGCAGGTAAAATTGATTTTATCTCTTTGACTGAGAACATCATTGAAACTTTTCTGCAACCGTATGGATATTATGTTACCGAAATTATGTTACCCGAAAAAGATATTGATGTCGCGATAACAAGCTCATCACGAGATGACAATAAGTCCGAAGGTATATTACTAATTTATAAATGTGTTTAGTTAAGAATCTGTTCTTATGTATTATAAGTTACATTGCTATTTTACAGTCACACAGATAAATCTCAGTGATGCAGCTAATTCGTCTCGCTGTAAGACATTCACTTCTAACTTACAATTAGAGAAAACGGATGAGAACACGAAACCGAGAGTCTTAGAAGAAAGTAATGGAAGAACTCCGGATAAAGGAATGAAAAGCTTGTGGACGGATAAAAGTAGAGCAATGCTCCTATACTTGTACAAGAAATACAAAGATGATTTTAATTCCAATTGCATAAAAAAGGACGATATCTGGGCTAAAATTTCTTGCGATATGAAACACGAAGGCTATAATTTTGTTGCAGCACAATGCAAAGAAAAAATGAAATATATGAAGAAGAAGTACTTTAAAAAAATAGACAATATGGGTCCCAAAAGTACTGGTGCAGCACCAGTAAAATGTGAAAACTTCGAGGAACTTGACGAACTGTTTGGAAATAAGCCCAATGTTACTCCTGTTGCTATAGCAAGCTCATCACGAGATGACAATAAATCCGAAGGTATGACAAATACTACTTATTTATAAATGTGTTTAGTTAAGAATCTGTTTTTATTTATTATGAGTTACATTGCTATTTTACAGTCACACAGATAAATCTTAGTGATGCGGAAGATAATAAAAAAAAAGGGCGAAAAAGAGCGAATACAATGACTCTGAGCGACCTGAAAGTGATGCTTGAAGAAAGAGAAGAAACGAAGAAGGCTAGGCACGAAGAAAAAAAAAACCTTCTTCAATCAAGTATTGATTCTTATAAAAGCATGATGGACAAATTGCTTGAAAAGCTGTAAAGCTGTGAGATTGTTTAATTTTGTTTCGTCCGGTTTGTTTATTTTATATAATATATTTTATATAATCACAAATTAATTATATCAGTCAATATAGATTATAAGAAGATTATTAGAGCACGCATCCAAGAAAAATGAGATTGAGTAGTAATTTAAGTAATATTTGATTTAATAATTTGTTGTTTTTCTTGGATGGGGAAGAAAAGCCGTAAGTTTTTATTTTTTTTAATCTGTGCCAAAGATGCGGTAGACTGCGTTAATCCTAAAAATCGCCCGGGTGATCGAAATTAAAACTACATTATTTTAGCCCGGTATATTATTTTTAACCGTATAATCCTACTTATATGTATTAATAAAAGTGCATTATATATTTCTAAATACCATTTGTCGTACCAAAATAATTCGCAATATTTAACAAAAATCAAATTAATAAAACATAAGGATATTATAATCGATCATCATTACGGTTTAATTCCTCGCACAGTGCATCCCGACGTTCATTTCCAACTCGTTTTTCATTTTCACTCTCGTTTATAATCTGTTCCTGTTGATTTTCCACTATTGCGTCCATACCTTCTTGTACGTATTCGCGTATTAAATCATCACCAAAATCTAGGCATATATTATGCAAAACGCAGCACGCAAGTATTGTTCCGGGTATTAAATCGATTCTGTTCATATCCAAATATTTTAGGCGTCTAAATCGGCCAAATAAGAGAGCAAATGCTCTTTCAATTGTTTGCCTTGTCTGCGAAAGTAGTGTATTAAATTTCTCCTGCTGTCTTCTTAAATTTCCTCGATTCATATATGGAGTAATACACCACTTCAAAGTAGGATATGCTTTATCTGCTAAAATAAATTCATCATGTGGAAAATACTTTTCTGGATTTTGACGTATCGAATGATAAATATCAGAATTTCTAAAAATCCTAGCGTCATGTACTGAACTAGGGTATCCCGTATAACAATCTGTGAATTTTAAATTGGCATCGCATATTGCTTGCAGCGTTATGGCGTATTGCATTTTACGATTTATGTACGTTTCGGCATCTTTTGATGGCGCTTTAATTGGCACATATGTCCCATCGAGAGCACCTATGACACCATCAATTCCAGCCATAGCTTTAAATTTTTCTTTTACCAATGGAAGCTCCTGTTCTGTTGGCCAATGAATCATCTGAGGTGCCATGTCATTTAAAGCTGTCGTAATTCAAACAAAGCAGGAAAACAATGTAGATTTGCTTAAATCAAATTTTTCTCCGATCGATCTGTTGTCATATAAAGGAACATCAATTTTAAATTAATTTCAACTTAATAAATAATAGTAATAGCTTAAATAAATAAGTAAATAAATAAATAAATAAATAAATAATATACATATATACAGTATACACTCTTATAATCAAAGAATTACTCGCTTTTGACGTGCAGAAAGAGCGAAAATTCATATATTATGTATAAATAAAAATCAATATATATTTTAGCATACCTATAAGAATCTGGCGTCGCTAATAGCCATATTATTGCTAATAATTGTTTCTCAGCTGGGACCATTGGTCTCCCAGTTCCAGTAGTATTTTCTACTTTCGGACCGATAATAGTGAGTAAACATTCAAAAGTTTCACGCGTTATTCTAAAGTTTGACTAAAATTGTTTGTTAGTAAAATAATGAATGGTTTGTTCAATGTAGTCTTGGATGCGTCTGGCCTTCTTCTTCTTTTTCTTTGACCAAAGTGTCAATAAAATTTCAGTTTCACTGTCAGATGATAAATCAGAATCAAATAATTCGTAATTGGACAAAAGGCTCCTTCCCATTGATATTGCCATGCCAATGATTGCTTTTTTAGCAATCTTCTCTCTGTCGTTACTCATGTTTTCTTTCATGCCGTGTATAACAGTTTGCTAAAAAACATTAAAATATTATACTTTTTACAACACATTCTACATATTCTTGCTTTGGTTGAAACTACGTACGTTTTAAGTCCATAAGTACCCATACAGCACAGAAGCTTATTGCAGTCACATTGCAGGAACGTTAAAACAACGTTTCTGCAATGTGACTGCAAGCTTTGTACTGTATGAGAATGGCGTGTTAGTTTGCTAAGGCAAAGAATTGTACATACGTTAAATTCAATCGAATAATATTACTAGGCAACCAAGATCCAATCTTAACCGTTTAACGGCGTTTTTTCTTAGTTAAAATATTCTACAGAACATGGTGTTTATTTAGATCGACACAATTGGCAAGTAAATAGACAGCCGTGACAGAACGTTATACCTACTAATTATACTTGCAAATTGTGTCGATCTAAATAAACACCATTTTTGTTGTATAATATTGGTGGATAAAACTCTTATTTTTGTTTAAAATATTTCATTTATCTTTTTAAAAATATATTTATTTATTTATATCTACAATATAAAATATGTATTTTATATTTTACAAAATTAAATTAAAACAATATAAATATAAATAATATTAACAACTAGTATAATTCTCTCATTTACTTGTAAATATTATTATATATTCACTATATTGTTCAATTAACGCTCGAATCTGGCGAGTAATAATATATATATATATATAGGTGTATATATCTATATAATATATATATATATATATAATGTAAACAAGACTGATGCAACTATTAAAATTATATTAACGTACATACAAGTTTTTCGCAAATGTTTTCCAGTCGTGAATTACACTAAATTAAAAAAAAATTATTATAACAATTTTTAATAATATATAATACATTTACAAATACATTCTCATATGTCACATTTTTTATTTAGTCGCACAATTTGTATTTTATAAATAATTGTCTAAGATAATGATTCAGATAATATGACGATAATTACCTCTAACAAATTTATATTACGCGATAAAATTTTACTCCAGAATCGTTCATAAACTTTGAGGTGTTCTCCGACGTAAATATGTCTCTACACGGTCACGTGATTATTCCCCGTAAAGTTTACCTTACCCCGCAGGGTAAGGTTTACGAAAGCAGCCCTGCTCTTTTGCGGAGTGTGAAAGTCTCTCGATCGGGGAGTTTATATTCAAAGCGCGCGAAAACGCCGAAAACAGTAAAGTAAAGATGGCTTTATATAAAAATACCGTTGTAGAGCTTGATAATGAAAGTAATGTAATAATCTGGGATTCTGAAGGTAAGTAAGTGATACATTAAACATCAATCGATTGTAATTTACAGTAAATATGATGAAGATATTTGTAATGCTGCATGTGAAAAGATGTGTTAAAGAGGGATTCCTGTGCAATTTCTTTTGATAAGTTGATTAAGAAAATATTTATTTTTAACATAATTAAGTGAATATAATGTAGCTGGATTATATTTGTAAAACACCTAACATTAGAGGTTATCTGGATCACCTAGTGCACATCCACATATATGTGCTCTACTTCACAAGTTTTAAATATCTCCATTTTTTTAGGTCAAAGCATGATTGCTGTACCGATCAGTACTGAATTGTGAAGAGAACTGTAATTTACGGCCTACCTACCTTCAAAACCAGACCCGCCAGAGCCACCATATGTCGTTCAGAAACATACACACCCGAGAGGGCCCTTATCCCCACCATTCCGCTCACTCGGACTCCTGGGCTACGTTCCAAAACTCTACTCTGAGTAGCAGGGTTAACCCTACGCCGTTCCAAAACGCGAAGTAAGTAACTATATGGGCGGAGCCTATTCGTTCCAAAAGTGAGAGTAAAGTAACCCCGGAGTTAACTCTATGAACCCTGCTTCCGAGGTGGGTTAGGAGAGTAAACTCTACTAAATTTAAATATAAACGCGGGATCTTAGAACATAATAAGCGCAATTGCCTCTATACACCGCGGAAACGTTGGTCGTTGCTGTGATAAGTAAGAAATATAATATTAATAAACATATTAGATAAAGTATTTTATATATCACACATAATAAATAAGCATATTAATTTCTTTTTAATGGTTTTTTAGTCTGTTTTAGGATTGAGAGTTACTTTCGAAAAAAGTAAGATTTATTACGTTAGGTTAAGGTTAACTTTCAATCCTAAAACATTGTTAAAGTATTATACAGTATTATACATTGTTGAGCTTCCATTTTATTCGTTGCTAATGCTACTTTTTCACGTTCCAAATCGTTCAACCAGAGTAACTTACTCTGGGCTTACTCTCTCCCCACTACCTTGGGTTCTTTAGAGTTGACGGAGTAGAGTTTTGGAACGCAGCCCTGGCAATCACCCGCTTGGTGTAGTTTTTGAACGCAGCCCTAGAGAGTCGTTCGCCGTCTTGAAATATTTCTGCATTCCAAAACCCATCCAAAAATTAAGTGTTGCAACCTTTCTATGACCGACTGTACACATACACACATGCGCGCGCGCACACACACACACTCACACAACAGAGATGTAAATCCGACCGTGCAACCTCCATGTGGTACACCTTGGGTGATGCTAATGCCGGCGGTACTATAACTTTCAAGCCTAATAACTCAAAATGTACTGTGACGGGGCAGCTCCGCTGCACGTTGCAGCGTCCCCGCCGCCGCCACAGGGCGCGGATTTGCGCGCGGGAGCGAGCCGGAAGAGCGACGCGAAATCTCCAGGGGGCCTCGTAGTCAATTAATCGCGTATTAATTATTTTTTTTGTTTCTTTTATTATTTTCTGTAATCGCGGCACCTCGCCGGAATCCACCGGCGAGAACATCATCGGCGGCGACCTTGCGGGCATCCTGGAAAGGGAGCAGTGCGAGAAGCGAAGGACGCTCCGGAATTTAGCCGTGCGGAGGTGAAGGATCGTCGCGGGCCACGCACGGGGGAGCGCGGAGGAAGACTTCGACCGCGTGATCCCGGCGTGAAAACGGGAGCAGTCCCGGCGCTCTGGATGCGGGAAGGCGGAACGACCCCGCCACGAATCCGTTACGCCGTGAAGCGGCGTAATCGCTAAAACGGCTACGACTCCGATCCGGAGGTCACGGGGAGGGACGTCCCCGCGGCGGAGATGCCATGAGGAGAACCGGGGCCTCCAAACCCCGTCCACCGATCACCCCATCGATTAGTTATCGCGGAGTCGCGAGGCACCCCGCAACGGATCACGCGAGATAACGTTACGCGAAGTGTCGCGGCGTACTTGCGGGATCGATCCCGATTGGCCCGCGCTATCGCGCCACAGACGTACGCACCCCCGGGGTGGGGCGCGTCGTCGATCCGCAATCGAGCGACCGAAGGAACGATCTCTTTCGGCTCGCCCCCTCGTCAAGTTCGGACGTAGTTTGGCCGCCCGATATTTTCCGTGAAAAGTGCGTGTAAAGCGAGAAAGACCAGCCGGTTCCAGCGCCCGGGAAGCAAGGCGGTGTCGAAGGAGCCACAACGAGTGCCGGTGAGGTGGCCCGAATATTATTTTGTGTGTACAGCCACGGAAAGCCGTCGGGTCGCGTTCGCGTTTCGTTGCCGACTCGCGTGAGTAATTGGTGAATTTTGGTGTTCGCTCGCCGTGCACGGCGTAGCATTGGTGATTTCGCGGTAGCGATCGGCATCGAGCGCGGAGGGCCCCCTTGGCGATCGCACGAGCTTTTTGTGTGCGGGGATTAGGGTATCGCGGATTCGCGTCGCGTGACGACCCCCCTTGGAGATCGTGATCGCGGGCGTGTGCGGCGACCTTCGGTGGGGCCGAAGGGCGAGATATCGCGTTCGCGCGGACAGCATACGGGAGTGGCCGCGTATTAGAGTCGTGTATGGCGTACGTCCTCGGGTTCGCGCTGAGTGTGGCGTTACCGCGTATCTGCTCGCGTACCGGGTGAAGTCCGGGGTTTTGACGACCGACTTTGAGTGCGCGTTGAGTGTGGCGTAGACACGTATCTGCTCGCGTTCCGTTAGAGTTCGACCCTTTTTGCGTTTTCGATTGCGTAGTGCCGTCCCGAGTCGTGCCCGCGTTCGCGCTCGCGCTTCCGCCGCCGCGCCCCAGCGTGCGAGTCACGTCGCGCCCGCATACCACGTGTTTTTGCCTGTTGCTCGCTGCGTATTATTTCCGTGTCGCGTTTCTGGGTCTTGTTAGTTGCGCCGCTCGGGATCTATCATTCCCGATGTCCTCTGGAGATATTATTTGCGACACTACCCCATCGTATTACTTGCGATATCGTTTCGCGATATTATTTTGCGTTGTTAGTCGCGATATTATTTCGCGTTATTATTTGTGTTATTATTTTGCGTTATTAGTCGCGATATTATTTCGCGTTATTGTTTGTGATATTCTTTTACGTTATTAATCGCTATGATTCAGCGTTATTAATTGCGATATTATTCTGCGTAATCTTTAGCGATATTAGTTTGCGTTACGATTTGCGATAATATTCGACGTTATTATTCGTAATAGGATCTCGCGTTATTAGCTGTAATTATTCGACGTTATTGTTTGCGATCGTATTTCGCGATCTTCTTTCGCGTTATTATTTGCGATCTTCCTCCGCGTTATTGTTTGCAATATTCTTCCGCGTTACTATTTGTATCGTTTCCCTAGTTTCTTGCGTTCCTCGCTGCCGCGTATTTGTTTTGCGCCATTATTCGCGTTCGATATTCTTGAGTGTTAGAGTCGCGTCCGAATACTATCTCGCGTTCTTTGGATTATTTCCAATATCACTGTGTTATTATGTGCGACATTATTTAGTATTATTATTGGCGATCTTAATGGCGATAATTATTCATTGCGATATTAACGATATTATGTTTGCGTTGTTCGCTGCCGCGTATTAGTTTTGCGTTATTACTCGCGTTGGTATTTTGTACTAGATTCGCGTCCTGATATTCATTGGCATTTTTTTTTGAGTCGGAATATTAATTTTGCTTTACCCTGGTTTATTCGTTGCGTTATTTTGACTGCCGTTCGCGTTATCCGGAATCTTTCTCGCGTTAGTGTTAAGCTACGAAATATTTCTGATTTGCGTGCTCTATTGCGCCCGGTGATTGCGTCGCGCGTGCGACGAGCTCACGCCGAAACGGCGTAAAAACCACTGATGACAGAACAGAACAAAGTATACCGGAGTTGGATCTCCGAGTCTAATTGAGCGATTTATTGCGATCCCAGCGTGATTATCTGTTTCTTTGGCGAGTTGTAATCTCGCAAGATTACTTTGTCGCGCTCCGTTTGGCGCACGCAGACATTATACTTGATCGTCGACATTTGTGGCTTTATTGTTTATAGAATTTACAGAATTATGTTTTGATTGCGAGATGTATCGCGAATGTGGTTTGGACCTCAGTGTTTAGTTTCTTTGTTCCGTAACGATCCAGTGATCATTATAATTTAGTCAATTAATACTTTCATCAAGTCCAAAATATTTTCCGTCCGATTTTACGTTACTCGTTGTCGCGTCTTATTCGCGCGGCGAGATTATTCATCGCGCATACTCGCGTTCGATATTACTTCTCGTTCTTCTTTAGTTTTTCTGTAAACGAACTTGATTACAGTTCGATAGGCGGAGGCGATTGCCTCACTCAACTTTGTTCTTACTCCACGGATCAACTTAACTATTATTATTAAAATTACTATTATTAATCAACTGTTTCCACCCTTTTCATGACCTGATACTAGCAATAAACGATCAGTTAATTTATTATATTCTACATGTGGCGAATTACTTAGCCGTTATCCCGTCGTCCTCTTGCACTGCCCTGCCTTGCCCTGCCCCTCTACCGTTAGGTCGAGCTGGTCGGCCTTCGCACAAATAATCCTGTTGGAGCTTTCGTGAATCATTATTTGCGTTTTGACGAATTTTTCGAATCGAACCATTTGAGTTGTCGTGACAAATAATTAGAGAATCGCTGTATTTAGTGGACGCGATCTGCCGCGTCTGGCGCCCAATAATCTATATCGCGAGTCAAGAGATTCCGTGCGAGGGACCAATTTGAGAGGCCTGACACCTGACTTTCTACCGTCCCCTTTTGATCCGGCTTGCGCCCGCGTGCAAAAGCCGTGACAGTACCTAACAAAAAAAATTTCATTATACTGTTTTGGAAAGGTCTCGGAATAAGCTACAATAATGTACGGGAGCCCACGACCAAGATTTTTAAGTCATAGCTTCCCGCAAGTTCTTGTGAATTTTGTTAATTACACTTACTTGAGTCTAAAAACGCGAATTTCAGACACTTTGAGTCATATGTGATGTTGTTGAGAAATAAGACCCAACGAATTTATGGCAATCTGTCTGATCTTCAGGATATAGTTAATTTATAGTGATGAGATACGGAAAACATGAATTTCAGACGACGATCGCGTTTCTTGATTGATTGTGAGAAGGCCGTTAAAAAAATGACTTAAAAAAATTTATTGCTATCCGTCCGAAAATCATTTAATTACGTTAATTAGGCTCAGTTGATGCCAAAAAACACATTTTCAGACGAATGTCACGTGACCTTGAAATTTGACTGCATATATAAAATGTAGAGATTTTGGAGGCACTTAAGTTATAACAATATGTCTGAAAAGTGGCGTACATGATAAAATAAGGCTCACAAATGTCAAAAACATTAATATCAGACAATTTGAGTGTTGCATGTAGCTAATCAGACAACTTTTCGCTATCGGTGGATTATCGAACGATCGGGTACGTATTTGGGGCATTCCACGCTAAACGAGCCACTTGTAATGCTTTTAAAATTTTATAATAACTTCATAGTCTCTTCAGAGCATCCACAGAACATGTTTTAATCCGTTATGGAAGCAAGAAAAATTTTTTTTGTGTAAATACTGAATATAATTAAATTTGATTTTTTTAAAGAAATATGGCATAACGGCAATTATGTCTCCAAGAAGAAATGTGAAGAAAATAAAAGCTAAGCTATACAGGGTGTCCCATTTTAATGTCCCACCTCAAATAACTTTCTTATTTTTGATTGTAGAAAGAAATGTTTCAGACAAAAGTTGTATGGTTTCGTGGAAGACATAAGATGGTGCCATTAGTTTGACCTTGAATAGTTGCTTGAAGGACACGTGAAGGTAACCTTCAATTTCTTAAGTGGAACCACCTACTTTTCATTACATATTCTTCTAGCTTACATCGAGGGCTTTCCAAAACAATTAAATACCTTTTCGTTAAGTACTTTTTAAGTTATAAGGCAAGATGAAAAGCACAATCCGGCCGGTCAAAGCAAGATGAAAAGCACGATCCGGACGGTCAAGGCAAGATCAAAAGCACGATCCGGCCGATCAAGGCAAGATGAAAAGCACGATCCGACCGGTCAAGGCAAGATAAAAAGCACGATTCGACCGGTTAAGGCAAGATGAAAAGCATGATCCGGCCGGTCAAGGCAAGATCAAAACCACGATCCGGCCGGTCAAGGCAAGATCAAAAGCACGATTCGACCGGTTAAGGCAAGATAAAAAGCACGATCCGGCCGGTCAAGGCAAGATCAAAACCACGATCCGGCCGGTCAAGGTAAGATCAAAAGCACGATCCGGCCGATCAAGGCAAGATCAAAACCACGATCCGGCCGGTAAAGACAAGATCAAAAGCACGATCCGGCCGATCAAGGCAAGATGAAAAGCACGATCCGGCCGATCAAGGCAAGATCGGGTCATGTGTACAATTATTGTAGGTGTTCAAAAAAACCGCCATTTACTTCGATACAAATGCCCAACCTACAATAATTGTACACATGACCCGATCTTGCCTTGACCGGCCGGATCGTGGTTTTGATCTTGCCTTGACCGGCCGGATCGTGCTTTTCATCTTGCCTTAACCGGTCGAATCGTGCTTTTGATCTTGCCTTGACCGGCCGGATCGTGGTTTTGATCTTGCCTTGGCCGGCCGGATCGTGCTTTTGATCTTGCCTTTACCGGCCGGATCGTGGTTTTGATCTTGCCTTGACCGGCCGGATCGTGCTTTTGATCTTACTTTGACCGGCCGGATCGTGGTTTTGATCTTGCTTTGACCGGCCGGATCGTGCTTTTTATCTTGCCTTAACCGGTCGAATCGTGCTTTGATCTTGCCTTGACCGGCCGGATCGTGCTTTTCATCTTGCCTTAACCGGTCGAATCGTGCTTTTTATCTTGCCTTGACCGGCCGGATCGTGGTTTTGATCTTGCCTTGGCCGGCCGGATCGTGCTTTTGATCTTGCCTTTACCGGCCGGATCGTGGTTTTGATCTTGCCTTGACCGGCCGGATCGTGCTTTTGATCTTACCTTGACCGGCCGGATCGTGGTTTTGATCTTGCTTTGACCGGCCGGATCGTGCTTCTTATCTTGCCTTAACCGGTCGAATCGTGCTTTTGATCTTGCCTTGACCGGCCGGATCGTGCTTTTCATCTTGCCTTAACCGGTCGAATCGTGCTTTTTATCTTGCCTTGACCGGTCGGATCGTGCTTTTCATCTTGCCTTGATCGGCCGGATCGTGTTTTTGATCTTGCCTTGACCGTCCGGATCGTGCTTTTCATCTTGCTTTGACCGGCCGGATTGTGCTTTTCATCTTGCCTTATAACTTAAAAAGTACTTAACGAAAAGATATTTAATTGTTTTGGAAAGCCCTCGATGTAAGCTAGAAGAATATGTAATGAAAAGTAGGTGGTTCCACTTAAGAAATTGAAGGTCACCTTCACGTGTCCTTCAAGCAACTATTCAAGGTCAAACTAATGGCACCATCTTATGTCTTCCACGAAACCATACAACTTTTGTCTGAAACATTTCTTTCTACAATCAAAAATAAGAAAGTTATTTGAGGTGGGACATTAAAATGGGACACCCTGTATAGCTAAGCTGAGCTATTGAAATTTAATTCCTTAATTTCATGTCAAAATGCAATAATTAATATATTGCCGAAAAAAAAGAAATATTTTTATTTAAGTTAAATAAAAAAGCTTCTTGAAATTATTAATATACACAAAAATAAAAAAATTATCAGAATGGAAATATTTCGTCTACGAGGATAGGAGATTCGGTAACGTTGGGGACAGGAGCGTAACAAACACCGGGCGGGGGGGGGGGGGGGGTGCGCCGGCCGACTCCGGTACATTTTTCTCTTGTGTGGAACGTTCAAAGTGTCTGAAAACACTGATTCCGTATTCTAGGCAGTGAAAGGTATGCTCTATACAAATTTCAAGCGGGAAGCTATAAATTTATCGGGTCCGATTTGTATACAAGTTCGCGTTATCATAGCAGAAAAACGGAACGCCTTAGGTGTCTGATGTTGATAAATCCATCATTAACATACCCAAATCAATTCACCTTTCCAATATCAGACGTATTGTAATAAATTGTCGCCTCTTTTCTTCCAATAGCAGACATGGCGTCCCCTAAGACGTATTAATCCCGAACGTTCGGAACCTCCTAGTCCAGTCCAGGGTCGTCCAATCTATCGATTTTACATGATTTTAAACGGGAAGCGATGACATATAGTTTTGGTCATGGGCTCCCGTACTAATATGCAATGAAAAGTGGGGATACCCACTAAAAAATTTCAGTTATCTTTACGTGACCTTGAGAACGCTATCAAGGTCATACTAGTTTCTCTGTGTAAGCGCCCATCTACAATAGGTGGTTTAAGCCCTAGTGTTTGTTTTAAGCTTTAACGTTGTTTTAAACTGAAGTTGCCCATCTACAATAGGTGTTTTAAGCCCTAAGCAGCCCTAAGCCTTATGTTTTATGCTCTAAGCTGTGACGTATTTCCGGCCTTGAGCGTTCCTCGCACTGTTACTCAAAGCTCGAAGCGAGTTGGCCAACTCCCATCTTTTTAAGACATGAAACTTAGAACCTAGGTAATTTCTCTCAACCAATGAGAGAATTGGGCGGACATTTTAATTTACTTCGCCAACATGATCTATAGCTATAGTTTATAACAAACGCAGCCACAATGTCAGACGTTGACGAAGAACAATTTGTTGAAATTGTCGAAATTGACGACGAAGTTTTAATTTCTATTGTGCAAGCAAATCCATGTTTGTACGCAAAAAATGATAAAAATTTTAAGGATAATAAATTAAAAGATATGAAGTGGGAAACAATAGCTGAAACTTTAAATTGTACAGGTAGGTTATAATTTTTATATTATCATATAAATAAAACTGTAGTACATCTGTACCAATATTTTTATATTCTAGCCAGTGAAGCGAGAAAACGCTGGGAATCATTGAGAGGTCAGTTCTGTAGAAAACGTCGTCAGCAGAAAAACCAACCATCAGGTTCTGGAACATTAGCAGAGTGGCCCTTGATGTCCCTTCTATCATTTCTTACACCTCATATTTAAAATATGAAGTAAATATTCAGATTCTTTTTTCTTAAACAATATATAATATGAGTAGTTAAGTAGTAAACTATAAATTCATATATAGATAAACCAGCCTCTGCCGTAAGAAGCAGCGTGACAACATACAGGGTGATTCAGAATAAGTATATTGTCCCGAAAATCTCACATTCTTGACGCGATTCTAAGACGATTTTTCCTCTACAAAAAATTTCCCCGAAGCTTAGGTTTTGAGTTACTATTTTTAAAAATTTTTTAAATTTAAAAATTTTTTTAATTTTATAAAAATAAAACCAGTAAAATTTATAAGCAGTACATCCGGAACTACGAGTTATTAAAGTAAATAATTACCTTATCACATGTACAGGAGGTAGGCCTAGGCAAGGGCGGCGCGACTCACTGACATTCGCTGTCGCGAGCGCTTATGTGAGGCCAAGTGAGGCACTTGCTGCGATCAGCTGATTGTTGCACACTTCTTTTTCTCTCTTATTTACTCAATCACTCGTCACTTACTCACGTTTCATTTCGTTCATCTCAAAGGAAGAACCGTAACACACGCTGCAGCGCAACTCACAACAAACGCGTTATCACGCCATGTATCAAGAGACGGTAACGGCCGATAGTGTCTCGCGCCAAGTACACGCGGAGCGAGACACCTCCGTAACTCTTTTACGCGACGTGACGAGTTGCGATTTACTTGGCAAGCAGTCGACCGATTTTTGGTTATGTTATTGTTGTGTTGCACTCGGTGACCTCGGTGTGCACTCCGGTGTACTCCCTCCAGCTCTCCGCACGCAGGGCGAGTGCACACCGAGGTCACCGAGTGCAACACAACAATAACATAACCAAAAATCGGTCGACTGCTTGCCAAGTAAATCGCAACTCGTCACGTCGCGTAGAAAAGTTACGGGGTGGTCTCGCTCCGCGTGTACTTGGCGCGAAACACTATCGGCCATTACCGTGTCTCTTGACACATGGCGTGATAACGCGTTTGTTGTGTGTTGCGCTGCCGCGTGTGTTACGGTTCTTCCTTCGAGATGAACAAAGTGAAACATGAGTGAGTAAGTGACGAGTGATTGAGTAAATAAGAAAAAGAAAGAAGTGTGCAACAATCAGCTGATCGCAGCAGGTGCCTCACTTGGCCTCACATAAGCGCTCGCGACAGTAAATTTCAGTGAGTCGCGCCGCCTTTGCCTAGGCCTACCTTCTGTACATGTGATAAGGTAATTATTTACTTTAATAACTCGTAGTTCCGGGTATACTGCTTATGAATTTTACTGGTTTTATTTTTAAAAAATTAAAAAAATTTTTAAATTTTAAAAATTTTAAAAAATGCTAACTCAAACCCTAAGCTTCGGGGAAAATTTTTGTAGAGAAAAAATCGTCTTAGAATCGCGTAAAGAATGTGAGATTTTCGGGACAATATACTTATTCTGAATCACCCTGTATATACGATGCAGTTGTAGCCTTTCTAGATGCTTTCTGATAGATCTGTATCTTTCTTCTAGCGTTCAGAAAGGCAGATCTACCAGAAAGTATCTAGTCTGTCTACACCATATATGTAGCAGGGGCCAGTTTATCTACATAAGTCTGTGTAGTAAACACGCTGGTTGACACAGAGTATAAGTTACATTACATCTATATTATAATTTCGCATTTAATAATATAAATATTATATAACATCATGTGTATAAAATCATGTATAGAGTGTATAGACATAATATAACTAATCGACATGGTCTGTGTCGATTGGGAAAAATCTCTTTTTAGTTACAATAAATATTAACTGCAATAAATATAAACTGAAGCTGTAAACTTTTACCAAAGTCAATTCCAATGACGTATATACTTAGACCAAACATTCGTGTACTTTTGCTGTGGTGAATAAAGCCAGAAGTTGCAAGTGAGATAGTTTATTCACCCTGTTATGGTTGAAGTAATGAGTCTATGGCTGTGTAAACGAGGCTTAAGATAACTAAAGATAGTGAACGTGAGGTGGCGTAGCAGTAGCGATCTCAGAGCAACGACGGTAGAATAGCGTTAGCCAGGGACACGAGAGCATGTAACAAGAGGCTCACAATAATGTATATAAAAGTAATAACTGTTATTAATTAAGAAGCCTATTACATGGCGCTGCGGCAAGCGAAAGAACTTTGAGTGAACGGTGCGGAAAAGTATAAAGTAAAAGTCTTCGTCTTTAATAAGAGGGACATTATCAGTGTGTGTAAGAACGACAAGATGGCGACGCAAAACGAAGGTTCGAGAAACGAAGGTTCGAGTATGTTGGGATTGAAACCCCCAGAAAATCTAAGCGATATGACGGCTGAAGGCTTCAAACGGTGGAAGCAGAGATTTCTCATCTACAGAACGGCATCAGGAGCAGATCGCATGGCTGGCGAAGTACAAATAGCATTACTTTCGCATAGCATTGGTGATACCTGTATCGATGTGTAAAACACATTCACACTGATGGAAGAAGAAAAGACAAATTATTTTTCACACGAAATCAGCACAAAGGCGAGATTTTTGACGCATATATTACCGATTTAAAGAAACTGAGTGCAGATTGCAACTTTGGAGACTTAAAAGAACGCTTGATAAGGGATCGTGTAGTAGCTGGCATAGCGGACAAACGGCTGAAAGACAGACTGCTCACAGAAAGTGACCTAACCTTACAAAAAACGATAAAAGTTTGTAAGGCAGCGGAACTGGCCAATCAGCAATTAAAACAGTTCGAAGCGCCTGCAGAGGTAACGGTGGTTCGGAAGAAATTCAGCAAGAAGCAGAAACAAACAACGGCGAACTCCAAGCAAGACAAGGAACATCGTGGTCGTGAAGCAGCAAACCCAGCAGCAGACAACCAGCAAGGACAACAGTGCTGTCAACGCTGTGGATATAGTCACCGGTATAAAAACTGTCCGGCATATGGAAAGTACTGTAAAGGTTGCGGTAAGATAAATCATTTTCAGAAAATGTGTAAAGAGAAAAAGTGGGTAAAAGCTGTAAACACGGAGGATAAAGTTGATGATGAAAAATTTACTGAGTTATTTGTAGAAAGTATAAATGTAGATGTAATAGATGCAAGAAAAGACTGGATTGAGCATTTAAAACTTACTGATTATAAAGATAAGACAATTGCGTTTAAAATAGACACAGGCGCGCAGTGTAATGTAATACCGTCTAACGTATGTGATAAAATAGGTATAAAAGAAATAGAAAATACGAATGTAAAATTGTCAAGTTATACAGGAGAGAAAATAGAAACACGAGGAAAAGTTAAGTTAAATTGTAAGATAGGTAATGTAATAAAGCAGTTAGAGTTTCAGGTTTTTCAAGGATCTGCGGTTCCCATTCTAGGATTAGCTTCTGCGTGCGAACTAAATATGATAAAAAGAATGCCTCAAGACGAATATGAAGAAGCTGTTAATGTGATCAAAGGTGAGATCAAAGAAAAGTACATAGAAAAATATAAAGACTTGTTTAACGGCATAGGAAAAATTAAAGATTTTGAGTACAAAACAGAACTGAAAAAAGATTCTGTTGGGAAAATAAAACCCTGTAGGCATGTCCCATTTAAGTTAATAAATAAATTAAGAATAGAGTTAGATAAAATGGAGGAAATGGGTGTGATAAGTAAAATAGAAAAACCGACAGATTTTGTTAGCTCTTTAGTAATTGTAGGCAAGCCAGATGGAACAATACGAGTCTGCTTAGATCCTCAATATTTGAACAGTTGTATTAAAAGAGAACACTTGCAATTACCTACAGTAAATGAAATTTCAGCTAAGTTAAAAGGAGCAAAATACTTCACAACGCTAGATGCAAATAAAGCCTTTTGGCAGATAGAACTTTCAAAAGATTCACGCGAATTGACTACGTTTAACACTCCGTTTGGTCGTTATTATTTCAATAGATTGCCGTATGGATTAAATTCAAGCCCGGAAATTTTTCATAGAACTTTCAAACAGATATTTAAAGGTATAAAAAATGTGGAAATCTATATTGATGATGTATTAATATGGGCTGAAACAGAAGAAGAACTTAAAGCAATAATGAATGAAGTTTTTGAACGTGCGCGAAAATTCGGTATCAAATTTAACTGGGATAAAAGCCGTATAAATGTAAAAAAGTTAGATATCTAGGTCATATATTAACTGGTGAGGGTGTTGCTATAGATGACACCAAAGTTCAGGCAATTAAAAAAATGAGTGAACCTCAAAATAAAAGACTTATTAACATTTTTAGGGACAATAAATTATGTGTCGAAGTTTATACCTAATTGCTCGCAATTAACGGCTTCTTTAAGAGAACTAACAAAGAAAGACGTTCCATTTGTATGGGGAACTGCTCAACAGAAAGCATTTATGAATATGAAAGAAGTGTTATGTCAACCGCCGGTTTTAGCGTACTTCGATACAAACAAACCCATTGTATTGAGTGTAGACTCATCGAGCGAAGGAATGGGATGTGTAATTTTTCAAGAGGGTAAGTCAGTGGCTTATAGATCAAGAGCGTTGACACTTACGGAAAAAATGTACAGTCAAATTGAAAAAGAATGTCTTGCCATAGTATTTGGATGTATAAAATTTAATCAATATCTGTTTGGGCAACATTTTACAGTAGAAACTGATCACAAGCCACTGATTTCCATCTTTAAAAAACCGATGAACAAATGTCCTCCGCGGTTGCAAAGAATGAGAGTTAGCTTGCAGAATTTTGATTTTGAGTTAAAATATATTCCCGGGAAGGAAATTGTAGTAGCAGATCACTTGAGTAGATCTCATTTAAAAGATTCCAGTAATTCGGAAGAGGAAAAGATAGAGGCATTTGTTGCAATGATTGAGCAAAGTTTGAATGTATCAGATATTAGATTAGATGATATAAAGGAAAAAACGAGCAATGATGCCGAATTGCAGAGTGTGTTAAAATATATTCGTGAAGGTTGGCCTGAAAATAAGTATGAGGTGTGTGAAAGCGCAAAACCGTATTATTCATATAAAGAAGAATTGAGTGAGAGCAAAGGGATAATATATAAAACTCATGTATAGTAGTACCTCGTGTATGCAGATCACTAATGTTAAAAAATATACATTATGCGCATTTTGGAAAAAAAAAGTGTAAAGCGTTAGCTAGGAAACTGTTGTATTGGCCTGGTATGTCGAAACACATAGAAGATGTAATTGATAACTGTGATACTTGTAGATCGTTCCAAAGGTCAAACTCTAAAGAACCAATGTTAAGGAAGGCGTTACCGAGAAAGCCGTGGGAAATACTGGCGACTGACATATTTTTTCTGCTAGGAAAACGATACGTTATTATAGTAGATACTTACAGTAGATATATAGAAATAGATAAGCTAAATGATATAACAGCGGAAACGACAATAGATTCACTAAAGAAAATATTTGCGAGACATGGAATACCACGAATTTTATACTCAGACTCTGGCACACAATATTCGAGTTCTAAGTTTAAGCAATTTGCAAGCAATTGGGGTTTTAAGCATATAATGACAACACCAATTCATCATCAGTCAAACGGATTGGCTGAGAGGCATATTCAGACAGTAAAAAGAATATTAAAGAAAATTGTGCAGGAAGGAAAAGATGTAGAGTTAGGATTGCTTCAGCTTAGAAACATGCCAATTGATGCTAGTGGTGTTACACCAGCGGAGCTCTTGTCGAAGAGTAAGGAATATAATACCGGATGGGAATAGAGCAGGGGTCAAAAGAAAAGCATTTGTTAAGGGGTAATACCTAGCCGGAATTTTTTTTTTGACCATTTTTTTTTTATTGGCTTAGATGGCGTAAAAACATGTCAAGAATGATGTCTGACATGATTTATTGTTGAAAAAATTTTTTAAGTGCTCGTAAAAGTCAAATTTTTGAAGCAACTCCGAGCGCGTCAAAATGACAAATTGAATTTCGAAGCGAGTTTTGCCACTTTTGCTCATTACCGACGATCTTTCATCTCGCTGCTTGGGAGGATTCACCCAAAATTCGAATTAATCGTTCAATTCTGTTGTTTGGACGATCGCTCCGAAAACGGTTTCAAGCGGAAAGGGGGTATTGGACATTGCTACAAATATTTTGGTTGTGACTTTCAACGACGGATTATCTAGTGTCATGAAGATCATGGATGTACTCGGCATTACTGTTGGTCGTCAATGTTTCGATTTTTGCTTGGAAGCCGACTCGCGCCGCATTAAACTCGCCGAGCGCTCAATGTCCGACGCCGCCAAAACCGGCCGTCGTGATGCAAAATCAGCCAAAAAAGATTTGGGAAGGACTGAAATCAACTTGGAAGGCCAGTTATATGGTGCTGGGATAGCAGAGTAAAGGTAAAAAAATCAGCAAGTCTATATCTTACAAATTTCATGTAGTAAACACATTGTCAAACTTTAAACGCGTTTTTCTCGAAACTACTTTTTCAGACACGGCTAGCAGTAGAACTCGAGTAATTTTTATCCGATTGACTTGAAATTTTAACTGTAGCTTCTTAGATAGATTATCTATGGAAGTACACACGATTTTTAAGATCGATAAACAATTACGATTTGTATAAATAAATAAAGGCCGATTTTTTAGTCGAAAATCGATTGTTTTTTCCAAATGGCTGCCAAATTTGCAAAAATCAATATTTTTTAATATTCATGTGTACTTCCATAGCTATACTCATGTAGATTGTAAAAAAATTTTTGTCATTGTTCCAGATACAAACGTTGGACACTTCTACTGCTAGCCGCGGGACGCCTCGAAAAAATCGACCCTCCTTCCGCGCACTGATGCGCCGCCATTTTGTAATAAAAATAAAAATAAAAAATGTTTTCTTGCACCTCAAGACAAGTGTAATAACCCCTCAAAATTTCATATTGATCGATTGATTAGCAAAGTCACAAAAAATTCACAAAAAACCCTTTAATTTTTTGCTTCCGGCTAGGTATTACCCCTTAAGGAATTAGAGAGAAGACAAGTGATGCAAAAGAGATATTATGATAGAGGCTCAAAAGAGTTAAAGCAACTTAAAATCGGTGATACAGTAAAAATACATAGTGAAAACAAGCCACTTCCTCATCAAAGAGGAAAAGTAGTTGGTTTATCCGATAATCCTCGATCATACAAGATAAAGACAGAACAAGGAAATGTAATTGAGAGAAACAGAAGAGCGCTTACAGTTGGAAAAAGATTTGTTGAGAAAACTGATATCATGGATTCTTCTACAGAGAATCAACTTGAGAGCAGTGACCGTATCACTGAAACTGAAGAGCCTCAACAATCTGTTGTGGAAACTGCGACACAACAAAAACCAATTGTAAGAACTAGGGCTGGTAGAATTGTAAACAAGCCGTCTTATTTAAGGGATTATATATGTATGGTGAACAGAGAACTCAACCATTTATTGTGAACACAGAGATCGCTCACAGTTTTTAAGTTTAGTTATAGGTGAGCTGTAAGGTTTTATTTTTTTTTTAAAGAAGAGAGATGTTATGTTTACTTTTATTTTATAAAGAAGGGAGATGTTATGGTTGAAGTAATGAGTCTATGGCTGTGTAAACGAGGCTTAAGATAACTAAAGATAGTGAACGTGAGGTGGCGTAGCAGTAGCGATCTCAGAGCAACGACGGTAGAATAGCGTTAGCCAGGGACACGAGAGCATGTAACAAGAGACTCACAATAAAGTATATAAAAGTAATAACTGTTATTAATTAAGAAGCCCATTACACACCCCTAGTGCTTTCTCACTTTTTATTGACAGTTTTAGGAAGGCCACATTTTTTCTGTACAATAGAGTAAGAAAGCATAAAGGGGTAAATCAATTATCTCACTTGCAACTTCCGGCTTCAATCAACGAACGGAATGGTTGGACCATGTATATACGTTATTGGTCAATGCGACATATAAAGATGAGAAGTTTCATGATTTACCAGAATTATATTTCTTGTCTTACCTATTTACATTTAGTTCAATGTAATAAGTTAATATTAAGTTAATAAGTTAAATATAAAAAATAGATACGTAATAGGATTTATGTTAAATTTCTTTGCATATGCAGAGCAAGAAGTTCCTCGCTTCTGCAGAGGTCAACCTTCAGATGTAATGAAACCTCTAGTAGCTGCTCATCTGCCATAAAGTCACCTGTCCGGCCTGTCTCATTATCTAGCGCAAACCGTGTGATACAGTCACAAAATACTACTTCGTTCCTCGCCTCTACAGAGATCAACCTTCAGATGTAATGAGACCTCTAGTAACTGCTCATCTGCCATAAACTCACCTGTCCGGCCTGTCTCATCATCTAGCGCAAACCGTGTGATACAGTCACAAAATACTATTTCAAGTTTCGATTCTGAATTTGCGTGGAATGATCATGAATCACAGGGCATTGGTATAGTACTATTTTATCTTTTTTTCTTAATATTAGCTTTGCATATGTACATCGATCCTTTGATATATACTTTTAATAATATATACTTTTTTTTGCAGAAAATACAGAAAACAAAGAAAACACAAAAAATGCAGAAAACATTCCTACAGAGTATGTATTATGTGAAGTTCCTACCAAAGAAACAGGGAATGTTGCAAGTATTCCACAGACTACAAAAACACCACAAAAGCGAAAATT
The DNA here is from genome assembly GCA_035220615.1 of Leptothorax acervorum. Classification (NCBI taxonomy): domain Eukaryota; kingdom Metazoa; phylum Arthropoda; class Insecta; order Hymenoptera; family Formicidae; genus Leptothorax; species Leptothorax acervorum. Next base: position 80,984 of record JASTWQ010000316.1, read on the forward strand.
GGTACCTCCTCTTGATAAATTTGCGCAAAATAAAAAAGCCTATAATGAACGTCTCGAAGCACTGCTTACAAAATCGTCAAAAGCTGTTAGTGATTTAGCAGTAGCATGCAATAGTGCAACAGTCGAGGAGAAAAAACCAGTTGTTGATCCAAAAGCAAGTGTAATTGCGCAAGCCTTAAAATCAGTGGCGCCCGAGAACCAATTATCTTGCTTAATAGCTGTATTACAACTAATTAACTCATTTAATAAGTAAATGTCCAATGTTTTTTTTTTAATGATAAACATTTTTTTATGAAGAGAGAATATAGTTTATATTTTTTTTACAAATAAGATGTGATTTAGTGAAGTAAGATGATGTAAAAATACAAACTTCTTTATATGAAAAACATCTATAATTTAAATTTTAAAAAATTATAATGTGTTACTGGTAATTTTTTAAGATTATTATATTATTATGCGTAACTAATACTATATTACTGTGTTACTGATAGTATGAAAAATAACATGTTACTACAGTTAAAGTTATTAAAGGAAAGTAATGTTACATTACAGCGGCATATTTCTTTTTCTGTGAAATATTGTTTATATGAAGTTCATATGTAGTAATGTTTTCTAAATATATAAAATAAAAGCAAATTTGAATTAAGATACTTGTTTTATCTGTTTATTATTAAAGTAATTCTTACAAATGCTGATTTGGAAAGACAATTTTATTATTCAATAAAAGATCATAAAATATGTATGTGTGTGTATATATATTACTAATCGTAAGGAGGAAAGTGAACATTATAACCACGAAGAATCATTTGAAACTGCCAGGGTACTTGTCCTTCATCTGTAAGCATCCACTCAGCCAATGTTGTTCTTTGAGTCATAGCCATTCTTGTAGCATTATTGCTGCCTAAGCGGCCAAAATCGCACAAATTCGAACATGCTGGAGCATCCCGCCATGTTCCTGGTGTTACTATTCCATCTGAGTCGCTTTCATTATCAATATAAGTTGTAGGACAATAAATCCTCCTTTCAACCTCGCAATCCTCTCTCATCATCATAAAATTGTGGAGACATATTGTAGCTAACAATAAGATTATTTTTTCTACATTTTCTACTTTCATGCTGATGCATGTTGTTGTGAGCGCACAACGATATAAGTAATCCGACCCTAGCGACAGAAGCCGAATATGACTTCCACCGAAACTACTGACGATTGCATCGGACGATCGATCATCCGATGCAAGTCGATACCGAAATTAGGAGCATCGAACTCTGGGACGACCGAAATCGCTGACGCAAAGGCCAGCGCAGGGCATAGCAACCGGACGTCGTCCCGGAGAGTATAAAGACCGCCGAGTTCGACCATCGGCGGGCAGTTCTAAACCGAAACGCGTACCGACTAACGTCTAATTTAAACATTGTAACACCCGCAAGTCAGGGTAGTGAATTAAGTGATTTCTGTAAATCAAAGTCGGTTTATTAAACGACAAGTAAAACAAGGGCAATAGTGAGAGTTATTCTGCATCCTGCGACGGATCCCGAACCCAGTGCCGGCTCCAACCCCGTCCCGGCACAACAATGTATGAAGAACTCTCCATCTGTTAATTACATATGTTTACAGTAATTCATTACTTTATTAATAAAAATATATTTCACTGTTAAATGGACATGACACTTACCTCGAGGAAAGAATGCCAAAAGCATTTTCGATTATCCTTCGAGCACGAGATAGTCTATAGTTAAATATTCTCTCTGTATCACTTTTAATGCCTTTCTTTGAATAAGGACGCATTAAATCTGGTCTCAAAAGAAACGCCTCATCTCCCACAAAAAAATGAGGTATCTTATCATTTGTACCTGGTAATTCCTTAGGTGAAGGAAGATTTAAAGATTTTTTTTCCAACGCTATCCCTAGCCCTGAATTTCCAAAAATACTGCTGTCTGGGAGCGAGCCTGAAATAGATACAAGTTTTACAGAAAATAAATACAACTTATTCAAAACAATGCCATAAATTTTCAGATCTATAGTCTTACCATAGTCCCCAACTTCCACCCACGTGAAGCAATAATTGGCATCACAACATGCCATCAACACCAAACTGAAATATTTCTTGTAGTTGAAATATTCTGAACCACTGTGAGGAGGACATTGCATACGGATATGTTTTCCATCCAGGGCACCGACACAATTAGACAAATTCCAACGATTGTAGAAGTGCTCAGCTATTTCACTCCATTTTTTTACGGTAGGTGCTTTGAGGAACAACGGAGACAGAGCTTGCCAAATACTTTCGCAGGTTTCCGGAATGACTTTATATATGGTAGAAGCACCAATCCAATAGTACTTAGATAAATACTTGAGGCTGTCACCAGACGCTAGGTAACTGTCGAGACAAGAGATGATATGTAATTATATTTCATACAAAGATATAAAAAGGATACTAGACAATGCTATTGATACTAACCTCAAAGTGACAACTAGGCGAAGACTTGGAGACAAGGGCTCTCTCATGCTTTTTTTTTTAAGCAAAGGGCCAATTAAAGATAACAGATAATCGAACTGTCTTATATTCATTCTTGTATATTCGAAAAACTGTTCTTCATCTGTAAAATATAACTCTCTGAACAAATTATTATATACTCCTTGCTGCACTCTTCGTTGATTAATTTTCCTCACCCACCATCTCCTCCACCTTCTTCTTTTTAAATACGTGTACAAAAGTATATTGCTCATGTGAGCTAAACCGATAACAGCTAATATTTTCTTTCTATTCATATTTTTACAGAATGTCGAACACACGCAAACGATTCTATTTCGCACGTTAAAAGATGGAAGTTGGCCAACTCGCTTATGGCTTAGAGCCGGAAATACGTCACAGTTTAGAGCATAAAGCATAAGGCTTAGGCCTTAAAACACCTATTGTAGATGGGCACTAATGCTTCACTTAAAACCCTACAACTTTAGTATAAAACATTTTTTTGGAAATGCGTATTTTTCGAAATATTAGTAAAGGGGTTTTAACACTTTTTATACACCCCTATAAAGCGCTGTATTTTCTAAACCATAGCAAATACGAAAAAATTTTATTTACATCATGTATTTTACTCATGCTTCTTTTTCACCTCCTAGTCGATTACCTTTCGAGACACCTTGTAGATAACACAATACAGGGTGTCCGGTAATTATTGACAATGCCGAAGTACGAAAATAGATTAGCTCAAACCGAAAAGTTATGTACCATTTTGCAGAATTCGCAATAGTTTATGAGTTATTAATTAATACGTCTGAGCAAATGAGCGCATGGAGAAGCGGTAGCCGGACTCGGCAGGCGAGCGAGAGAGAGCAAGAGAGAGAGAGAGAGAGAGAGAGAGAGAGAGAGAGAGAGAGAGAGAGAGAGAGAGAGAGAGAGAGAGATGCGAGCCTTGGCGTGGTGCGGCGAGACGTGGGATTGGCAATATAAACACGGGAAGAAGCGCGCTATCCCTCCCCTCGCCAATCGCCGTTCGCCGCGTGATTACGCCCCTCGGCCACTCGCCGCGCGCCACGCACCATTCCTGCCTGGCGAGTCCGGCCTACCTCTTCTCCATGCACTCATTCTCTCCGTATTAATTAATGACTCATTAACTATTGCGAATTCTGCAAAATGGTACATAACTTTTCTTTTCGGTTTGAGCCAATTTACCTTCATACTTCGGCATTGTCAATAATTACCAGACATCCTGTGTATACAGGGTTTAGCAAAAGTATGGCAATTCTTAAATTTTACGAAAGCTATACATTTTGGAAAAAAAGTGTTTTAGACAATAGTTGTAGGGTTTCAAGTAACGCATTACATAGCAATATTAGTATGACTTTGAAGAGTGTTTTCAAGATTACGTAAAGATCACCTTGAAATTTTTAAATAGAAACCCCTATTTTTTATTGCAGATTCTTGTAGCTTACCTCGAGAGCTTTTCAAAACACTATACTAAAATATTTTTTATTAAGTACTTTTTAAGTTATGGAGCTTGAAAGTTACAGTATCGCTGACGTCAGCATTACCCAAAAGTAATAATCAAGAGTTAGACCGAGGTGGCCAATGCTCTCCTCCTCATTTTGGTTCCTTCTTCCTATCCTATCAGGAGCCCCTATCCTATGAGGGTCCAATGGGAGCCTCCAATGACCCAATCGCCCTCCTCCTCGCCTCGCGCTGGCCCTCTCACACTAAAGAGCCACAGGGCCACTCACGATGTAAGAAAGGAAGGTGATGCCACGGCTCTCTGTACGCTGACGCCCTTATTGAGGAACTTCTAGTCCTTCTTGCGAGGAGGCGCTAGCGGCACGTAGGCCACTAGAGTCCCTCTATACCATAGACTTATATAGATAGACCGGCCCCTGCCGTAAGAGCACGCGTCGGAAGATAGACGGTGCAGACATAGCCCGTGGTATAGTCCTCTCTCTTTCTTCTGATCGCTTGGTGGGGATAGAGGTCTAGCCCGGTTATTCCCTACTAGTCCCCACTCTAGACTTTTATCCCCACCAAACGATCAGAAGAAAGAGAGAGGGCTATAACCGGGCTATGTCTGCACCGTCTATCTTCCGATGCGTGCTCTTACGGTAGGGGCCGGTCTATCTATATAAGTCTATGCTCTATACAGAGTCTGGCAGAGTCCTGCACCTCTTTTCATTGGTCAGAACATAAAATGGCGTAACCAATCACAGTGTACATAGACACACCATCACATTGCTAGATACTAACACAACACTAATCCCTCGTATACAGACACACGGCCATTTTATGTTCTTGGCAGTTCTCTGCCAGACTCTGTATAGAGGGACACTAGTAGGCCACGACGGCCACGTCTGTGCCTATATAAAGGGCCAGTTTCACCATCTCCGATTAACGTGATCCTCTGATTAAACTCACTCTTCGTCTCTTTCTAACTGGACAATTAGAAAGAGACAAAGAGTAAGTTTAATCGGAGGATCAAGTTAAGCGGAGATGGTGAAACTGGCCCCCAAAATGCCATAAATGATTTAAACTGCATTAAAAAAATACTATATAAAGCAACAAAAATTTAAAATTTAAAACAAACAAATATCAGTTTAAAAAAAAATTATTTTATTCAAACGACAAAATTTAGCTATAAAATGTTTATACTATAACAGTATTAAAAAATTAAAGTTAAAATTTAAATTAATTTGTACATAATCTCGGTAATTTCTTTTTTTCTCGAGAAACTTTTTTAGTTTTGTGATTTTCCCATCTTCAGCGATAATTTTTTCCGATTTTATATCATTTTAATTGAAATGTTTTTCACAAACACAGGATTTTTTATTTAAAGCACAACCTAGCCTTTACGACCATACTTGAATATCATTTTTGAGGACTGAAAAAATACTAATTTTTTCGTGCTTATAACGTCCATGGCCACTTTTGCAATGCGAAACTGCACATCTTTGGCCCATCTTGTTTGAATAAAAAATTCAATAATTAACGAAAAACACGATCTACAAACGAGGTTAGTGACCTGTATGTACCATCTGTAAATACGGACCGCCCGCGACGGTGTGAACGTGAACTGTTGGTGGTGTATACGCACACAAATACCTCATGTCTGTGTGGCTTACGTGCTGCTGGCGCTGCTGGCGGATATTTGTGGAAATTCCTCACTAAGGGCGTCAAGCTCTCATATAGTAGAGAGATAGCTGTGGCATCACCTTCCTTTCTTACACCGTGGAGCCACTTCAACCAAGCTCCGATTAACCTAATCGTTGATTAAAAGGTTGCCAACATGACAAAATAATTCAGTGTAATTATTTGTATTTCTGGTAGTATATAATCGTCCTAATCTAATCTTTCGTTACATATTTTGTTCGTATCTGGTTGACGGCACGTTATACATATCTTTTCGTGCCGTATTGTAAAAAAGAAAGATAGAATTGATATAAAATAACAGGTTATTAGTTAGAGTGCGGAGAGGAGCGCTAGCAGCAAGGGGAAAGGAAAGCAAGAAAGAAAACAAGAAAAAATTATTAGATAGGCGGTGAGAACTTAACAGGAGATGGGGGGTGACGCAGATGAAGAAGTGACGAGAGAAGAGAGGCAAATGAAAGCAAAGCGAGAAAGGAGAGAAGGTAGGGGAAATCGGCGGTAGCGACAAGCAGGAGGATATGGGTGAATGGAAAGGAGCTGAATTGGAAGGAAGATATAAAGGAATGGAGGAGAATATGAATGGAGAAAGGTAAAGGTAGGAAGAAAGAATGACGAAGAAAGTAAGGAAGTAAGCAGAGGAAGGAAAGAGGTGTTAATGGTCGAGATGGAGGAGGAGGAAGATAAGGAAGAGCTCTTCAACAAGAGATGGGAGGCGAAGAAAAGATGGCGTAATAATAGATGAAGAGCTGACGAGGGAAGAAAGGAGTTTAAGATGGAAGCTGGAGGAAAAAGCCAAGATGGAAAGAAGAAATAATAATTCGGTGGTGTTAACCAGCAGGAAGATATGGGTCAACGGAAGAGAGCTGATCTGGGACGAGCAGAGGAATGACTGGAAGCGTAGATAAGATAGGAGAGAGGAAAGAGAAAAGAGGCGGAAGAAGGGGAGAGAGAGGGCAGAGAAAAGTGATGTCGCAGATAGAAAATAGTTTGTCTCATATTTAATTATTTGTATTTCTGTGTGTAGGCAGGTAGTAAAGGAGGTACGGTAGGACAGAAGGAAAGCGGCAGTAAACAGGAAAGAGAGAGGCGGATCTGGAAAAACCAGGAGGAAACAGGAGAGGAGCCAAAGGAGTGACAGAGAAGAGGAAGTTGGGGGAGGGAAGAGTTAAGAGGACGGAGAGTGGGAAGAAAATAAGGGGAGGAGGGGGCCGTGAAGGGGAGGGAGGAAATAGATTGTAAAGGGTCGCAGAAGGCCAGGTCGGGTTCGGGGATGTAATATGTGTAAAGGTTTGGGAACGTTCCTTAAAAACGCCTTGTAAACTCCATAGGGGATATACAATAAACCTATTGAATTGAATTGAACAGGTTATTAGTTGCATGGATTGCACTCATGTCATTTTATTATATGGTAAGAAAAATTTATTTTTAAAACAATCAAGCTTAAAACATGTCCTTAAAACATATCCTATAACATCCTTATTTACTCTTTATTCTTAGGTGGAGAAGACAGTGAATTGTATCGTAATAGAAAAGACTATTTTTCTTTGACGTGCAAGTAGTTATTAATGCAACGTTGGATATAATAATTGATGTAGTACATTTTGCCCGGGATCTACACCAGATGTAACTATATACATATATGTAACTACTTAAAAATTAAGAATTGATTTGATTAAATCGATTTGAAAAATTAATTTAATTAAAATTATTAAATGCACAAATAATAAATAATTTTCAGAATATTGACAAAATGCAACAAACAAAAAATTTTACGTCTTCTGAGAAGTGATTTATTGAATATTGTTTGGCGTATCGCCTTGTATATATTGTTTATAGTTGATAGCAATTAATTTCGCTCTTTTTCTTTGTTCTTACGCTTCTTTAGTTTTATAGACTATTATGAAATGCTTGATTAAACTCGCTTAGCATTAACTAGTATCAATTAGCATTTAATTAGTAGATTCAGCTATTTTGTTTATCGTTCATATTCACGCGAAACATCGGTGGATCGCGATCGGTAGTAATTTACAAATTTATGCGACTCACCAATTGGTGCTGCCATCGTTCATCCACCGACGGCAGCAATTACCCAAAAGGGAGAAAATACTCGCTCGCGGCACACGTTACAGGACCGCGAGCTCACTCATCGTCAAGAAGTTCTCGAACGCGCATCGAAGCTTTCGGAACGCCCGACCGCTCTCTCCACCCCCCTTGGGGACCGATCTCTCGCCTACCTTGCTTGCTTGTACCTGTTTTGTGCCTGCTTTGTGCCCGCTTTTGCAATCCGCGGATCTCGCTGCATCTCTGTGCTACCTGCATGCCGAACCAGCCGAATTCAGCAGCCACGAGACAGGACGAGGATCGGCGGACTTCATCCAGGAGACGACGGGCGACCGAACGGTGAGTCGCTTTAGCTTTTGTTGCATGCGCACTTCGCTCTCGCATTTCTCGCTATAAAATTTAGTCGTGAGGGGATTATAATTACCTCCCTCTGGTCCTTCGAGCAATTATAGTACATCTCGGCTCCGGGAATTGACACCCCCCGTTCAAATATAATTTTTTTATTTCGTCATATAATTGAAAACAAAATACTGACAATTTAACTAGTTTACAAAAAGAATATTCATGGACAAATATAACAATTGAGTACAATAAGAATAGAACAACTATCAGATTTGAAAAAAGTTTACGTGTTTGTTGGGATAATATAAGAAGAGACACAAGAAAATACTGCGCAATACATAAGCGTGAAATTGATAAAACAGGTGAATTTTTTTATTATTAACTATCACTAAAATTTTAATTTGGTACATTTTTATTAAATTTGTAGGTGGAGGTGTAGTGGCTTTAGAAATAAATTCTTTGCTCAAACAAACCCGAAAAATTACGGGTGAAACAACAGTAAATGGATTACATATCTAATCCATTTGATTCTGATTGTATTATAGATTCTGACTGTGTTATAGAAAATGTCAGTACTGTTGGTACTACATTACAAGATAAAAATGATAATAGAAGTCAGTCAGCTTTGGTAGAGGACGGACGTGTTTTCTCTGTCTCTGGCTTGTTTCTGTTTTGTTTTTCCTTGATTCTCTTTTGTGGCCGTTAGGCTCGAATTTTCTTTCCGGAATTTAATTTGTGATTGACTATGGACGGAAGAAAGACGTGTAAGGGTTGTGCTGCGGTAGTGGTCAAACCTATTACCTGCGAATTCTGCAACATTGCATCTCATCCGACTTGTATTCCTCGCACTGGACATCCTTATTCGAATAAATTTACGGACTGCAGAAGTCGAGTTTATCCATCTCGAATTACGGATACAAATCTCCTGGATACTATTAAAAATTTAATACACACGGAGTTTGTCGATTTCCGTAAGGAAATTCGTGAAATGTATCGAGCTGATATGGAGAAAATTAAAATTGACATAAACTCCTTATCGACCAGAATGGACCATCTTGAGAACTTGCTGGCCAACACTCAACCTACGGTTTCTCCCCCATCAATTGAGATGGATATCATGGAGGAAATTGAAGACAGGGAAAGAAGATCGACAAATCTTATATTTTATATTTTGGAAGAATCGGATGATACAAATTGTTCGGATGTTGATCTTGTGAAGGACATCATTAAAATAATCCAACCCAAAATGAGTCCTAAGATAAAAACTATGAGACTGGGCAAAAAGCTTCAAGGACACTCCAGACCGTGAAGAGTCTCCCTACCTACGAAACAGGACACCCTATCGATTCTGAGAAATAAATTTAATTATTCTGGACCAGCACGGATATCTCAAGATCAGACTCTCAAACAAAGGCAGCACTTCAAGGATTTTCAGTCGAGGCTGAGGGCGTTAAAGGATGAGGGCGAGACAAACAAGACAATACGCTACAAAAATGGAGTGCTCAAGATTGTCGACATCGGTCATACTGCTACAATAAAAAACTGAATCGGGCCCCTTTAGTTTATTATCAAAATGTGCGTGGTTTGAGATAAAAATTGTGCGATTTGCGTTGTGCTGTTTCCTCCGCCACTGAAATCTATGATATTATCATTTTTGTTGAGACGTGGTTAAATGACAGTATTTCAGATGCAGAACTTGGCTTCGAAAAGTTTATTGTATTCCGTGTAGATGGAAGCTATGAAAATACTGGTTGTTTACGTGGTGGCGGTGTTCTTATTGCCGTCCGTGATAATTTGTTTTGTCGTACTTTAAAGGTGACAGCATCGCACGTCGAACAACTCTTGAATGGAAATGGAATTTTAAGCAAGCTAATTATGTGGCTATAAATGATTATCTTGGAAATATCATGTGGAATGACGAACTGCGGCACCTCGGTATCGATGATGCTGTCGAATCTTTATATTTCCATATAAATCATGCGCTTTTGACTTATGTTCTGACTTTTCCATTGCGCAGGTCCTTCTATCCTATATAGTTTACAAGAGAACTGATATCTCTCACGAAAGCTAAAAGAACAGCTCATTATCAATTTAAATATACAAATTGTTTCTCCGATTACATGACATTTTCTCAACTAAGAGCTCAATGTAAATCTCTAGCTTCTAAATGCTTCAATAACTACGTACAGAGATCGGAACATGCAGTCACAAACAATGTAAAAGTTTTCTGGAGCTTTATTAATTCGTTGACCACCTCTAACACGATGCCAACGTACATCCGCCATAACGATTCAAACATAGACGATGGCGTTGCCATTGCAAACTGTTCTGCAGATTTTTTTGAATCGGTCTACACTGCTTCAGATGGACAGGGCTTGGACGTAGTATATGAGCAAGATGTAAATTTATCAAATATTGACATCACAATTAGCGACATTCTTAATAGTATAGATGCCCTACAGATAAATTCTTGTCCGGGCACCGATGGCATCCCACCGGTTTTTCTCAAATCTTGCATATATACTATGTCTAGAGTACTTGGGTTAATCTGTAATAAATCTTTATCTTGTGGTATCTTTCCAAAAGCATGGAAAGTATCTATTGTGTCCCCTATTCATAAAACGGCGATAAGACCTTAGTATCAAACTATAGACCTATAAGTAAACAGAACTTGATTCCGAAATTATTTAAAAATATTGTGGCTAGTAAACTTTCACTATTATTTAAAAATGTAATAATTGATGAACATGGTTTTGTAGCTGGCCGCTCTACATCAACAAACCTTCTTTTATATCATGATTTCTTAATCTCATCTATTGAAGACGGCTTTCAGGTTGATGCTGTGTATACCGACTTCAGAAAAGCCTTCGATAGTGTCGATCACACTTTGCTATTATGTAAATTACGGGCATATGGAGTAGATGGGGCATTGCTAAGTTGGATATCAAGTTTTGTTACAGAAAGATCACAGGTCATTAAATATAAAAATTTATTGTCTAGTCATCAATGCTACGTCCGGCGTGCCTCAAGGCTCTCACCTAGGTCCGCTATTATTTAATTTATTTATCAATGATATCAATAAGGTCTTTAAACATAGTAGATTTCTGTTATTCGCAGATGACTTAAAATTATTTCGTCGCATAAAAAATTTTTTTGATGCAATTCTCTTTCAACTAGACCTCTATCGCTTGGAGTCCTGGTGTAACTTGAATAAATTGCATCTTAATTTATCTAAATGTCATGTAATCTGCTTTAGCAGAAAGAAAAATGTTTTTATTCATAACTATATCTTGAACAGAAATCCTCTTTCTGCGAGAGATCTAGGTGTATTATTTTCTACTAATCTATCATTTGATAAACACATTCAATCTGTCACGATCTGCGCGTATAAAAAACTTGGTTTTGTATTACGATCTTGTAAATAATTTAAAAATATTTATACACTAAGATTACTTTACTGCACTCTAGTTAGACCACAATTGGAATATGCGGCCATAGTTTGGGCTCCGTATCATCTTAAATATTGTTCAGAAATTGAGAGGATTCAACATCGTTTTCTCCGAAGAATTAGTTACTGTACGGAGAACCCAATGCATTATTGCGATCATAATTATGATTTTATGTTAACTAAGATTAACTTATTACCTCTAAGTGATAGACAAACATATTTCGATTTATTATTTATCTTCAAATTGATAATCGGACGTATCACTTGTTCCGACTTACTAGAATGCGTCAAACCACATATCCCGGCCAGATCTCTCAGAAACAACTCAGTCTTTTACGAAGTATCACATCGTACTTCTTACGGAAAATTTAAACCTTTAAACCGAATTTACCTTCTAGCGAATACATTTTCCGATCATGTGGATTTTTTTCATGAGGCCATAGACTCATTTAAACGATCATTAATTAAATGTCTTCGTTAATTGTTTTTTTTGCGTTTTTTGCGTTTTCTTTATAATATGTATCATATCTATTTGTGCTAAAGGGACCAAATCCCATTCTAAATAAATAAATAAATAAATAAATAAATAAATAATATATTACAAGAAAATGAAAATGATTCAACGCAGGTATTTTCAGTAAGTTACCAAAAATTAAATTATTTGTTATATTTGTGAAATTTTATTATCTTATAAATTTTATATATTCCAATTTTTAGTATTTAGTTGAAAATAAAGAAATAAATTATTGAAAATTTTGGGACCCTAAAAAATTAAAATTGGAAAAAAGTTTTCCACTACAGATTGAAGATACACCTGCAACGTCAAAAAATGTGAAATCGAAAAAGATAAAACTTGAAGAAAATAATGTTTAAACATTAAATGAAGCTAAAACAGAATTAATACATATACTGCAAACGAATAGAAAGGAAAAAACGGTAATTATGCATAAAAGGGGCATCCTCTCCGATTTGCTTGATATTTTAGTATGTTGTTGGGGATGTCTTCCCGAGTCATTTCATATATATATATAAGGGTCGGACTCAAATAGCTTCGGAGATACAAGCTGAGAAAGGAGGTATTTATGCATAAAAGCGACTCCCTCTCCGATTTGGTTTATTTTTTAATATGTTGTTGGGGATGTTTTCCCGAGTCATTTCATATATATATATAAGGGCCGGACTTAAATAGTTTCGGAAATACAGGCTGAGGAAGGATAAAAATAATAAATACAAAAATAAACGTTTAATGATGATTTATTCAACACTATCATTAGGAATTTGAAGGATTTCAACCAAGTGTGTGCTTTGTATGTGCTTCAACTTACAAAGCACATACTTGTAAAGCGCGTCACTAACCTATAGGTTAGTGGCGCGCTTTATAAGTATGTGCTTTGTATGTGCTTTATCTTAGAAAGCACATATTTGTTAAAGCAGAGAACAGTTGGTATATGAAAAGTACATATTTATATGTACGATGAATAGTTGGTACATAAATACCCATCCCTGCATGCGGAGAAGTGCGGCAGTCCCTGTGTAGTACAGCCTGTTTGTTTATGTTTTCAAAGTGACTCTATTGGTTTGTTTACGCTCGGATTACCGCATTTTTTGATGCAATGGCTGAAATCTTTCAGATTCCTAATGATAGTGTTGAATAAATCAACACTTAAACGTTTATTTTTGTATTTATTATTTTTATCCTTTCTCAGTCTGTATCTCCGAAACTATTTGAGTCCGAGAATTATGAAAGCGACATACTAAAAGTTAAACTTGAAAAAGAAAAATTGAAATAAGAATTATTAAAGTCCATAGAAAAAGAATAAGCAATAAAAAAAATAATTAAAGAGAAAAGGGCTAATATAACTCTTATAAGATAATTTAAAAAAGTTTCAAGGAATTTTTAATATATTAATATATTTTTAGGAAATATAATCTATATCGATATCGCTCGGTATCTACGCTTGCTGATTGACGTTTTCCTATTTATATGAGGTTCGCTAAGATTAATTGACTCAGTTTTCATTAAATGTTTTTTTATTTCAACATATTAACATTTTCCACATTTAATGCATTTGTGGCAACTTGAACACATAACATTTTCTTTGTCAGCTTTCCTCTTGTAGTTTCGTCGGCTTCCTCTTCCTCGAGGTTTCGATTGCGTGGCAACACTTTTGCGAATCACTGAAGTCTGCGTTGCTGCGTCTCGGTGAGTCACCTCAGTCTGTGAGCCTACGTTGTACCTTTTGGGAGAGGGAGGAAGCGGAGAGACAGGACGGGGAACCTCGAACTTCATCAAGAGATCCTTTAACTTAGGGATCGGTGTTGAAGTTACTGGAAAGAACCGAACGGTTTGGTTAGGTTCGGGGATATAATTGACGTCGGTAAAGGCGGGCGACTGGCGCCGAGAATTGGCGTATGCTCGCCTTGGCGACTAGCGCCGGACAGCGACTTCGCGCTGATAGAGTAATTACCTCTCGGTGATAGCGACCGGGCGCTGGCGACGGGTGGACTCTCTAGAGTCGGTAGCGATCGCGCTGACTGGCGACGAACGTCGACCTCCTGGTGGCTAGCACCGGTTGGCGGATCGACGACAATAACCTTTCTCGGGGGATCCGGGAAAAGGTCTGACGCCGAGCGCTTAACGCTGGGAGGCGGCTGAGCGCCGTTGGCGAGGCTATCGCCCAAAACGACTTTGCGTTTTGTGGCGTAGCACTTGAGCGGAAGCGGCTGTGTCCTCCGGCAAACCGAGGAGCGCGCTACGACCTCTTCACCGGCGAGCCGGGAAGGGTTCTGGGTGTTCTTCGAGAGCGGCGTGATGAGACTGGGTTGACCGCCCTGGCTGCTCGAAATACTCCGAATCTTCTTCGCGACGGGCTCTCCTTTTATACCCGAGAAAATCGGCGGCGAGTATCAACAACGGGGTTGCTAGGAAACCTGCGTTTCTTGAATCTTGCAATCTGTCAACTTGCGACTTGAAACTCTCGCTTTTTTGGCAACTTGAAACTCTCCGCGTTTGACAACGTGAATCTGCCCCGCGCGCATCGTAAATTCTAACCGCGCTTTCTGTCGCGGAAACCACGTGCCGTCAGAGCGGAGGTTACCCTGGAGGCTGGTGGCTGACGGAGGTTGCCACATATTAATAGGATCTAATAAGTATTTAAATTTAAACTTTTGCAATATGATTAATAATGTTTATTTTTTATTTTAATGTATTAACTTCTATTTAATTGGATTTAATTAGTTAATTAGTGGTGTGTGTGAGTATGTGTGTATTTCAGTTTACAAAGAAATGTGATAACTCTCACAAAATAGAGGGATATTTAGTTATATTAATTTTGGAAAGAGAGAGCTTTGTTAAAAATATAGGTAAGCATTGTTTTATTACTGAAACCAGACACGGAACATTATCATGAGATTGATATTACACTGTCTGATAAGTAAATTTTACATCTTTATGAAAAAAACTTATACAAATTGCAACTAACTTTTCAATTTTATTTTATTTAAAAAGCAGCAGTTATCACGTGATTTTCCTTATGTTCAACATATAAATAAAATTCTTATAGCTCTCAGGATATACAATCAAAACTAGACAAAGGCAATTGAGAGCAAAACGCCGGTGGTTCAGCGATGTAAAAACATATATTTGAGATTCAAAATCTACAAGACAAACGTTTCAGTCCCGGTATTGGTCCATCTTCAATGTCAAAAACCCCCCTATCGCAAGAAAATTAATTGCAAAAAAATGAAGCTGTTCGTTAAGCGGGAGTCGCTGCTCCATTGTTACAATAAATCGCAAAGAAAATTGATTACAAAAGCGCTATTCATTTAACGGGAGTCGTTACTTTTATAATAGGGAACACGACAGATTAGAGAAGAAATTTCTTCACCTGTTTAGAAAGAAATTGAAGGACAATATAGATCACATCCAGCCCTTCCAATATTATGCTCAACAACCCGTCTCTGCTCCCTTGAAAAGTCGGGCAGGATTACGTTCTTCATCCTCTTGTAACAGAATGGAAAGCAATGTTTGTTCCTTTTCCTTCACGCCACCAAACTCCATCCAAAACTCCACGTCCTTCAAGATTACAATGGACCCACACGACTTTCCTGAGCCGATCAACGACTCCCGCTAAATGAATAGCGCTTTTGTAATCAATTTTCTTTGCGATTTATTGTAACAATGGAGCAACGACTCCCGCTTAACGAACAGTTTCATTGCCTCTCCACTCGTATTGCATGATAAATGGTTCGTGAATTTTTCATCTGTTGCGACACTTCCTTCTGTTCAGGGATTATTGCAATTGGGATCCAATTTTTGCATGCCTCTGCCCAAGAACAGAGAGAAAGTGGCTTGTGAGTTTATTAAACACATTGAGCATAATTTGAACTTCCTGCCGTTTCAACATAGGCAGGCAGTTTCAATCATGTTATCCCATCAATTGAAAGGGTTTTGCTTGGTAATATTCCAACAATTCGACTCGACATTAATGGGGGCACAATTTTTTAAGAAATAATGACAGTGTGATTTTCACAAGGGCTGATAAGGGCAATACTACCGTGGCGTTGAATAAATGCGAATACATTAACAGGATGAACGACATGCTTAACGACGCAAACACCTACACGGTTTTACAACAAAACCCGACTCGAAAAATAACTAAGGAATTAAACACATTACTTAAATCATGGAAAAATAAAGGATTTATTTCCCCCCAACAATATAGAATCTTAAATTGCACAGATGGAACCATTCCTCATGCATGCGGGTTACCTAAAATTCATAAAACCAACTGGCCTTTGAGAATCATCGTGTCGACAACTAATAGCCCATTGCACGCTCTTGCAAAATGTTTACATACAATTATCCATAAGAGTTTACCCAAGGCGAAAAGCCATGTCAAAAACAGCTTTGACTTGGTTAATAAACTCTCGGGCGTTGCCCGAATGGATGGTCATCTGGACTTAGTATCTCTCGACGTAGTGTCCTTATTTACGAATGTGCCTGTTGAGTTGGCCTTAAATAGCATTAAAAGTAGATGGTCGAGCATTGCCCCGAACACGAAAATACCGATGAATGAATTTTTAACTGCAGTTCAATTCGTGCTCAACTCGACGTGTTTCAAATTTAATGATATAATCTACCAACAAACTTTCGGAGCACTCATGGGATCCTCACTGTCTGGTACCATAGCGGATTTAGTTTTGCAAGATTTAGAACGTAAAGCTCTTGAACGAATACCTTTCCATATACCAGTCCATCTCAGATATATCGACGATATTTTAATGACGATCCCTATATCAATGGTAAATACAGTTGTCGATATTTTTAACTCTTTCCACAATAGACTCCAATTCACTTGTGAAATCGGTCACGACAAAAACATTAATTTTTTGGACACGAATTTAAGAATCAACAATGGACACATTGAATTTGACTGGTACCACAAACCAACATTCTCGGGAAGGTACTTAAATTATTTTTCTCACCATCCACTTTGCCATAAGGTTTTCACAATTATAGGTCTAATTGACAGAGAATTTCTCTTATCCCATCCTAAGCATCACCAAAAGAATTTTTACTTTCTGACCAACATATTGCTTGAGAACGGATACCCTTTAAGCCTAATTTTTAATACAATAAGAACGAGATTAAGTAAATTGATAAACAAGCAGCAGAGGAGCAATGTTATTGAAGCCCACATTTCGGATACTCAGGAAAACCAAGAAAATCGAGCGTTTTGTTGTATTGCCTTATGTTAATAGAGTCTCCGAGAATTTAAAAAACAGCATAAAAAATTAAATTTTAGAACCGCATATGTGGGCTTAAATAAATTGAAATGGCTAATAAAACCGCATAAAGACAGGCGGTCGAAGGAGATGCAGATGGGCGTTGTCTATAAAATATATGCCTTGACTGTGATGCTTCTTATGTGGGACAGACCGGTAGACAGCTCGGCACCCGCATTGGGGAGCACCGCAGTCAACTCAGCAAAAAGGAGGGTAAACCCTTGGTGGTTTCCCAGCATGAACGGAACGGCCACGTTTTCGATTGGAAAATGTCAGAATTTTAGATCTCGAAAAATCCTATTTCAAACGCATCATTTCAGAGATGTTCCACATTAAACGACATAAGATATAAATTTACAGGGTATAAATTTACAGGAGGACACATTAGGTTTTAGCAGGGAATACGTGCCAATTATTGAGAGACTCCCATTTAGCTAATTTTTAAATATATACGGTTTTCGTCTACATGTTTATTGTTCATCGGCTGGAGATGCCTCACACAAATGTCAGCGGACACTTCTTTCTTTCCCTTGTGAGCGCTCGTACCGATAAGATGCCTGTGGCATACCTGCTAATTAACTTTCGAGGCTACGCTGATCAGACGGATTTGACTGACAGGTATGATAAAAGAACACGGTTGAGGTTTCACACACCAATCTCGTTGCATCTATTTAATATTCTAATTGTTTTATCGTAAGGAATCGGTCAATTCCACATTCTGGCAACGGTAGCGCAGTAACAACGGACAGATGACTCCGCATTTGTACAACCGTTATTCGTATTTTCCTACAGTTTCTTTATTGTAACAACGGAATGCGTTTTTATTGTTAACAACGGAGTAACCACTCCCGCTAAATGAATAGCGCTTTTGTAATCAATTTTCTTTGCAATTTATTGTAACAATGGAGCAACCGACTCCCACTTAACGAACATCTTCAATCTTTTTTCTAACAACTTCACCGCTAACCAATGTTTTACGAATACGATAACATTTCACTTTTATTTATGCATTGTTGAGGATTAGATTTAAAATTAGGTATTGCGAAATGCTACACTGAAGAGGGTCTAAACTAAGACAGAAACGTTTGTATTGTACCTATTTTGTTTTAAGTCATTAAACGTGTTATTATTTATTAATCGCTATAAGAATTAATATGGTTCGCTCGGCGTTTTGCTCTTAATTGCCTTAAGTTTCAAAAAGTTTGTACATCTGGACAGTGTTATTCATGACTTAGGATAAATCGTTTTCTCATAAAAGAAGAAATGTTTTTTAATTTTTAATACTTTACTTTTTCATAATATTTTTAATGTATTTTTTTTTAAGTACACGATTGTTTAAATATAGATATTATAAATAAAAAAAAACAAGTCCTAATGAAGCTAAGAATTGGTATAGATAATTATGTAGTCTTACTCGTTCTGCAAAATTTCATATTTCTTTCATCATTTTTCAGTGAGATATAATAATTTTTCCCCATTTTCTATAAGTACATAAGTGTAATTTTGTTATTCAATTTCTCAACAACAAGCTTCCTAAACAGCATCAAACTTTGACAGAATTTTTTTTATGATAAAATCTACGGAATTTATTTGGATTCAAAGAGTTTTCATTATTTTAGTCGAAATGCCCGAACATTCTTAACGCAAAGATATCTAACAAAACGGATTGTTTAGAAAATAATTTTTGTATTTGTAAAACTGTATTGTAAAATACACAGTATAATTTTTTGTATTTTTTAAATTTTTATATGTTTACAATGATTATGTCTTGGCAAAAGTTCTATCCGTTATCAAAATTTTCTGCAAAGAGATACTTCTGACAGGAGTAACAAGTGATTATTAGTGCAAGAAAGAATTATTACAATGTGTAAGAATATTGCACACGACGCGCGCGAAGACATAGCGCGGCGGCCCTGGCGAAAATAAGAAGTTTTATAAAGTTGACAACCGTTTGATGAGGGATTTCTGAGAGTTTATACGTTTTCAAACTTTGTAAGAACGCTTACACAACGCCGTTAGGTTTTGAAAGCTTTCAGAACACTTATTGAACGCTGTATGTAACGTTTCGTGAAAGTTGTGACGATACGTCCCTGCCGTCACTCGCGGGCCGATCAGACGCCCGCCGCGTGAGGCCGCGAGCGCTCGGCGATGGTGGGAGCGACCCCACCACTCGCCTGCCGGGTATAAACGGGGATCGCGAGCAGACCGGAGCGTCCAGTCCTGTCCCGAACTCGAACCTGACACGACCACTCTTAGTAACCACTTCACCAGGTTGGGTGCCCCCAACCTTTCCATCGTACGGAGAACGGGTGCCCCCGTTCTCATCCGGGTGCCCCCGGAGTACGAGCTTTCCCGGCCAGGAACCACCGGTCGGTTATTACCTGCCTCCGGGTCCGGTGCCCCGCCCCCGACCCCTCCGCCGTACGGAAGACGGGCGCCCCCGTCTTCAGACGGGTGCCCACGGTGTACGGACCCGCTCGACTGGGTGCCCCCGATCGAGCTTCCTGACCAGCCAGACCTATCCGCTAGTATTAAGTCCGTGATAACATTGCGTTCGCGATAGTATTAAGTCCGCGATAATATTAAGCCGCGACAATATTAAGTCCGCGATAACATTGCGTCCGCGATAGTATTAAGTCCGCGATGACATTGCGTCCGCGATAGTATTAAGTCCGCAATAATATTACGATAGTACTAGGTCTGCGATAGACTTGCATACGCACATTGTAATCCACACCAGAACACCCTGCGGCTCAGGGAGCACACACACACACACACACCTGCGTACACACACACGTCGTGATCCACACCAGCACACCCTGCGGCTCAGCGGAGCATACGCACACGCACACACACCAACCATACCAAAGTGTATTCAAAGGAAGACTAATAAACTGTTTGTAAAACAGAGCAGTGTCTCAACGCATTTCTCGACCCTGTCCCCCGGCGAGCGAATTCCGAGCGACGGGAAAAGCGTAACGTTACAAAGTTCTGCAATGCTGAGGCAACGCTTATCAGCACACGTTTAGTAAACGCTGATATACCCTCGTGCAGAGAGTTTGCTATCAGACTTTTCAAACGTTTAGCAAACGTTTTCCTAATGCCGTAAGACAAGCGTTTTCCTACCGTTCGCAAACACTTTTACAATGCATCAAATTGTAGGGCGTTTACGCAAATGGCTTAGAAAGGCCCAAGAAACGCTTTTCCCGACACTGTAACACAAGCGTTTTCCCTTCATTCAGCAAACGCTCTTCTAATGCGACAAATTGTAGAGCGTTTATACAAACTACTTGGAAACGTCTAAGAAACACTCTCATGAAGGAAGTTTATGAACGTTCTGATAACGCTGCAACAACCCCTTGGGTTCAATCACGGTTTGAAATTGCGTAGCTCATGCCAGTGCGGTTTGAACTTTTTATGATGACATCCTGTTTCATCTAGCCTCTTCCTAATTTTCACTCACATTGGGGCGGGGTCAAAGTCGAGGTCAAGGTAAAAAAAAAAAATTAATTGCTCCCAAAGTTGAATACAACACTTTATTTGCATAATAAAATACAAATGTGAAAATTCTTAATATCTTAATATAATTATTACTTAAAGAAAGTTTATGGGTTCACGAGGTAATTCCTTTAAAATCTCAACTCAAGTCTGAGTTTAAATTATCCATAAAAGCAGTTATAACGCTAATAGCCTCTGTTATTGAGATTACACCTTTGATGTTGGTTATATATGCTTTAGTGTTCACAAAATGCTTAAAGCTTAACTCTCCTACACGCTACATGCTTCTTCTCTGCCATCTTGCATTACATTACATCTTCCTCCGCTCTACACTCGCCTCGACTACACTTCGACTCGCGCGTCGATAGCTCGCGTGCTCCTATCTATCGATAGAGGTATCGAGATCGCTAACATGCCGCCTCCCTTGAAAGGATAAGCTTTTAAATACAATCTTTACTAATACGATACGAAAATCTAACTAAAAATCAAACATATATTGTTTTTTAGAACTCAAATATACTTTTTTATAAACTATAGAACGGTCAAGCCATCTGCCAATCGTCTGACTATAACTAAACAGTATAAACAAATAAATAAAACTAGGCTTTACTTAAATCTAAATTCTTATGATCTAAACAGTTCAAAACATCACCTAAGTCTTTCGGATTACAATCTCTCGTGTTATTTACTCTATGGAAGAATCATCTACTGGAATCGGGCACAGCTTTCCGACTGCTCTTTTAAACTCTCCGTTTTTTGTTTTCACCTCGACTATTCTCACAACTCTATCTTTATCAGGATATAATTTAGTAACTCTCCCCATCAACCATCGAAGATAGGGCACATTGTCTTGTTTTAATAATACGAGAGTGTTTAGCTCGATGTTCTCGCCGGAAGTGGTCCACTTGTTTCGCCTTTGAAGTCCTTGCAGATATTCTGACTGCCAACGGCTCCAGAATTGTTGGCGTACTTTGCAGATGTGCTTCCACCGAGACAATCAGCAGTCTGGCGTTTATAAGTAATTATTTTCGACCGGTTGTACCAGTGAGTCGCCTACCAGGAAGTGGGACGGGGTCAACACATCAAGGTCATTGGGATTATTGAATAAGGGAGTAAGGGGCAACTTACATTTCCGTCAGCAACATAATATATTCCTCAAAAGTAAGCAACTTGACTTGCGTAACGGTATATAGGTGCCGCATAGTCATTTTAACGGCCGCCTCCAAAATACCTCCAAAGTAAGGTGCTCGCGGAGATAAAATGCCATACGATACGCTGTTGAGCCAGGTTCGTCTCGATTTTGCGTTTCTCCTTTTCTAGAAAAGCGAAAATCTTCTTCAGTTCGCGGGATGCTCCCACGAAGTTTGTTCCATTATCCGAGAAAATCTGGGAACACAATCCTCGTCTCGCCGTAAATCGACTCACCGCCAAAAAGGCTTCTGTGGTAAGGTCAGAGACCAGCTCCAAATGTACTGCCTTTGTGTTGAGGCACGTGAAGACGGCCACGTAACCTTTCGATACATGAACTCCACGTAGCTTGCTTTCAACACGGGATCTCTTGCCATGCGTCGTTCCATCGCGATGAGCCGTCTTAGGCTAATTCCTTTGAATCTCCGAGCTTGATGCCTTCGCGTATTGGTAAGCGACAGATAAATCGCCCTGATTCATCTCTCCGGACTGTCTCTCTGAATATCTTCACGCATGCTAGCTCTCCTTTCGTGTAGTATGGCGCGTCTGGGAAAGTCTCCTGCTTCCAGAAACATTCGACTTGCTCGCTCAATTTATCATTGGATATGGCTAGACAGGTTGATTTGGCGTCGGAGATTGATCCGTTCACTGCTCCTCCAATTATCCACCCTAATTGCGTGTTTTCCAACGCGGGTTGCCCTTGGTGGTCGAGGTTATGTCTTCCTCGAACGTGTGGCGATGTGACGTTCTTTCTTATGCGTGGGCTTTGTCCTTGCCCGTTCTTTGCTTTTGCTTGGCGCGAGGTGCGTATTAGGGTGGCACTTATTTACACTTGGTGAAAGTTTTTTTGGGATTTTTTTTGCGCTACCCCCTAGTTTGGTTCCATTTTATGAAAAAATAATCTGTGTAAAATTTCAGCTCAATCGGATAAAGGGAAAGGGTACCTCCAGGAACTTGAAAATCGAAAAAAACATAAAATTACAGAAAAAATCAATTTTATTTGTTTATCTTGCGAAATATTAATTATATGCAAAAAAGTATTATACAAAAGTAGTAGATCTATTAAAAATGCGCATATTATTATCTATCACTTTTTCTCGTACGACTAACGATTTCCGAGAAAAAGTAATACCACGAATCAAGCTACTCCAGTACAGTAATTACAGTACAGTTAGTCTGTTAGTAAATTCAGTTTGCGTATTATAGGTACATTTTTGTTTAAGTACTAATGCTTGCACGTGAGCAGATGTTTGTCAACAAGGACAACAGTTCTCTCTCGGAATTCGGACGAGTGAAAACAAATTTTCATGTCACAATATCTTCTGTTCGTTTACGTGAGAAAATTTATTTACTCGGATATTACTCGCATGATATAACTGGAAGTAAATTGCCATCAAATAAACAAGTGTTAAGTGTAATATTTTTCAATATTTGTGTGGTGAAGTTAACTTTACGTAAAAGTGCCAGACTAGCTTTGCAGGAAGTGATGGTTTTTTGGGAAGAAGCACGAGTTCCAACTAAGGAAATAAGAAACTGCATCCCAAAATTGAAGAATTGAACGAACTTACCGTGAAGTTCGATTAAAATTATGCTGTCTCGTCCGGATGGATATAATGTAGTAGCGTTCCGCTGCGCTATCCTCAACAGGCAATTTTAGAGCATTGCAAAATCAAAAGCAATGCTATCACGCTCGCCCCCAGCCGAGCATGCACGTCCACGACTCTTCATACTTTTAAAGCTAACAAATCTGAATAAAGGGAAAGGGAGGGTGGGATCGTCCATCCGGACGAGACAGCATAATTGTAATCGAACTTCACGGTTCGTTCAATTCTTCAATTATGCAACGTCTCGTCCGGGTGGATATAATGTAGATGTTTAAAGCTCAGATTTGTTGAGAATAACGGATAATAAACCATTATTCGTACTGTTGTGAACAATAATCAGAAATACAGAAAAGAGAACAATATTTAAGTTTACAGAAATATTAAGGATAGTAGACTGAAAGGACGGATCCTTAATTATTGGTCGATTATAAAAGCGAGCGAAGACTGAGAGGATCTAGTCCAACCCGAAGTACGACGAATCACGTCTAAACTCACAACCTTGCTGGCCGCAAGAGATGCCGGAGCATGACGAGTAGAATGAGACGAAAAAATAGAAATATCGACACCAGCTGCTTCCAGTTCTGTTTTGACGACCTAATGACTGGGAAGACCCGGAACTATAAGGAGAACGAAAAGAAAAGAAGAAAGAAAGAAGAAAGAAAATCCTTGTGTCGGAGTACATGAGTGACCTTAAGATGAAACTTGGTCAAAGTAAAAATACTAAAGATCTGGTTTTTCCAAAAAGGCTTAAATGTAAGTAAAGACTGGGATCTAACAATTCCAGAGGTCTTAAGCCTAGCCGGAATCTTGATAAATAACAAATCCGAGATGAAAATGTTAGAAAACCGAATAGCTACCAGAGGGTGCATTCTCTGAGCAGTCGTAAGAGCAAGAAGAGTTACTAATTTTCTAGAAATAAGATCGAGTAAAAAACATAGGGATACAAGGTTGCTAAATGAGCAATGACCGGGGATGGATCCCAAATAAAATCATATTGGACGTTGTGGTTTCAATGCCGCAACCCCCTTGAAAAAACGTTTCACTAGCAGGTGAGAGCCTACCTCATCTGAGGAAAGAAGAGAGATGGCCGAGCGGTATTTAGAGTAGAATACAAGCCAATAATAGGCAGAGAAAAAGATAAAAATTCCAAAAGCATCGAAACTGGAGCAGAGAAACAACTGATATGTGTCTGCTTATAAAAATACCATAACAGCCGAATAGGTTTAGAATATTGAGCTAATGTAGCGTCTGTAATAGATGCGAGCGTTGCATCCACCGCTGATGCCGGTGTTCCCTTGATTAAGAAGGATTGGCGAGTAATTTCGCGACCAACAGGGAAATCTTGTTCCAAGCTGGGTGGACAACTCTGAAAGGAGAAGAGAGCATGTTAGTGTCAGGCTCAAAACGAAACGGTGGGTCGACGATAAGTTGATTAAACAGGGGAAACCAAGGTTGGGCCGGCCAACAAGGGACGACTACAACCCCCTCTGCTTTATCAGTAAAAATTTTACGTAAAACTTAAAGAATTAAGATAAAAGAAGGGAAGGCATAGAAATAAAGACTATTCCAATCAAGAGAAAAAACATCGACTACGTGTGCCAAAGAATCTGGAAGCCAAAAGACAAAGAGAGGGCATTTTGTATTAATTGACGTGGCAAATAAGTCAATATCAAAGGACCAAAATGAGCATTAATATTTTCAAAATAGGTCTACTCAAGAGTTCACTCAGTATCTTCTGAAACGACACGAGAATCAGCGTCTGCTTCAATATTCTGAGCGAAGGAAACGTATGAAGCATATACAAAAAGATCCCTGATCACAAAAATTACGTTGAGAATCAACTGCAAAAACTACTCTCCACCACAAAAGGTCCTCTCTAATCGAAACTGGAAGAGACAACTGAGTTTCAAAGTTATCCTCTGCCGCAGTAAGAGCTAGAAACTTTACCCTTTCCAGGATCTTAGTATGAAACATTCCATACTGTACAGGTAGACAAACAGAGGTTTGAGAGCTTGCAAAACACTGGATTCTGCAAGATTTTTTATCTAAAAAAAAGATTCAAATTAAAAAGTTGTTTTGTCCAAAGGAATCGGAACAGAAAAGTGCTCAATAATAAAAATAAAGCCTAAAAAGTGACGAGATTTGGCTGGAATGAGCTCACTCTTACGCTTGTTTACTATAAAAGCTAAAGAAGATAAGAGGCTCACAGTAGCAGAAACATTCTACAAACATTGAAGAAATGACGATGCAATGAGGAGAAAGTCGTCCAAATAAACGACTGTAAAGAAAACCATGTCTCTAAGAGAACAGAGTATTGGCTACATAATCTTTTTAAAGATATAAGGGGCTGATGCAAGTCCAAAAGGCAGGGCCTTAAATAGAAAAAGATAGTCCTGAAAACGGAAACGTGAGAATTACTTGTCCTCCTGATGAATTGATAGAAGCAAGTACGCGTCTTGCAAATCAAAAAATATACACCTTATATACTGGGGTACATATATTAATAAAATTCCTTTAAAGGTTTTCACACTCTGACAAGCACAGCATATATGACATATGCATTGACCTGGGATCTCTCTCATTTCATCACTTCTTTGGCAAGAATACTCCCGGTGGATTGCCATTGCATTCTGATAGGTGGCGATCGAATAAAAACCGACAACTTTTGGTCGAATTCGAACTCGGTTCGTCCATTCCTTGGGCTCACTAGGCCAGCGCGCATCCATCTGCGCTACAATTGCCACTAGAAGCAAGAAAATCGTCGGGAAAGAGAAGGCGTATAGCCATCTTCCAATCCTCCAACTTAAAAAGTGGAGCAAAGATGAATTCATTGAGGCGTTTCAGATTCAAAATAAATCTCCAAACTCCCGACGATATTCTAATTACAAAAAACAAAGACAGAAATTGATTTTCACAAGCAGATACGGGTTCAATAGCTCCAATATTAATAAGCCTGGTAATCTCCTGATTACATATTTGCTCTTCAAATAAGCAGGAGGCTTAATAACCGGACAAGGAGAAAGCTGTCTAAAAGGAAGTTTGTACCCAGAAATGGCCTGCAGGATGAAAGGGTACGAAGTAATCTCCTTCCACCGGTAAAGGAAAAGAGACAGCCTGCCAGCAACATTTACCTGCTCGGACTCTAACGTCTCCTCAAGTGGGATCTGGAGTGGTACGATGATCGGCGACTGCTGGACGACATCCCTGCTCTCCTTGTCGCCGTTGTTCTCGCATTTAATGCAGGGTCGCGGAAATTTACCGACTTGGAATGAGCTGCCTGCGGCGGATGTTTAATAGGCTGCTGCACCTTACTGGAAACTGTCAATGGCGTTTTCACAATATCCTTCGAAGATTTCTCCAAAGTAGATGCCTTCTTCATCTCTTCTCCAAAAGTTGAACCAAATGGAAAGTTATCCACTGGGATGGCAGCTGATGTGGTCTTAGCAAGGAGGTTAAAAGCAGGTTTAATTTGTACTCTTTTAAATAAGGAAAAGGAGATATTAAAAAGATCTGCTGAAATCTTAGCTCCCTTATTAACGTACGCAACGGCCGAACGAGCTTCGGGAACCAAATAATGTTGAATGTCCGGTTTGAGAAAATCAGAAAAAAACCTCACTTAAGGCGCACAGGGCAATGCCTACTTGATCTTGATCCTTGCCTCGGAAGGAGAATATTTCTTCAGCATGGAATCACGCTGGTCCGCAGGTCATTGGACAAGGTATCCGAATTAACTTCGGGGAGTACCGTGGACAAGGAATCGTCTACCAGGTAACGACGAAGGAGATGCATTGCTCCAGGTATTGCTTCGTGCGTACGGTCGCTCGCGTGGAGCGACACGCGCTCATCGCATCCGCGCGTTGCACGCGGACGACGAACGAGCACATAGCTCCGGCTAGCTCTTCGTCAAAGGAAAGAGTAACCGTGTGGTGAAGTGTTATTGTCGCAGGACTTTAGGAAAGATTACTCACCGCTGTAGCAACAAAATATGAGAGGGTATTCCGAATAATCGGAAAGAAGGCTGTGTCGACCAACCGCCTGCATTCTGCAAATACAGACCCGGAAGGATCGTACACACCTGAGATATGCGCATCTAATAGCCCTTCCTGTCTCGCAGGCGCTGCCAAAAAATTTTCGTCAGAGACGGACTCCGTTCGATTAGAAACATCCTCTCCAATATCCGAGCGCGATGATAACTCTGATCGTGACTTCTGGTTGTCCTGAGAAGGCAGGTGAGAGGAGACGAGGACGGAGGCGGGACGGAGAGGCGAAGACGGAGAGGCGCAATGAGATAACCCAACATCTCTCTACAATAGTACGGAGAATAAGCGCGCGAACTTATCTTCAAGGTAAGCAAGACGGTCACAGAGGGGCGAATAACGTCGTTTCCTGGATCTGTGGGATGACTTTCCCATCCTGAAAAGTCTAAATTAAAAAATATTTGACGAAATAAAGAGAAAAGCTGTTGAGGAATTGCACAACAGGAAAACAATGAAGAGTCGTGGACGTGCATGCTTGGCTGGGGGCGAGCGTGATAGCATTGCTTTTGATTTTGCAATGCTTTAAAATTGCCTGTTGAGGATAGCGCAGCGGAACGCTACTACATTATATCCATCCGGACGAGACGTTGCATAATTAGAAGCTTTGTACCAAGAATGGAGACAACTACGAAAAAACGCTAGATCACAGGAGGCTGATAAGAAAAAAAGAAGCAGTTTTAAATTGAAACTTGTTTAAAGTTAAAGCATGAGAGCACTGAGAGTTATCGACCGAGGAGAGGTAGAGTAGCGAGCACTGGTGATACCATCGCGAGCGTACAGTAACGGCGGGCAGCGCCACTTCCTGGCCTGAGGATAGACGCGCGGACGGGGTGGACTCAAAACAGTCCACACGGTGCGTAGCAACGAGATTCGTTTCTCATTGTTTGTCGGATTCGGACGGACATCGGGTCCGTGTGTAATTGTGTTGCAAGGCGAGAAGTAACTTGTTTTCGAGGCGAGTCTGTGCCTGAAACTCTTGGATCGGATAAGCGGATCATCTTCCCGACAAGCGAAGCGAGAAGCAGAGCGTCCACCGAGATCTGATTCTGTCGCACGACGCCCATTCAACGAGATATAGAGACAGCTTTTCTCGAGATCCTTCGATTTCACCAAGGCGGATCGTCGAGATGGCGGATCGTCGAGATCCTTCGACTCTAACGAGAAAGTTCGAGAAGCCAAGTTAAGCGGTATGCCACAGATCATACCAAAGTCCCTGC
Source organism: Leptothorax acervorum (assembly GCA_035220615.1). Lineage (NCBI taxonomy): Eukaryota > Metazoa > Arthropoda > Insecta > Hymenoptera > Formicidae > Leptothorax > Leptothorax acervorum. The sequence goes on from JASTWQ010000316.1 coordinate 109,796, forward strand.
TTCGCAGTAAGAGGGAACGATTTCATAAAGGTAACGGGAACACTTCTGAAATAAAAAGCGTTTCACCAAAGATCGCGTTTCGCTAAGATATGCTTAACGAGGAATCCTTCGGTAAATTTCGGAAGTGCCTTTCTCTTTCTTCATCCATGTGCACCACTGGCCATGGAATTTCGTCGAATAGGGCACTATAGTTCATTCGAACGCTAGACACATTGATACAGACGAGATGTAAATCTTTGTGCATGATGACTGCACATCTTTTTCAAGGAATTTCCATTGTTTCTCTTTCAACGTTGTAAAACGGTTGAATAACGTTATGATGAATGTGTTTATAATAAAGGTATTATTTCATTTCCATAATGATTACATTATATTTAAATGAGAGTGTGAGCATTTCAAGTTCAATATATTACAAGTTCGTATCACAAACTAACGTTCAATGAGTATGACCGATTGTCAATACTTTATATTCATAAAGTATTCGCGATAAGCGATATTTGTAACAATTATTGCCTTCTGCTTAAAACAACGATAATCTTAAGATATTACGCATGCTGACGTAATTCTTTGCCATGATATTTTCCAATGTTGACTACCACACTTATATTAATTTCAGAGTTTATCCCAATTCTATACTCCAATGCAAAGTAACGAGATATCAACGTTTCGACATACACGTTAAGTTAGATACAACGTTTTGATTTGCTTGATTTTAAATAAAATACAAGTTTAAAGATACAGTCCATTTGCTTTTACTTCAGTTCAAGAAAAACATGATTTATGCTATGTGTTTATATGACTATGATTTGTAAAGCTGTTTGTTACATTGATGTATAAGTATTCATGTGAAAGAACGCTGTTTGAATACGCGTTCACTCTTTTATCATTTATATGAATAATACTTGTCTAACAACTTTCAATTCTATGTGTCGTTCCTTCCCTATTTTCACGTGATCAGGCTTAAGACTAAGCTTGTACAAAACTCGAGGATCTTTTTGACATTGAACATGCTAACGCTTTGGACTTGATTACTATTGAAGAAGATAAGCAGTTTTTGATTAATCAAAGGTTAAAAGGACGGCCAGGATTCATGTACGGAATCGATTATGAGGAACTTGAAAGAGAAAGAAGAGCTGCGGAACGAGAAGAGACAGCCTTGGCGAGAAAAAAGCGAAGCGATCGTGAAACTGGACAACTAAGTGAGTAATGTATAAAATAACTTTCAATTATTCAATACTGATAATTTTTGCACATTTCTGTTGTTTTATTTGATTTCGTATCATTGAATCTCTTCTTTTTTTTAAGAGCAAACTTCCCAATTGATGTCGTCAACTTCAAGCAGCAGTTTAATTTGATTTCGTATCATTGAATCTCTTCTTTTTTTTAAGAGCAAACTGCCCAATTGATGTCGTCAACTTCAAGCAGCAGTTTAGAATCAGGTATCAATATAGTACCAGTTGCTGGAAAATCCATTGATAATATTGTGGCAGAACATCCTCTCCCAGAAGATATGGAAGTTATATCACCAAAAGCAAAAAGGAAGAGAGGACGCCGTAAAGTAATGACTACTAAACTTCCTGCGGCCTTAGATAAATGTAGAATTACTGACAGGGATGCAGTTGATATTCTAATTGCTACTACCGAGGCATTGGGTCATAATGTCCAGGATTTTGTCATTAACAGGTCATCCATTCACATTTCTAGAGAAAAAATACGCGAAGAAAGGGCAGCTAAAATTAAGAAGCACTTCAAGGACGCCAAATTGCAAGCTGCTGTCGTGCATTGGGATGGTAAATTACTTCCAGCGTTAACAGGTAAAGAGACCGTGGACAGACTTCCTGTGATTCTTTCGAATGGCGATACTGAGCAACTTCTTGGAGTGCCTGGATTGCAATCTGGAACTGGAAAACAGCAGGCATCTGCTGTTTGTGAAACTCTTGCTGAATGGGGTCTTCAGAATTATGTTAAAGCATTAGTTTTCGATACGACAGCAACGAATACTGGAAGATTTAGCGGTGCGTGCGTTTTAATAGAAAATTTTTTTAAAAAAGATCGTTTGTATTTACCTTGTAGACATAATATATATGAAATCATTCTTAGAAGCGTTTTCGAGGAAAAAATGGGTAAAACTACAGGTTCGAATGTATTACTCTTTAAAAAATTTCAAAACGCTTGGTCTGGAATCAATGTTCATAATTTCCGATCCGGGATTGAAAACGAAAAGGTCAAGGGACACTTGAATCAGGGCGATGTAGCTGGAATTCTTGATTTTGTTAGAAATACTTTGAGGGAACAGCAGCCTAGAGAGGATTATAGGGAATTTTTAGAATTAACAGCAATTTTCCTTGGCAAAGCACCACCTCGTGGAATATCTTTCCGTGTTCCGGGGGCCATCCATCATGCGAGGTGGATGGCCAAAGCTATTTATTGCTTGAAAATCTTTCTGTTTCGTGGTGAATTTGTATTATCACTACAAGAAGAAAATGCGATCTGTGATATTTGTATTTTTCTTGTCAGTGTGTATGTCGAAGCATGGTTTTGTGCGCCTTCTGCTGCCAAAACACCGTATCTGGATTTCAGGGTTCTTTCGAAACTTTTTGAATATCAAGCTATCGATCGTGGTATCTCTCGTGTTGCTTTACAAAAACTAAGCAACCATTTATGGTATTTGAGCTCTGAAGTTGTCGCATTAGCTTTCTTTGATACAAATTTGTCATTTGAATCAAAAATAAAAATGGTCAATGCTTTGAATCGCGAAACAGAATCATTAAACAAAAATAAGAAGCGAATAAAAGTACAAATCGATAAAATCCCAGAAATTGTTAACAACGGAATTGAACAATTTGTTTCCACCGAAACTAGAGGATTTTTTAAAAGATTTGACGAATGATGAATTCCTTAAGACAGAACCGTTGACGTACCACAAAAATGAAAATTTTGTAAAAGGTCTGGAATTAGTAAATAAATTGAGAGTTGTAAATGATTCGGCTAAGAGAGGGGTCAAGCTTATGGAAGATTATAATAAATTATTTACGAAAAATAAGCAACAAAAACAGTATGTGCTTCAGATTGTAAGTGATTATCGCCGAAAGTTTCTAGGTTATAAAAAAGAGACTTTATCTCAGCGTCGAGATTTGTAGTAAAAAGAAATGATTTTCTCATTTTTCTCGGAAATCGTTAGTCGTACGAGAAAAAGTGGTACATGATGATATGCGCACTTTTAATAGATCTACAACTTTTGTATAATACTTTCTTGCATATAATTAATATTTCGCAAGATAAACAAATAAAATTGATTTTTTCTGTAATTTTATGATTTTTTCGATTTTCAAGGTCCTGGAGGTACCCTTTCCTTTTATCCGATTGAGCTGAAATTTTACACAGATTATTTTTTCATAAAATGGAACCAAACTGGGGGGTAGCGCGAAGAAAATTAAACTTTGAAAAATAAGAGCCAACCTAGTGCGTATGCTTCTTATGCTGATGCTCGTTCTGTCACTTGCAACAGATCGCATGCAATGCTAATAGTTCCTTGTTTTGTGATATGACTTAATCATGAAACTCTTTTACCTTTTTTGACGATGTGCCTTTTCGTTGACTGCGTGTCTTCGATGCTCAATGTTCATCCGGCGTTTCCCGCTCGTTGTCGTCGGTTCCTCGATCGCTTTTCTCACTACTCTTACGCAACAGCGTAATTTCTAAATAGTAGGTCCGTGCCCCCGTTGGGCGCCAATTTATGTTATTGAGATTACGCCTTTGATGCTGGTTATACAGTTGACACTCCTTACTCGCGGGGGTTACGTACCTAACAACTGCCGCGAATACGGAATTTGCGAATATGGAGTAATTAAATGTATGGTAGTATATGGGATATGTTCCAAGAAAAATCAAATTAAACCAAAAATCTAAGACAAAATTAATATTTTTATTTAAATTAATAAAATATGCAATGTAGGTATATAATAAATTTATGTGTTAAAGTTTCGTCGATTAAAAAAATTTAATTTGGTTATTTATACACTGGCGAAGTAAATGTATCTCATCGTTGAATATACACCGTCGACGTAAAATATCGGTGTTCCATCTTATGATTGTTTAGATATACTATTGCGATAAATATTACCACATGCCCCGGTAGTCGAATTGGTTAAGACACCCGAACGGAATGCGGGAGATTCCAGGTTCAAACCCTGGCTGGGGTAATATTTTTCGCAATAAGTTTTTACAGTGATTTTAATATTAAATCGATATCGATTTAATTAAGGAAGGGAGAGGGAATTTTTCCATCTTAATTTAAGTTGCTTAAATTTAAGCGTTTTGATAGAGGGACCGGAATCTTGGTCTAAAGAGTCCTGACGATTGTGACCGTCAGGAGTGATTGCCAGTTTCGTCGATTAAGAAAATTTAATTTGGTTATTTATACACTGGCGAAGTAAATGTATCTCATTGTTGAATATACACCGTCGACGTAAAATATCGGTGTTTCATCTTATGATTGTTTAGATATACTATTGCGATAAATATTACCACATGCCCCGGTAATCGAATTGGTTAAGACACCCGAACGGAATGCGGGAGATTCCAGGTTCGAACCCTGGCTGGGGTAATATTTTTCGCAATAAGTTTTTACAGTGATTTTAATATTAAATCGATATCGATTTAATTAGGGAAGGGAGAGGGAATTTTTCCATCTTAATTTAAGTTCCTTAAATTTAAGCGTTTTGATAGAGGGACCGGAATCTTGGTCTAAAGAGTCCTGACGATTGTGACCGTCAGGAGTGATTGCCAGTTTCGTCGATTAAGAAAATTTAATTTGGTTATGTGTTAAATATATATAATTTTATTGTTAACTAATTTTAGTTGTTAACTGACTTGAAAAATGTAGTTATTTTGGTCTGTTGTACATGTTGCAGCTTTTTATATTGATTCGTATAATCATTCATTGCCTTCTCTATTTTTCTTTTAAAAAAAGACTTTTTTTCATAGACGGATCGTTGTCTATAAAGAATTCGCAAAAATCGTGGGAAAGCTTGATTCCTGTAGTTTAACGTTACAATAAATAAGGGCTCAGACACAATGAGAGGAATAAGGAACAAGGAATAAGAATTCGCATCCTTTTTCAATACACGTTTATTGAAAAACAATACGACTATAAATTCTATTCCTTGTTCCTTAGTCCTCTCATTGTGTCTGAGCCCTAACTGAATCCGACGGACGCCAAAAATTAAATAAGGTTAAAAGAAATGACAGTAAAGGTAAATAATGTGTGTTAAGTTAATAAAAGAAATAAATAAGGTAAATAAAAAATTGTTTACAGTAAAGGCATAGGCATGATGTAGAAAAAAAAAAACTTTTAAGGAGATCCTAAACCCGCCTGTAATTTCTATATTACCGATTTTCTTTTGAAGCACTAATCTTTTTATTGGCTTTACAGAATGCAAAATCCTTTTCCACAGTTAAAGTATATGTACTAATGCTCTCAACGTCGCACGATTTTATGCCGAGAACGAAAATAATTTCAGAAATGCAGATTTTCGTTACTTACTCAAAACGTCAACTCATGACAACATTTGGTTCATATAAAGTATAAACATTCTACAATTTGTTGTTACAAAATAAGACCTACCTTGGGAGCGGATAATATAAAGAAATAACATACCGTTTTCAGAATTAGGCTCAGACATTTAACAAAAAAGTTTAGTGCTTCAAAAGATTATATAACCTTTAGGATCCCTTTAATATTGGACTGTACATTCAAATTGTTTTTCTGAAGATTATTGTGTAACATTTCGAAAATAAGTTTTTTGCGATGATTTATATCCGCAAATATTGAAATATCTATCCGCGAATAAAGAAATGTAGTCACAAATATTTTGACCGCGAATAGCGAATCCGCGAATAGCGAGTCCGCGAATAAGGAGTGTCGACCTTATATGCTTTATTGTATACAAAATGCTTAACGCTTAACTCTCCTACACGCTACATGCATCTTCTCTGCCATCTTGCATTACATTACATCTTCCTTCGCTCTACACTCGCCTTGACCACACTTCGACTCGCGCGTCGATAGCTCGCGTGCTCCTATCTATCGATAGATGTATCAAGATCGCTAACAGCCTCTAAAATCCCTAATTTTCCACATTCTTTGCATTTAAACTTAAAATCATTCGTGAATTTATGAGTCAAAAATGGAAAGTATCAAAAACTATACATTATAAAAACTTATAAATTTAAAACTTTTATTATTAATCCCGATAGCAACCAAAAGGCAGTCCACACGCGTAGGTATTACTGGGTAAATTAATCACAACACAAGATTGTTTGATGAGGGACAGTTTGATGCACAACATTTTGTCAATTCTTCTAATTTTGAGGACATGTCTCAGAGCCGCGTAATCGTTTTGAACCAATAAACGTCTGGAGCATTTAACCGTTTGCACAAAAAGTAAAATTTTCCCCAACGGTGACATGCCAATGTATTTTATCTTCACAATTTTTCCATCTCTTAGGATGGCATAAGAATCATTGCTCTTCTTCTTATCAACATATTGAGAGGAGGTATACCTCATTTCATTGTACAATAATCTATTAAAAAAGATGAAATCGTTAACGTTAAAATTTCCGAAACGGACAAAGCACTGCTCTTCCTCAGACGAAATCAAAACATTACGTTGTCCTTTCCCTAGGAGAAGTGCTCCATCAGAACGCACAAAATCTACGATAATAAGTACCTGACGTCTGTATGTATGTATGTATGTCTGTCTGACCGCGAACTACTCATTCATTAACGGACCGAATTTTAAAGTGGTGTATATGAAATAGGTAGAATTTCCCGGAGAGTGCCATAAAGTATATAGTTTTTCATTACCGATCTTTTTGGAAGGCGGTTACGATATTTTTCCAATTTTCCGGAAATAATTGACCGAATCTCAAAGAATTGTATATGAAGTAGCGATAGAATTTTCCGGGGATTGCCTTGATGTGTATAATTTTTCGTTACCGATATATAAGTACCCTGTCCGTCTGTCTGTCTGTCTGTCCGCGAACTACTCATTCATTAATGGACCGATTTTCTTGCAAAAGGTGTCAAAATTTTTCTAATTGCTCGGGGATGGCGACGATGGGGTTCGATTTTTTGATTTACCGATTTTCTTGAAATTGGAGCCAAAATTTTGCTAATTTTACGGGAATTGCAACTATGGGTTAATTTTTTTCAAGAGAAAGCTTTCTCTATCTATATAACCTGTCCGTCTGTCTGTCTATCCGCGAACTACTAATTCATTAATGGACCGATTTTCTTGCAAAAGGTGTCAAAATTTTTCTAATTTCTCGGGGATGACTTTTTTGGGGATCGCGACGAAGGGTTTAATTTTTTTTAAAGAAAGCTTTCTTTCCATGAAAAAAATTTCTTTTTCACGGTAACGTTCGATTTAATATGAATCTATATCATTACCTAATCTTTGTCTGTCTGTCTGTTTGCGAACTGATCATTCATTAATGGACCGATTTTCTTGCACCAGGTGCCAAAATTTTTCTAATTTCTCGGGGATGACTATCATGGGATTCGATTTTTTGTTTTACCGATTTTATTGAAATTGGAGTTAAAATTTTTCTAATTTTTGGGGGATTGCGAGGATGGGTTTAATTTTTTTTCGGGGATGGCTACCATGGGGTTCGATTTCTTGTTTTACCGATTTTTTTGAAAGCGGTGCCAAAATTTTATTTATTTATTTATGTAGAACGGGATTTGGTCCCTTTAGTACAATTAGATATGATACATATTACATAAAGAAAACGCAAAAAACGCAAAAGAAACAATTAACAAAGACAAATTAATGATCGTTTAAATGAGTCTATGGCCTCCTGGAAAAAATCCACGTGATCGGAAAATTTATTCGCTAGAAGGTAAATTCGGTGTAAAGGTTTAAATTTTCCGTAAGAAGTACGATGTGATACTTCGTGAAAGACTGAGTTATTTCTGAGAGATCTGGCCGGGATATGTAGTTTGACGCATTCTAGTAAGTCGGAACAAGTGATACGTCCATTTATCAATTTGAAGAGAAATAATAAATCGAAATATGTTTGTCTATCACTTAGTGGTAATAAGTTAATCTTAGCTAACATAAAATCATAATTATGATCGTAGTAATGCATTGGGTTCTCCGTACAGTAACTAATTCTTCGGAGAAAACGATGTTGAATCCTCTCAATTTCTGAACAATATTTAAGATGATACGGAGCCAAAACTATGGCCGCGTATTCCAATTGTGGTCTAATTAGAGTGCAGTAAAGAAGTCTTAGTGTATAAATATTTTTAAAGTATTTACAAGATCGTAATACAAAACCAAGTCTTTTATATGCGCAGCTCGTGACAGATTGAATGTGTTTATCAAATGATAGATTGGTAGAAAGTAATACACTTAGATCTCGTACGATGTCTCTCGCAGAAAGAGGATTTCCGTTTAAGATATTGTTAACAAAATAAGGCAATTAATAATTTATAATACAAACTACACTGCACATTTAATTAAGGATGTCACTGTCAGATATAATTTTTGTGTTATAATACAAAAAATATTTAGATTTAATTTTATCAGATATACAGGGTGGCCCATTTTAAAAGATGCAGGCAAATATCTCGAAAAATATGAAACATACGGAAAAACATTTGTAACAAAAGTTGTTTGGCTCGAAGGGGGACATAAGATGGTGCCATTGATGTGACCTTGGATAGTCATTTAAAGGTCACATGAAGGTCACTTTCACTTTCTTAAATGAGAACCCCCATTTTTCATTGCATATTCTTGTAGCTTATGTCGAGAGCTTTCCAAAACACTATAATAAAGTATTTTTTTATCAAGTACTTTTTGAGTTATGAGGCTTGAAAAGTACAGTACCGCCGGCATTAGCATTACCCAAAATGTACCACGTGGAGGTTGCACGGTTGGATTTACACCTCTGTTGTGTGCGTGTGTGTGTGCGTGTGCGTGTGCGTGTGTGTGTGTGTGTGTGTGTGTGTGTGTGTGTCACACAGAGATTAGGACCCCGCGGTTCGTCACTTCCACGGTATTTACTGACTCCAAACCCTCTCTGTCGTGTGTATGTGTGCGTGCGTGTGTGGGCGTGTGTGTGTGTGTGTGTGTGTGTGTGTGTGTGTGTGTGTGTGTGTGTGTGCGTGTGCCTGTGCGTGTGCGTGTGCGTGTGCGTGTGTATTGAGTAGAAATTGGGCGACAATGTCAGTGAGCTGAATATTTTATCCGATTATAACACGGGCTGTACGACGGGAGGCGCGCGGCGCGCGCGGCGCAAGCGGAAACGCGGCCCGGCAGTGATGCCGTTGTGCAGACCGAGCCGCATGCTAAAGCGTGTGGTGGAAATGCGCCGACATGGCTAAGCCATATGTCGCCCAATTTCTACTCAATACACACGCACACGCACACGCACATGCACACGCACAGGCACACGCACACACACACACACACACACACACACACACACACACACATACACACGACAGAGAGGGTTTGGAGTCAGTAAATACCGTGGAAGTGACGAACCGCGGGGTCCTAATCTCTGTGTGACACACACACACACACACACACACACACACACACATACACACGACAGAGAGGGTTTGGAGTCAGTAAATACCGTGGAAGTGACGAACCGCGGGGTCCTAATCTCTGTGTGACACACACACACGCACACACACACGCACACAACAGAGGTGTAAATCCAACCGTGCAACCTCCACGTGGTACATTTTGGGTAATGCTAATGCCGGCGGTACTGTACTTTTCAAGCCTCATAACTCAAAAAGTACTTGATAAAAAAATACTTTATTATAGTGTTTTGGAAAGCTCTCGACATGAGCTACAAGAATATGCAATGAAAAATAGGGGTTCTCATTTAAGAAAGTAAAAGTGACCTTCATGTGACCTTTAAATGACTATCCAAGGTCACATCAATGGCACCATCTTATGTCCCCCTTCGAGCCAAACAACTTTTGTTACAAATGTTTTTCCGTATGTTTCATATTTTTCGAGATATTTGCCTGCATCTTTTAAAATGGGCCACCCTGTATTTGATATTCATTATTAGAGAAAAAGAGAGAGAGAGAGAACGCGAGCGGGGAACGCGAGCGTGACCGCGAGAAAGAGCAATACGTACGATAGATATAACCTCGCGACCCTCGCACAGGGTGTATCCCAGGAACCAGCCATCCGCAAGGCGCGAACTCTGTCACTCCAGCACTGCATTTAGTTCGGAGTGTTCGGACGCGACGACGCGGACGGAATATTTCTCGACGACGCGGACGTCTAAAGCGGCCCATAACATAGACGAGTTTGATTCGCGAGCCGGACTCAAACGTTTTTCACCACACACACACTCCCGAATAGTCCCGAAATTTGGCTCGTCGGACGCCGAGCCCGTCTCGTAACATCTCACCCACGAACGAGCAGAAACCGAGCCGAGCCGGACTCGCGACGTGTATGGGCCGCTTTATGGTTATGTTTACATACATCTCGACGACGCGGACGTCTAAAGCGGCCCATAACATGTACGAGTTTGATTCGCGAGTCCGACTCGGCGAGCTTGATTCGCGAACCGGACTCGACCGTTTTTCACCACACACACACACACACTCCCGAATAGTCTCGATTCTATAAACGTTGATCCCGTTGATCTAATCTCGACGACGCGACGCGGACGTCTAAAGCGGCCCATAACATGCGTACGTTTGATTCGCGAGCCGGACTCAAACGTTTTTCACCACACACACACACTCCTGAATAGTCCCGAAATTTGGCTCGTCGGACGCCGAGCCCGTCTCGTAACATCTCACCCACGAACGAGTGGAAACCGAGCCGAACCGGACTCGCGACGTGTATGGGCCACTTTACGGTTATGTTTACTCCTGTCACCTCACATGTGATCGATCGATCGAACTAACGCATCTCTACGCGTAGAGACTAGAGCGCCGCATAACGGCAAGGGTATGAACGCCACAAGAAAATTAGACCCCCCAGCAGCGCCGCCGCTCCGTGGCGAGAATGTGATGAAAGTTACGGTCTGGGACGATGATGACGTATCTTAATTGAAAATTTCACACTTTATCCTATGCATCGTAATATCTCCGCTCGTAGTGCACGTAGCGAAAAAATAAAAACACTTTTATTATATAAATTTGGTCCAAGCTTTACGATAAGCCTAGTTAGAACTTGATCCGTTCACTGGTTATCGAGATCTAAAAATCTCGGTTACTCGCAACTCGTCGCGTCGCGTATATAGCCACGGCTATCTCGCTCCGCGCGTACTTGGCGCGAGACACTACCGTGTCTCTTGATAGTTATGAATAAAATCATTTTTCCTTTTGCTGAAGCGGATTACATGACATTTAGATAAATTAAGATGCAATTTATTCAAGTTACACCATGACTCCAAGCAATAATTTTGCTAAATTAATGCGTGTGTAATTGCTGGGCCGCAAGTGTGTGTGTGTATGCCCCACTGGGCCACAAAGGTGTGTGCGTATGCCCCGCTGGGCCGCAAGTGTGTGTGTATGCCCCGCTGGGCCGCAAGTATGTGTGTGTATGCCCCGCTGGGCCGCAAGTGTGTGTGTGTGTATGCCCCGCTGGGCCGCACGTATGTGTGTATGCCCCGCTGGGCCGCCGGTATCTATGTCGCGGGCACGGTCGCGGACTTAATGCTACGAGGTATATCGCGGACGCGGTCGCAAACTTAATACTACGAGGTATATCGCGGACGCGGCCGCGGGCTTAATGCTACGAAGTATATCGCGGACGCGGTCGCAAACTTAATACTACGAGGTATATCGCGGTCGCGGACTTAATGCTAAGAGGTAGATTGCGGACGCGGTCGCAAACTTAATACTACGAGGTATATCGCGGTCGCGGCCTTAATGCTACGAGGTATATCGCGGACGCGGTCGCAAGCTTAATATTACGAGGTAGGTCGTGCTGGACAGGGGGCTCGGTCGGGGGCGCCCGGTCGAGCGGGTCCGTACACCGGGGGTACCCGGCTGAGGACGGGGGCACCCGTCTTCGGTACGGAGGAGGGGTCGGGGGCACCCGACCCGGGAGCGGGTATAACCGGCCGGGGGCACCCGGTCGGGGAAGCTCGTACTCCGGGGGCACCCGGATGAGAACGGGGGCACCCGTTCTATGTACGATGGAAGGTTGGGGGCACCCAACCTGGTGAAGCGGTGTCTAGGAGTGGTCGTGTCTGGTATCGAGTTCAGGACAGGACTGGATGCTCCGGTTCGCTCGCGGCCGGCTTATATACCCGGCCGGCGAGTGGTGGGGTCGCTCCCACCACCGCGGAACGCTCGCGGTCTCACGCGGCGGGCGAATGATCGGCCCGAGAATGACGACAGGGACGTATCGTCACATCACCCCCTACCCGTTTTGCATAGAATCATACTGGGGGAAGGGTGCGAGAGACGAGGAGTAAATTCGGATATACACTACTTTATTTCGACTACTATTACATGTGATAACTCATCGGCGCCGACAGGATTTTACCCGTCCTTGCGGGTCGAAACGGAGGATCCACAGGCCGTTGCGGGTGCGCGCGCGGAACTTCCGGTTCCGGAGGATCGCGGACTGGGGTACGGCGACTCTTTCGCCGGTGGGCAGTGTGACCCAACGGAGGGCGTCTCCTAGGGGACCCAGGGGCCGGGGGGCGTTGCTGGCTGGCTGGGGGCGCTGGCTGCTTGGCGGTCGGCTGGTCGGTCGAGGCGCGGTCGTCGGCGTTGGAGGAGTGACATAGCGCACTCCACTACCCGGGGGGTGGCTGGGACCGCGGTGGCGGCCGGTGGGTCCTTGCGCCTGCTGCGATTCGTGGGGGCGTCCCGAGGCGTGGCCGGGGTGCTGCGTGGCGGTCGTGGCGGGGCCCTTGCTCGCTCGGCATCCGCACCTGGTGGCGGCGCAGACGAGCCCCTCGGGGTGGCGGCGGTGTTAGCCGGACGCCGGGGTGCCTTCTCCGTGGGTGCCGACCTTCGGCGAGCCGGCCGTGGAGGTATCGGCTCGATCATGTTAGCGGCGCGGCGGCGGTTGTCTGCGTCGCCCCGCTGGATCCGCGTGCCTACTGCCGGTGCCCGAGAGCGTTGGGCGTCCTTCGGGCTGGTGGGTGGTTCCCTTCCTGGCGGAACGGCCCGGTCGGGTAGCTCAGGGTTGACCAAATCCTGCTCGAAGTCGGAGAAGTCGGAAACGTCGCCGAACAGATCCCGGAAGAGCTCTTTTCGTTTGTCCATTGTCGCCGAAGTTCTGAATGAAACTCTCGCGGCTCCTGCTCGAGCGCGCTTATATACGCGTCGCGGCCGTTTTTTTTTTTTTACGTGTTTACCGCGCTAGGAATGCGGGCGTCACTTTCCGGGAAATGGTCCGATCGGCACATTTAGCCCTGCTTTCGTCACGCGGCCGAAGTTTCCGGCGCGCTTTTCAAGTCCTGCACATGTATATGCCGGTGCCATCGCCCCCGTGGATCGCGCAGGTTGACGATGACGGGTGAGACAATCTTCCTCACTTCCAGGGGCCCGGTATAGCGAGGGACCAATTTGGCGTTGAAGCCCGTGGCCTTCTTCGAGAGCGGGTATTCCTGTTTCCAGACGAGGTCCCCGACGCGGTGTCTCCAGTCCCGTCGTCGCAGGTTGTAGTGAGCCTCTTGGCGTTGGAATGCCCGAGCCAGGTTAACCCGTACCACCTCGAAGGCCTCCTCCAGCCGTCGACGAGTCTGGTGCGGGGTTGTGTTTGCCGCGTGTCGTCGGTCCTCCGGATCCGGGAGGGCGAGTTCGCGGCCGTGGTTGAGGTACGCCGGAGTGTACCCGGTGGCCTCGTGCCGGGCGGTGTTGTAGGCGAATTGTAGCGGGGGAAGGTGCTCATCCCAGCGCCGGTGATTCTTTCCCACGTACTGGCTGATCATGGTCTTCAGTGTCCTGTTGGTTCGTTCGACCGGGTTGCAGTGGGGTGCTCTCACGGGCGTAGTTCGGTGCTTAATCTGGAATGCCCGCATCGTTTCTTCTAGCTGGGCGGACCGCAGATGTGTGCCGTTGTCCGAAATAATCTGGTCAGGGCAGCCGTGCCGGTGGATGATTTGGTCGAGGATCGCCTTTGTGACGGCGGGCGCGGTTGCTCGGCGTAGCGGCCTCAGCTCGACCCACTTCGTGAAACGGTCCTGCATCACCAATAGCCACGCGTGCCCTTGTACGGACCGAGGCAGGGGGCCGACGAGGTCCAGTGTCACTTGCTCCCATGGCTTGGTAACCGGGGCCGTATGGAGGTTCCCGACTGGCTTGGTCGTGGGCGCCTTGTGTGCCAGGCAGGTCGGGCATTGGCGAACGTACCGGGTGATCTCCTGGAACATCCCCGGCCAGTAGAACAACCGGGCCATGCGGGCGATGGTCTTGGCGACCCCGAAGTGCCCCGCTGTCAGGTCCTCGTGGTGCCTCTGCATCGTGCGGGTTCGGTCCTCCTTCGGGATGCACCGCTTTCACTGGTCATCGGGGTCGACTTCCCGAAAGTCCACGTCGTGTAAGATGTGGCGGAACAGCTTGCCGTCTCGTATTTGGTAGTCCGGAAACTCGGTGGGGCGTTGTCGCACCCCCGTCAAGATTCGGCGGTACCACTGGCACGTCGGTGTATGTGCACTGCAGACTTCCGGTTGGCGTGAGAGAGCGTCGGCGACCTTGTTTTGGCAGCCCTTCCGATAGCGTACGTCGAAGTCGTATTGTTGGAGCTCGAACATCCAACGCCCCAGTCGTCCTGTCGGTTCTTCCAGGCGTTGTAACCACCGGATGGACTGGTGGTCGGTTACAACGGTGAAGGGGGTACCCCTCGAGGTAACCCCGCATCTTACGGATGCCCCAGACGACCGCGAGGCATTTCAATTCCGTGGCGCTGTAGTTCCTCTCCGCGCCGTTGAGCGTCTGGCTGGCATAGGCGATGACCCGTTCCCCGTCTTCCTGGTGCTGTGTCAGCACAGCTCCGAGTCCGTACGAGCTGGCGTCCGTCTGGAGCACGAATCGGCGGCTGAAGTCCGGGCAGGCGAGCACGGGGCGGATGTTAGCGCGCCCTTTAGCTGTTGGAACGCGTTTTCCTCGTCCGGTCCCCACGTCCACCTGACCCCTTTCTTGGTCAGCCGCGTGAGTGGGGCGGCTATCGTAGAGAAGTTTGCCACGAAGCGGCGATACCAGGAGGTCGTACCCAGGAACCGGCGTGCTCCGCGCACGTTGGTAGGCGCTGTCCACTTTGCCACTGCGCTGACCTTGTCCGGGTCGGTCCGGAGGCCGTGGCGGTCCACCACATGGCCCAGGTAACGCAGTCGATCTTGGCAGAAGTGGCATTTTGCTGGATTCAGCCGGAGCTTGGCCTCGCGGAGGCGGCGGAACACCTCGGCCAGTAGTCGGAGGTGCTCCTCGAAGGTCCGGCTGACGATGACGATGTCGTCCAGGTACACGAGGACGTACGGCTCCAGGTCAGGCCCAAGTGTCCCGTCGAGCAGCCTTTGGAAGGTGGCTGGTGCGGAGTGGAGGCCAAATCTCACCCGGCATCACCGAGCATCACCCGGAACTGGTACAGCCCCTTCCCGGGCACAGTGAAGGCAGAAGTGATCGGCCGGCTCTCGGGTGTCAGGGGCACCTGCCAGTACCCACTCTTCAGGTCGAGGGTGGACAGGTAACGGGCCCCTCGCAGCTTATCCAGGGTGGCCGCGATGTGTGGCAGGGGGTAGGCGTCCTTCTCTGTCACCTTGTTTACTCCCCGGTAGTCGATGCAGAACCGGTAGGACCCGTCCTTCTTCCGTACCAGTACTATGGGAGCGCTCCAGGCGCTGTGGGACGGTTCGATCACGCCCTCCCGCTCCATCTTCTCCACCTCCTGGTCGATGACCGCCTGCATGGCTGGGTTTCTCGGTCGGTACCGCTGCTTAAGTGGTTGGTCGGTCTTCACTCGTATACGGTGGGCGGTTCGGTCGGTCGGGCCCCGGACGCCCTCGAACAATGCCAGCTCTTTGGTCAGGAATTCCTGGAGGCGGCGCTCCTCGTCGGGGGTCCGCACGGCCAGGCCCTCGGCGACGGCCTCGTACACGGGGGCGCGGCACGCCTTGTCGCAAGACGGAGTAGGCTTCAGCACGATTCCCGTCCGGGCCCATAGGTCGACGCCAATTAACACGGGACTCTTCAGTGACGGCATGATGAAGAAGTCGTGCTCGAAGGTCCTACCCCCAATTATCATAGGGAGCGTCACGGTCCCGGGGATCTCCGTGGATGCCCCATCCGCCAGGTGGACGAAACTCGTGCCTTCGCGGGCGCCGAACCCCAGGCTTTCTGCGTACTGGGCGATGTCGGTGTTGATGAAGGATACCTCCGAGCCAGTGTCAATCAGGGCTCGTACCGTACGTTGCTTTATGCGGACGGAGACGTGGGGCCGCGGCTGGTACCTTACTCGGACGGCGGCGTGGACCGGACGGCGGCGACCTCGCCTCCGGTCCGTGCGGCGTTTCCCGGGGTTGGGTGGCAGTCGCGGGTGAGGACGCCATCCTTGCCGCAGCGAGAGCAAAATTTCTAGGCCGGCCGTCTGCAGTCCTGCCGGGTGTGGCCGCGTTGTTTGCAGCGCCAGCAGCACTCCTCCCTGTTGTATGAGGCGCTGGCGACAGCCGGAACAGCGGCTGATCCCCCTCTCTCTGTCTTCCGCTCGCAATTCTGCTTTTCAATAGCCTCGAACTCCGCTGCCCTCGCGTGCAGGTCCCCCAGACTGGTAACGTCGTCCAGGCGGATGTAATACTTGTACCCGGGGCTCATGTTATCGTATAGTCTCTCGAGCTGCTCGTCCGGTGAGAAGTTTCCAGCCCGTCTCATGCTCGTGAGGAGGGCCGTGGCGTACTTGTGGAACGGCTCGTCGGGCTTCTGGTACCGCCCCTGGATCTTTCGCATTAGTTGTGCGCGGTATCGGCGGGGCAAGTACTGGTTGCGAAAGTCCCTTTGGAATTCCTCCCAAGAGGTCCAAGATGCCTGGCTGTTCCAATACCATAGGAGGGTGTCGCCCCGTAGCAGCTCGGGCGACCCCAGCAGCAATTGGTCCCCGGAGTAGCCGTATCCCTGGCGCAGCTCCTCCACTCTCTCCAAGAAAGCGAGTGGGTCCTTGCCGTCGAAGTGGCACCCCCACTTCCGGATTTGATTCATCACCTTGGCCGGGTCCGGCGGGGCGGGCCCGGTGGCTGTCATGGCGGTCGGCGCGGCGATCACCTGGTCCATTGCTTCTTGGAACTCGGGCTCCTCTTTACCTGTGGACATGGAGTACTCGTACTCCGGGTTAATTTCTACAAAGACTCGGAGTCGTCGGCGGAGCGCATCTATCGGACCGCTTGAATCGATTCCCAACTTTTCCAGCTCCGCGGTGAGCTCGGTCTTGCACAAACGATAAATCCAGCTTTTCATGAGCTGTGAACAGATCAGTGTCTCACGGAACAGGTCCCTGTTCGGGCGCCATGTAACACTACGCTTTTCCCGTCGCTCGGAATTCGCTCGCCGGGGGACAGGGTCGAGAAATGCTTCGAGACACTGCTCTTTTTTACATTCAGTTTATTCTTTCTTTTGTTACACTTCGGTAGGTGCGTCCAGTGTGTGCGCCGGTGTGTGCGTTTGTGTGTATGGACCGCTGGGCCGCAAGTATGTGTGTGTATGCCCCACTGGGCCACAAAAGTGTGTGTGTATGCCCCGCTGGGCCGCAAGTATGTGTGTGTATGCCCCACTGGGCCGCCGGTATCTATGTCGCGGGCGCGGTCGCGGACTTAATGCTACGAGGTATATCGCGGACGCGGTCGCAAACTTAATACTACGAGGTATATCGCGGACACGGCCGCGGGCTTAATGCTACGAAGTATATCGCGGACGCGGTTGCAAACTTAATACTACGAGGTATATCGCGGTCGCGGACTTAATGCTACGAGGTAGATCGCGGACGCGGTCGCAAACTTAATACTACGAGGTATATCGCGGTCGCGGCCTTAATGCTACGAGATATATCACGGACGCGGTCGCAAGCTTAATATTACAAGGTAGGTCGGGCAGGGGGCTCGGTCGGGGGCGCCCGGTCGAGCGGGTCCGTACACCGGGGGTACCCGGCTGAGGACGGTGGCACCCGTCTTCGGTACGGAGGAGGGGTCGGGGGCACCCGACCCGGGAGCGGGTATAACCGGCCGGGGGCACCCGGTCGAGGAAGCTCGTACTCCGGGGGCACCCGGATGAGAACGGGGGCACCCGTTCTATGTACGATGGACGGTTGGGGGCACCCAACCTGGTGAAGCGGCGTCTAGGAGTGGTCGTGTCTGGTATCGAGTTCGGGACAGGACTGGATGCTCCGGCTCGCTCGCGACCGGCTTATATACCCGTCCGGCGAGTGGTGGGGTCGCTCCCACCGCCGCGGAACGCTCGCGGTCTCACGCGACGGGCGGATGATCGGCCCGAGAGTGACGACAGGGACGTATCGTCACAGGTTTAATTTTTTTCAAGAGAAAGCTTTGTTTTCGTAAAAAACTTTAGCACCGGTTTCACGATTTTTTTCTAAACCGATTTTTTTAAAACCGGGGCCAAAAGTTTTCTAATTTTTTGGGGATTACGACGATGGGTTAAATTTTTTTTAAGGAGAAGCTTTGTTTTCGTGAAAAACTAACACCGGTTTCACGATTTTTTAAAAACTGATTTTCTTAAAACCAGAGCCAAAATTTTTCTAATTTTTCGGGGATTGCGACGATGTGTTTCATTTTTCTTAAGAGAAAGCTTTGTTTTCGTGAAAAACTAACACCGGTTTCAAGAAAATCGGTTTTGACCGCAAACTACTTATTCATTATTGGACCGATTCTCTTGAAATAGGGGTAGAATTTCCCGGGGAGTGCCATAAAGTGTATAATTTTTCGTTACCGATCTTTTTGGAAGCCGGTTACGATATTTTTTCAATTTTTCGGGAAATAATTGACCAAATCTCAAAGAATTGTATATGAAACGGGGGTAGAATTTTCCGGGGAGTGCTATAAAGTGTATAATATTTTGTTACCGATCTTTTTGGAAGCCGGTTACGATATTTTTCCAATTTTTTGGGAATTATTTGACAAAAAGCCCGCTACGCCCGGGCCTAAAAGCTAGCAAGTCTCTAATCTCTGTCTGTCTATCCGTCTGTCTGTCTGTCCGATAACTACTCATTCATTAATGGACCAATTTTCTTGCAAAAGGTGTCAACATTTTTCTAATTTCTCGGGGATGGCGACGATAGGGTTCGATTTTTTGTTTTACCGATTTTCTTGAAAGCGGCGCCAAAATTTTGCTAATTTACGGGAATTGCGATTATGGGTTTAATTTTTTTTCAAACGGTAGCTTTCTCTATCTATACAGGGTGTCCCAAAAAGCTCGGTCACCGTTTCACTGACAAATTCTGTGAGACATTCTAACAAGGGGAGGGTACGACGACCGGGAAACGGATTTGAATGAAACTTATTCCTGTAGTAACCCTTCACTAACAGTGAAACATAGTAAAGCGCTAGCGCGCAACTCTCAACCGTTTTCGAGATAGAAATTTGTGAAAATCTTGCGACGCAAGTCTACCGGTTCGCTAGCGCAGAGCTTCGACGAAGCGGCGTAGTCCCGCAGCTAAGGCGCGTGGCTGCTACGCCGCCGGCCCGGGTTCGATTCCCGTTGATCTCTTGCAAATTTTTTTTTTTTCATTTTTTTTAAATTTAAATTATTAATAAAAATGTTGAATTGAAGCAAAATAAATCAATTTAATAATTTTAACAAAAAATAAACAAAATAAAGGGAAATGCTTACCTTACCTTTACAAAATAATTTCAATACACAGTAATTAATAATAATTACTTCTCGCTGCGTGGTTATGATCAATCTTGTCTATAACATTTCCTATAAAAACATTTACACGTTTGATAACTAAAGTGATAATTCAATAACAGCAAACTCATAATTTACCATCTTTGTCTTTTGTTGCCGTATTACAACTACTACGACATTTTCCAGCGCTGTAATAAATACACCTCCAAATATGATGACCAGAACTCTGACGATAATAACGATAAATATAGCCGTCATGGATGAGGTTATATCCTTTCTTTTGATTTTGTACTAGGTGTAGCGGCATTTTTAACAATAAAAGGTAACAATTACTTAACGAGCCTTAACGTACTTAACGAGCCAATAATACACGAACCACGCGAATTAATGAACAATGAATCAAACGGCCATCATTTATACAGAATCAACTAATGCTATCTATTAATATAAGCCAACAATAGAAACATGTACACTCACCGTTTAAATCGACGAATCAGAACGTTGATGAATCCAGCAGATGTTTCATCCCACCAATATTATTTTACTTGAGATATTTTTTTTCGATACATTATTACGACAAGATATTTTTGCTCTGAGATATTAATGGCTGAGATATTTTTGTTCGATACATTATTACGACAAGATATTTTTGCTCTGAGATATTAATGGCTGAGATATTATGGACGAGATATTTTTGCTGAGATGTTTTGGGCTGAGATGAAATGAGGGGTCACCGAGAAATGTCACACGCTAGTTTGTGACATACTTCATTTGACAAACTTGACAGTTCGCTGTGCATACGTATTTATTGACATCCATAATGCTTGCATTAATCTTTATGTACAGCAAATTAAACAATCACAGATAAATAAGACAAAGCTTCAAAGTAATTTCCTTGTCGTTTGCAGAATTATGTCAATATCTAAAAACTGAGTCAATGTACAAGAGCACCTTTACTTGCTATGCGATGTACCACACCTGAGCGCGCCAACTTTAGGCGGTCTGATTCGCTAACTCTAAATGCTTATATTTCAAAAACTATTATAACCTCAACATTTTCGCATAAGAATTTTCTTCTTAGAATGTCCCACAGAATTTGTCAGTGAAACGGTGACCGAGCTTTTTGGGACACCCTGTATAATTACCTAATACCGATTTTCTTGAAACCGGTGCTAAAATTTTTCTAATTTTTTGGAGATTGCGACGATAGGTTTAATTTTCTATTTAAGAAAGCTTTCTTTTCAAGAAAAAAAATTTTTCACGGTAACGTTCGATTTAATATGAATTTATATCATTACCTAATTTCTGTCTGTCTGTCTGTTTGCGAACTGCTTATTCATTAATGGACCGATTATCTTGCACCACGTGCCAAAATTTTTCTAATTTCTCGGGGATGGCTATCATAGGGTTCGATTTTTTGTTTTACCAATTTTTTTGAAATTGGTCTAAATTTTTCAAATTTTTTGGGGATAGTTACCGTGGGGTTTGATTTTTTGTTTTACCGATTTTCTTGAAAGCGGTGCCAAAATTTTGCAAATTTTACGGAATTACGACTATGGGTTTAATTTTTTTTAAGAGGAAGCTTTCTCTATCTATATAATTTTGATTTAACGATTTTCTTGAAATTGGAGCCAAAATTTTTCTAATTTTTTCGGGGATTGCGACGATGGGTTCAATTTTTTTAAGGGGAAGCTTTCTCTATCTATATAATTACCCAATTTTCTTGAAATCGGAGCCAAAATTTTTCTAATTTTTCGGGGATTGCGACGATTTTTTTACGGTAACGTTTGATTTAATATAAATCTATATCTACATCTACTATAATAAGTCTCTAATCTCTGTCCGTCTATCCGCGAACTACTCATTCATTAATGGACCGATTTTCTTGAACCAGGTGTCAAAATTTTTCTAATTTTTCGGGGATGGCTACCATGGGGTTCGATTTTTTAATTTATTAATTTTCTTGATAATTGGAGCCAAAATTTTGCTAATTTTATGGGGATTGCGACTATGGGTTTAATTTTTTTCAAGAGAAAGCTTTCTCTATCTATATAATTACCTAATACCGATTTTCTTGAAACCGGTGCTAAAATTTTTCTAATTTTTCGGGGATTGCGACAATGGGTTCAATTTTTTTTAAGAAAGGTTTCTTTTAATAAAAAAAAATTTTTTTTCACGGTAACGTTTAATTTAATATGAATCTATATCATTACCTAATTTCTGTCTGCATGTCTGTTTACGAACTGCTCATTCATTAATGGACCGATTTTCTTGCACCAGGTGCCAAAATTTTTCTAATTTCTCGGGGATGAATATCATGGGATTTGATTTATTATTTTACCGATATTCTTGAAATTGGAGTAAAAATTTTTCTAATTTTTGGGGGATTGCAACGATGGGTTTAATTTTTTTCGGGGATGGTTACCATGGGGTCCAATTTTTGTTTTACCGATTTTTTTTTATTTACAAAAATTTACCAAAATTTTGCTAATTTAAAAGAATTTTAGTACCGGTTTCAAGAAAATCGGTTTAAGAAAAATTAAACCCATCAACACCATCCCCGAAAAATTAGAAAATTTTTGGCACCGGTTTCAAGAAAATAGGTCTATTAATAAATGAGTAGTTTTTGCAGTCAAAACCGATTTTCTTGAAACCAGTACAAAAATTTTTCTAATTTTTCGTGGATGGCGACGATGGGTTAACCATTAAAAAACAATACTATATCCTAAATTTATGAATGAGAGCTCATTAGAGCGGATAAGCAGTGAGTACTTTAATTCATAAAAGGTATAAAATTTTCGATTAATAATGTAAATTGACAGACGCAGGCATTATGTGATGTACTTTTTTTTTTTTTTTTTTTACATGGGTGAAATCTTCGACCGCTGGGTTCCCGGGCAAGCCTGGTATGTGGCCCAGCGGCCCCTCTGATGTTGTGAGGGGGAAGACCCCCCGCCCTCGGGGTAGGACGGGGGAGTGCCGGATTCCTACAGGCTAAAACACCCATGGGTGACCCTAACTGTGCTTTGCTGGGAGGGCCCCGGGAAACGCAATGATCACATCTGTGAGCCCCCCGCACTTCGCCTTTTATAGGCAAGCCTATCCTAGTCTAATGACAGACGGACGGGTGTCACCACCCCCGTTCGTCGTCCCTCTCCCCGGGGGTTGCCTTATCTGGCCGGCGAGCGAGCGGCGTATCCCCCGACCGCTCGCCCGCCCCCCCGGACGAGAGGGGGGAGGGGTCAACGCCCGCGTAAAGCGCCCCCCTCCCCCCTCCCACACCCACACCTTCCACGAAGCAGGCGGGTGCCAAGCCCCCGTTACCCGGGTGCCCGACCCCCGCCGCCTGCCCGCGAGAGGGAGACAGAGCTCGGTATAATGCCACCATTCTCTCCCTCCCGCGGTTCGGGGGGGCCCGGGTCCAAGACCCAAAAGGTCCCAGAGCCGGACCCCCCTGACGGACCGAATGGGGGCACCCGTGGCCGAAACCCCGTGGGTGAATCGGCCCAAGCCCCTTCCCGGCCCGTCTCCTCCACCGACCTGCTTGGCACAGACCAGCGGCGAGAGGGAGGATCCCCTCCTCCGTGGAGGTTTTGGGAATCCGCCCTCCCGCCGCCACCCTCCTTTAGTCCCCCCCTAGCCTAGCAAGGCTATTGCTTCAATTGTGACGGGTCGGGGGGATCCCCGCCCCGGCCCGCCACCCGTCACGCTAGGGGTTTTTGGTTGCGGGCGCGCGGGAGCCCCCGCTCGCGCGCCCGCACCCCCAGCCGTTCCCCCTCCCAAGTGGGGAGGGGGAACTTTCCCAACTCGTATCCGAGCCCCGCCCCCCTTGTTTTGGTGAGGCGGGGGCTGACAACAGGGAGGGGGGGCGGATGAATATCGCCAGGCGGGGGGGGGGCGGGCCTAAGTGCATAGGCCTGCAGCCACCTCGGCGCTCCCCCGTTAGTAACGGGGAGAGCGGGCCTCCAACGAATGGTAAGGCCCGCGGCAACCGAGGCGAACCCCCGCCGGTTAACAACCGCCCCCTCCCTAACGTCATCTGTCCTCCTCGTCTGAGGAGGACAGGACACGAGGGCCGCAGCGCCTCTTAGGCGGCAACCGCGGCCCGTCGTCGCTACTGCTGCTGCTACCGCCGCCGCCGCCCGGGCGACGGCGCAACGCGCGCCGCCGCGTCAGCGGCGGCGACGACCTCCTTGAGCCCGCCGCGCTCCCCGCCCTATTCCGGGCCGCGGCACGGGGGGCATCCGCTCGTGTAGGGCGGCGACGCAGATCGCGCCGCCGCCGCTGCCGCGGCGGCGGCAGCCACTCGTCGTCGCCGTCCTCACTGTCAGGAGGGGGGGTCCACTTCCCCCCTCCTGATCCTTTCGGCCGCCTCCTTCTGCGCCATAACTTTGTCGCAGAAGGAGACGAACGCCCTCCAATTTTCACGCCCCTCGTCGCCCTCCCGAACCGACGCGGCAACGACGGCCGGGAGGGAGAGGTCTCCTCCTATGCACGCCCGGAGGTCACGGCGCTCCTCTGCCCACGCTGGGCAGTGCTCAAGCGTGTGCTGCGCCGTGTCCGCCTCCTCCGGGCAGTGCCAGCAGCGCGTGGTGCGCTCCTTCCCGATGCGGTGCAGGTATGAGCCGAAACACCCGTGGCCCGTCATTACCTGCACCGCGTGGAAGGCGACGTATCTCCTCTTGCCGCCCTCCACCCACTCCTCAAGTACTGGCTGGACAGCCTCGATTACCCTCCTCCCCCACAAATGCCGGGGGTCCGCTAGATCCCCCTTCCACTCGCGGAGGAGGGCCCCTTGGGCACGGAGCTTCAGCGCCCTCCTTACTCTCGGGGGGATTACCCCCATTTCGGCCTTCAATCTGCTGGCCTCCTCATACCCAATCGCGTATGATTTGGCCAGCAGCCTGACCGGGGGAATCCCCGCGATAACAGTCGCCCCCATGTGGGAGACGGTCCGATAGGCCCTGGAGGCGGCGATTGCGATGACTCGCTGTGCCGCCTCCATCCGCCCGTTGAGGCGGGCGTTCTCGCCCACTTTCCTCCACCATATCGGTGCCCCGTATAGGAGCACCGAATGGACCGTCGCCACATAGAGGCGACGCACGCGTCCGCTCGCCCCCCCGATGTTGGGCAGGATCCTCGCCAAGCTGTTGGCGATCCTCTTCGCCCTCGGGACGACGCGGGCGACATGCTAGCCGAAGCTCCTTCCCCTGTCCAGCCATACCCCCAGATGTTTGAGGTGAGGAGTGGTCGGGACTTTGACCCCCTCTACGTAAAAGCTGAGCCCCTCCGGAAGCGGACCCCGCCTGCGACACCCCCGCCTGCGGGGGTCATAAAAAATTGTCGCCTGCGTCTTCTGCGGGGCCACCTCCAGGCCCAGCCCCCGTATGGAGCGCACCACACACTCGGCCGCCACATTGTCCAGCCCGAACAGCTCCTGCCATTCCTCCCCGCCGACTCCGAGGAATATATCATCGGCGTATCCTGAGAGCCAGCACCCCTCGGGGAGGGGGGTCCCGAAGATCCGGTCATACGCGACGATCCACAGCAGGGGTCCCAACACTGACCCCTGCGGGACGCCGCACTCGACCAGTCTGACCCGTGGGACCCCGTTCCGGTTCGTGTACAGCAGACCCCTGTCCCGGAAGTAATCCCGGACGACCTCCATCAAATAAGGGGGGACCCCCTTTCTAAGTAGGGCCTCCCCTATCACCAACCAGGGGAGGGAGTTGAAGGCGTTCTTAACGTCGAAAGACACGCCCATGGCCACTCCCCCCCCCTTCAATCACGGCCTCCGTCCGGGCTAAGACGCTCTTAATCGCGTCTATCGTCGATCGCCCGGCACGGAAGCCGAATTGGTCGTCCGAGATTCCCCCATCTGCCCTTTGGGACAGGTGCTGGACGAGGCGTTCGGCTATTATTCTCTCCAGAATCTTGCCGACCTCGTCCAGCAGGCACACGGGCCGGTAGGCGGACGGTGAACCTGCAGGTTTGTCCGCCTTCGGCAGGAGCACCAGGCTGGCCTCCTTCCACTTTCTGGGGATCCGGCCGGCCCTGAAACACGCATTATATACTCTGCGCATTCTGCCGGCCAGTCCCCCCGCAGCCAAGGTCCACGCTCTCTCTGGTATACCGTCAGGGCCAGGAGCCTTACCCCTCCTGACCCTGCGGAGAACCCTCGACAGTTCTTCTTCGCTCACCTCAAGCTCTTCACCCCACACCGGCCTCGCGCACGCCGGGAACCGCACCTCCCCCCCATCTTTTCGGGGGAAGAGTGCGTCCACTACCTCGGCGGCGAACTCGGGGTCCAGTGTCTCCGTTATTGGGGGCGCCCAGGGCCTGAGTTTGTCAAGCACTAGCTTGTATGGGCGCCCCCACGAGTCCTCCTCTACACTTTCGAGGAGCTCCTGCCAGGAGCTCTTCTTGGCCACGTGTATCGCGCTGGAGAGAGCCCGGCGGGCGGTACGCCAGGCCTCTCCAGCTTCCTCCTCCGTCAACCTCGGATTGAGCCTCCCCGCTCTAATCTGCTGCCACACTCTCTTGGCCTGGACGGAGGAGCGCCTGAGCTCGGGCAGCTCCTGCGTCCACCAATACGCGCACCTTCGGGGGCGCTGGGGGCGGATCCGAGGCATCGCGACGTCCCACGCCTTTTTCATGAGTCGCGACAACTCCTCGGCCATTTCGTCCACCTCCCCGCCGTCCCCCTCCGGTCGTTCCTCCTCGTTGCCCCATGTCAGGGCAACGATCGCCGCCCTGAAACGGTCCGTGTCGAGCCTTTTGAGGGCCCATCTCCTCCTGTGCCTGTCGGCCTCTGGGCGGCGGGCTTGCACCTCCGGGAGGGCAACGCGGACCATCATCAAGATATACTGATGATCGGAGAGCGTCTCCTGGTCCGCGTCCACCCTCCATTCGCTCACCGCGCGCGCGACAGGGGAAGTGGCCCAAGTCAGGTCCACGATCGACTGCCCCTGCCGTCGCACGCACGTGCTTTCTCGGCCCGAGTTCATCAGAACCAGGCCGAGGCCCGCCGCCCATTCCTCGGTGGCCTCGCCCCTTCTATCGGTCCGCGGGGAACCCCAAGCAGTTGACTTCGCATTGAAGTCCCCCGCGACCAACACCCGGCCGGCCGAGCACCCGCGAACGCAGTGTTCCAGTTCTGTCAAGAACCGCTCGTACTCGGCCAGCGTCCATCTAGGAGGGGCGTACACCCCCACCACCGAGATGGGCCCCCAATCGACACGGACGTAGCCCACCCCGGCTCCCTTCGGGACGCACGGGGGGGACGTCGGCATTGCCCTCCATGTTATCGCGACGGTGCCCCCCCGGTCCCCCGCCTGGGTGGTTTCTTGGGACACGGTAGGGCTCCGCCGCGACTCCCAATCCACACCCGCGCTCCGCCAACATATGGCAGAAAAAGTCTTGCGCTGCGCGGGCGTGGTTGAGGTTTTTCTGGAGAACTCTGAAGGCCATTTAAAGGCGGCCCACGGAGTCCTCCACTCCTTCTCTCTCATCGTCGTTGGAGTCCGCAGACTCCTCCTCCACCTCCATGTTTGTTTGAGAGGGGTTTTCTCCGTCACCGACGGAATAGCCCCCCCTCCTCTCCTCGCTTACCCCTTCTGTGGGGGGAACCTCCACCTCCATCTTCTCGGAGGGCTCCCCCCCTGTCGGGGCTTGGTTCTTCCCCCCCGCGGCTTTACGGGGAGGACGCGTCCTCTTCTTCTTGGGGGGCTCCTTTGCGACCCCGGCCACAAGTTTCCCCCCCTGGGTCACCCTGAACCCCGAGACCGCCAGGATCTCCGTTGGCTTCGGCCCCTCCTTGGCCTTGGCCGTCTTTGCCGTCGCCGCAGACTTCGGCTTGTCCGCGGCCGCGGGCTTGTGGGTTTCCCCTGATTTCTTGCCCGCGGCCCCTGTCCTCCCTCCTCTTCCCGGGCGACACCCGGCGCACGCCGCGCCACCAATGCGGTGTCCGTGCGGCAGCCCCTTGCTCTCGTAGACCACGCAGTTTATCTGTGCCTCGCACACCCTGGCCGCGTGGCCCGCGACTCCGCACCTGTAACAGGCGCCCGTCCTGTCCGCGCTGCTGCGGCACGTCGCCCTTGTGTGCCCCAGCTCCAGGCATCTAAAGCACTGGAGCGGTCTTTTGTCGAGCAACTCCACTTTTGCTCTCGACCACCCCAGCGCCATGCGCTCGCCCCTTGCCAGGGCGTTCGCCGCAGCCAGCGGACATTTGGCCATGACTGAGCACAGCCCGTTCCCCATCACCCTGATGGGACCAACAGCTATGCTCAGCGGGCTTATCCCTCCCTTGGCCGCGAGGGTCTCTGCAACCTCTACCTCCTTTACAGAGCCCTCGAAGCCACTGATCCTCAGGTCAGCCGTCATTGTCGGACGACTGACCTTCGCCCCCTCCTGGCCCGCCAGGGCCTCCACCATCCTCGCCGCCAGGACGTCGGCCTTCTCCGCACCGTCCTGGCCCGAGATCTCCAGGCTCAGTGCCCCCGTGGCCGTCCTCCTTACGTTGGGGATCTTATCGATCCCCACTTCCTCCAGGGCCACCTTGCTCCTCACTATACCCATGTACTCGAAGTACTTGTCCTCTGGGCAAGTGAGGACCACCGCTGCCGTTTTTGGCACCCTCCTCCTCTTCTTCCCCGCCTTTCGTTAGGAAGGCTGGGAGGAGGCTTGCTGCGTCGCCGCCGGGCCCTTCTTCTTCTCCGGCGTCCTCACCTTTTCGGGCTCCGGCTTCCTCTTCCCTTGTGCCTTCTCCCTCCTTCCCAACACTTGGGCCCAGCGTCGTTATTCCGCTGCGCCTGGGACTGCGGCTCGCTCGCTGTCCTCGTGGCCGAGGCGTACGTCTTCCTCCTCTCCCCTTGTACCTTCGGCTGCTGTTGTCCGGCAACCGGCGTGGGAACGGGAACGGGAACCACCGCCCCCCCCCCCTGTACCTGCGGCTGCGTCTTCACAGCCGACGTGGGAACGGGAACGGGAGCATCCCTCCGCCCCCGCGTCTTCGACCGTGTTTGCCTCACGATCGGCGCTGGGTTGTCCTCCTTCCCTCCGTCCTTGGGGTCTCTCTTTCTTGAGCCCAACTCCCTCAGGATGAGCCCCTTGAGCTCTTCTATTCCTCCCCGCATCTTTGCTCTCAACTCGCTCTTCAGCGATGCGAGACGTCCCTCCACGTCCGTGACCTGCCCGTTTTCGGGCAGCTCCCGGACCGTTGCCGCAGGGACTTCCGGCTCCAGCACCCTCCTCATGCCCTGCACCTCGGGCCTGAGGACCGCCGGGAGCCCCTGTTCCTTAATTTTCGCGAGGATCTCCCTTCTTCTCTTCTCGCTCCTCTCCCGCTCCAGGGCCTCGTCGTTCCCCGTCGCGTCCACCTTCATGTCCTCAACGGGATCCATTTCCTTGTTGTCCCCGTCTATGGATGGAGAGGGGGAGGATGAGTCCACCAAGATTTTCCTCCTCTTCGCCCCCCTCACTATCCTCCTCGATTCTTCCTCGTCCTCCTTCCTTGCCTGGCTCTGCAGCTCCTCCATTTCCTTTTTCAGGTCTTGGAGCTCCCTCTGCTGCTGGGCCCGAGCCTCGTGAAGGGCCGCCAGCAGTCGTTCTTGCGCAGCCACTCTCCCGCGAAGCTCCTCCACCTCGGCCTCTCTCTCATTACTCGCGGCCGGGTCTACCTGCCTTTGGGCCAGCAGTGACACGGCGGCCGCGATTGTCGCTGCCTTCTCATTAAGCTTACCTCTGTACGGTCCCTGCAGCGCGTTGGACCTCTCCGCCACCACGTCCAGCCCGCTCACCGACTCCACAATGGTCGCGTGAAGCGCGGCTGTCGGGAGGTGGCGTAGCTCCTCCTTCACCCTCTTCTCCGCCTCCCTCCTGCTCTTCGAGAGGCTGGGTGAGACGTTGTCCTCCATCAGGTCCCTGAGTTCCTGGGCCCTTTCTACCAGCCGCTTCTCCGCTTCCTCCAGCAGCTTTAGGTAGTGGTCCCCGGTCGTCACCCTTCGACCTCTGCCCGCCTCATCTTTCACTTTCATGGGAGGGCAGTCCCCTCCCACCAAACTCGACACCCGATCAGCGGCCCTCTTCACAATCTCTCTGGCCCTGGTGGCCGTCTCGTTCGTGATCCTGTCGACCTGCGACGTCTGCTCGCCCACATAGCGAACATCGTCGTCCTCCTCCGACACCTGGTTGTCGACGTCATCATAGGAGTCCACCGACCCCACGTGCGCACTCGCATCCGTGTCCGACTCCAGCCCTCCTCTCGGACGCAGCGGCGACCTAGGACGCCTGTCCGTCTCCGAGTCCGATTCGATTAAGCGAGGAACCGTCCCCCTCCGTCGCAACTCCGTCCGCGGCACGTCTCTGCCCGTGTCGGGCTTGCTCTCGCCGGGCTTGCTCCCAACGCAGGAGCCCCCCGTGGTTACGGGCTTGCCCAACGACACCGTGCAGAAACTGCCCACTGGTGTGTCCTTCCCTACCGGGGCAGAAATCCGGCTACCCTCTCCCTCCTTCCTCTTACCTCCGACCGAAGCACCCTTCGGCCCGGTTATCCTGGAGGTCCGGGTGATCGTGACCTCCTCCCTCCGTTTCGTTACGTCCTTAGAATTAATTGAACTGTTCATCTTTGGTTTGTTCCCACTCCCCGCCACGGCTCGGGGTTGCCCCCTATGCCCCAGCCCCCTGCCAACAGCAGGGCGACTGGGACTCCAGGCCCTTACTCACCCATGAGGAGAGGGCATCAAGGCCCAGCCCCCCATGGGCTTTCAGGGCTCCCGTCGCTCCGACCCGACGGGCACCGTGACGGGTGCCGCCACGCGGGGGGCCCCACGGACAGACAGGTACCGCAGGGTGTCGCACCCCACCCAAGGTCCTGCCCGCCGTGGCGACCAGCATACAATCCTTAACCGGGGCCGAGGTAACCTCCGCACCCCGGCTAACCGCCTACTCCGATGACCGGGTTCGGGAGGGATGCGATCCCCGACCATCGGAGTTACCTTACTCGCCGCCGGTCTATTTCACCCGACGGCCAAGACCCGCCGGCCCCGACCTCGGAATATGTCCGAGCGGCCCGACGGGTCTCCTTCCATAAACATCGCCCGGCCCCAACCTCGGAATAAGTCCGAGTGGCCCGGGCGGTCTCCCACCCAGGTCGCCTGGCCCCGGCCTCGGAATACGTCCGAGCGGCCCAGACGACCCTCCACACCCGGCAGACCGTGGGACCACGTCCCTGGTGTGCAACCACCGAGTGTGGGCCTCTCCTCCGTCCAACCCAGGACCACGTCCTGGGCTGGGTCAGAAGAGGGATACCCCCCCTCCTCCTCCCCCTCCTGCCGGAGCACCGGCGTGCAATGGAGGAAGGAGGGAAGGGGCCTTCCCATTCCCTCGGCGAGACGGCATCCCTGCCCGCCTCGGGAACGGGGACCACCCTCCCCAACCCCACCCCGTGGTTTTTTATCGAGGTGACCTTCCTCTATGCCGGCGGGAGGTGTAAAGACATCCCCCTAACGGTCCCGGCCGACCGGGCGTTTGAAATCAGGGCCACCATCCCCTACCGGCTATTGGAGCTGGGTAGCCGAAGCTAGCCGCAGACTCCTAAGAGGGTAGCCGGACCCCCGGTTTTCTGTCTGGGTTTTCCTTCCCATAGGTCGGCGGGAGAGCAAGGGCTCAATCCCACACGGCCCCGACCGGCCGGGTTGACTTTTATAGAGACCTCCCACCTCGCGGGCCCTGAAAAGGGCCCCCCGGTCTCCGCCAGCCTCGCGGCTGACGGAGATTACGGTGCTGCTGTGCTAGGGTACCTCGGGTTCGCAATGCCCGTATCGGGGACGGCCCCGGGAGTCCCTAGGGACACCCGGGGGACCGCCCCACGACCCCTGAGGGGATGTGATGTTGTACTATATGATGTTGTACTTTATAGATAGGCTAGCTTTTAGGCCCGCACGAAGCGCGTATCTTATAAGCTCTTTATTCAAAACACTTTCTGAGAAATCAATGGTACTTTCAGATGACACAAGCTCCTCACATAGAGTAGGTAGTGCATTGAACATACAGGGTGTCCCATTTTAATAGTGCACCCCGATTAACAACGCAGAAAGTGGTCGGATAAAAAAATGTTTTAGACAAAAGTTGTTGGGTTTTGAGGGGGGCATACGATGGTGACCTTCAGGTTATTGTAGATAGCTTTGTTCAAGGTGATTTCAAGGTTAACTTTGTTTTTTAAATGGAATGACCTATTTTTGACATCGGAAATTGATAGAGAAAATTTTACGTTAAAAACATAAGGTAACATGTAGAGTCAGATTGACCCCTAAAGGTCATATGAAAGTCATATTGCTTTTTTGTGTGTAAATTAGTTTGGTGTACGAAAACTAACAGTACTACTAATCGAGATTGGTAAATGACCCAGCCAGTCAAGGCAAGATCCGGGCGACCCCGGGCCGTGTCCGGTCACAACCCAACCAGTCAAGGCAAGATCGCCCGGATCTTGCCTTGACTGGTTGGGTTGTGACCGGACACGGCCGTTTGAGAGTGTGGGAGTCGCGTAATCACTTCCAAAATCACGGTCGCCACTCGGTTTGACCTAAAACTACCGAGAAGGTGTGCTCGAGATATAATCTTTAATATAAGATAGGGTAATTTCTCCCCTCTGTTGCAGGTGTGTATCCCCGATGGACCATCACCGTCGCTGCCGCTTCCCCGGATCCTCGCTTCACCGCATACCAGGTAGCTGCTCACTGATGCCGGGTCCCCTGGATCCTCGCGTCACCGCATACCAAGTTACCGCTCGCATATATTAATTATTAACGTTTATTAAATATCCGCTTCGTGTTGTAGGTGGATGCCCCGTGGACCATCACCGTCGCTGCGCTCTCCGTATAGGATATCCGCTGGCCTCGATTACTAACTATACTAATTTATTTTCTTCTGTTTCAGGTTCCTGCCCAGGATGGATCGTCGCCGAAGATGAACTTCCCCGGAGTCTCGCATCACCAAGGAGTCAATGGACAACGTTGTAGCACCGCCGTGGGACAAGGTGAGTAGAAGGTAAGTACGTTAAAGTAATCTTGAGACACGACTTTCACTAAAGACGAACTATTTATTATAAATCGTTAAATACTTGTAATTGTTACAATGTTTCAGTTCACGCACGCAACGTGTCGTTTACAGAAGGTGGCTATTCACCGCTCGCTATTGTAGAACGAGAAATTTAACGCGCAATCACGCGGGAGTTACCGGTTGTTATATACAGTATGCGTAGAACGTCCGCACGCTACGACTGTATCCGATAGACTGCCTAGAGCAACGTTGCTCGCTGTGGCTCCCTACCACTCGGCTATCCCCACTCATGGGTTGTTATTCTCAATTTCGCGATCACGCCACGCTGACGTCATTGGTTTTTGCATGTTTTCGCATATGCCGACACGCTGTTTTCGCATGGTTGACGCATGTGTGCCCCGTAACTCCTAACGTGGGGCCCCGATATGGAAATTTCCGCTGCCGGTACACTGTGTGGGGCCTCCCCAGACGGCACCGCTGCACCAGGTTGTCGAAATCTTAAGTCGGGGTCGGAGGTTGACGCCGACCTGTGCGCACCCTCTCGGGGATGATCTTTAGTCGATTGGCAGTCGACTTTCTCGGAGAAGTTGCCCGTAGATGTTTCTGATGCTCCGATGTTGACGCCGACCCATGCGCAGCCTCTTTGGGATGCCCCTCGACAAGTTGGCACCCGACTTCCAGGCGGAAATTGGCTAGGTCTATTTCTAGACCTCCAACTTTGACGCCGACCCCCTAGGTCCGTGTCCTAGGTCCTCGGGAGGACGTCCCCGCAGTCAGTTCTCGGAGATGACCCCTACGTAGCTAGTTAGCGAACGCGTCGTCGTACTTTGACGCCGACCCGACTGAGACGTGTACCAGGTCCCCCGCAATGCGTCACCATTATCGAATCTCCGATATCAATCTTCATTTCAGAACGCGTAACCTGACATTGTCGCCAACCTACTATACGCGTGTACCAGGTCTCGAATAACACGCTACAAGACTTAGTTCCTGAAGAAGACGCCTGCTTAGCTACTTAGTGAACGCGTTGTCGGACTTCGACGCCGACCCGATAGGGACGTGTACCAGGTCCCTCGCAACGCGCCTGCACTATCGTATTTTCGCTATCGACCCTCGTTTTCGAACGCGTGGTCGGACATTGCCGCTGACCCACTAAGCGTATGTAACATGTCTAAAATAGCGCGTTTTGACCATCTGTTCTCGGAGAAAACATCTAGGTGGCTACTCAGCGGACGCGTTGTCGTATCTTAACGCCGATTTATCTAGAGTGGGTACTAGGTCCCCGTTTCTGGCCTCGCGTGAGTTTATACTGGAGATTGTGTGTGGCTCATGCCTGTTCGCGCAAATACGTCGCCCGATTCTCGCGCGGCAAAATAAACATAAGTAATTATAGCTGGCGTGAGCCGAAACAAAATAAATCTAATGAACTGGGCGCAATAACTCTTAACCTAATCTTATAATTAATTATTGATAAATCCAATGCCAACTGGCAGTGCCTGAGGGGCGTATATAATAAACTTATATCCTATGTACTGTTACCTGGCCATTGTGCCAATATAAAACAAAAACTGATAATCAACGAAAATTGCGCGTGGCTACGCCATCATGAGACTTGCAAATATAAAATAACCTCTAATCAGTCTCATGTCTCCGATCCGCAGCACGTTCCGCTCCCCGGTCCCCTACTCTTGGCGGGGCTGATCAAGGTCGTACACCCCCTCGCTGTCGGGGCTGAGGAAATCGTCCGATGGCTGGTCGACTTCCCCGCCGGGAATCGGCACCCATACTACCGGCGTGTCTGCCGGAGGTGTCGGCACCCTTCGGTCCTCCTGTCCCTGCTCAGGAGCCGGCAGGTCGTCCAACGGGATCGTTGGCATGTCCCGCGGCGGCTCTCTCAGCGCTGGCGGTGTCCCACTGCTGTGCCCAATCGTCTTCCAGGGGATCGTCACGCGTTCGAGTAACACTCGTGGCGAACCTCGTACTCCTCCTATTACCTGGGGAGCGTGCGGTTGCGGGGTCATGCCCGGATCTTGCCTTGACTGGCTAGGTCATGCTCGGATCTTGCCTTGACTGGCTGAATCATGCCCGGATCTTGTCTTGACTGGCTGGGTCATGCTCGGATCTTGCCTTGACTGGCTGGGTCATGCCCGGATCTTGCCTTGACTGGCCATTTACCAATCTTGATTAGCAGAACTGTCAGTTTTCGTTCATCAAACTAATTCACACACAAGAAAGCAAGATGACTTTTATATGACCTTTAGAAGTCAATCTGACTCTACATGTTACCTTATGTTTTTAACGTAAAATTTCCTCTATCAATTTCTGATGTCAAAAATAGGTCATTTTACTTAGAAAATAAAGTTAACCTTGAAATCACCTTGAACAAGGTTATCTATGATAACCTGAAGGTCACCATCGAATGCCCCCCTCAAAACCCAAAAACTTTTGTCTAAAACATTTTTTCACCCGACCACTTTCTGCGTTGTTAATCGTTGCACTATTAAAATGGGACACCCTGTATAATGACCTGTCTTTTTATTAGAATCGAACGCGGACTAGCTCGCCGGGTCAGGAGTTCGATAGAGTAGGTCCAGAGACAGTAGACGTAAAGAGTCGTAGTATCAAAGTTAGTGAACAATTTATTAGTATAAATAAAGTGAAAGTGATCTATGCACAAGAATTTGTGTTAACATAAACGTCTAAAGCGTAGGTTGCATAACAGAAATATGAGTTATTCCGACCGCGATTACATTTGATCTAATCGGACCGTATTTACAGAGTAATATCGTCCCGTGGAACGGATGACAATTATCCGCGAAGAGCGGAAGCGGGCGGCGCGCGCGCTTCGGCCGGCGTGCGTGGCGTATTTCGACGGCGCGGCGTGTTGCTGTTGTTTTGAACGCGGGTGGACGAATACAATATCGCGAACGGGTTTACAACTTATTTACATTGAACGTATTTACAGCGGATGAAACTAACACGTATTTACAAGTGGTTAATTGTCGCTGGCGCGCGGCGCGGACGGGTTAACGATACAGTTTTCGTGTGTCGACGATAGGCGGGATTAGCGGCTGCGGTGAAGTCCAGACCGGCGTACGGACCACTGTTCCCCGTTAGCCAGGATCGGGATACGTCGTCGACAAGAACACTTGACCGAGACTGAGAACACTCGATCTCGGTTTTTTGCCGACGTGGTCTAGGAGTAGGCGATCTAGGAGGTTGAGCAGTTTCTGAGAACCCTCGGCCGCGGACGAGAACGCTCGACCACGTTTTCCTGCTCTTAGGATTTCGGAGCTCAAGGCAGCGGCGAATCAGATCAGGAGCTGTCGTAAGACCAAGTGTCTTTTTGGATCTCGGATCCAGGGTTTTATACCGTCGCGATCCGGGTAGTTTTTAAACGACCCCGGCAGGGGTTGCCGGCGTTGCGCGCGCGCCGGCGCACAGTGGGGCCAAAAATGTACCTTTGGACAAATTAGTATACAGCTTACAATTTTCATTCGATTTACACTTATTTTTTTTAAATAAAAGAACTAAATTCCAAAGAAATTTGTCTCGATTTTTAGAAAAAAATTTTTTTTTTTAAATTAAACATTAAAATTGTTTTTTTTTTTTGGAAATTTAACCCTCCCATTTTGTTTAAACTATTTATATTTACTCAAAATATTAAGAAATCAGTAAAGACACTCCCCAGAAATAATATCCAGCAGTTTAGAACATTTAAATAAAATTGTTTATTTTTTTATAAACAAATTAATGAGTAGAAGTATTTCTTTAGGATTAGAAATACTTGGATACTTTATTCTTACATTTTTTGTACGGGATACACGTAGAAATAACACTTGATTATAACTTGTTAAAAGTCCAGAACAATTGCTAATTTTATAATCAAATCTAATGAATAAATACATATTTTAGCTAGTTCTTGCTCTATAAACTTCATTCTTTTAACAGAATTGACTACAAATTGCTTAACATTAAATATTATTTACGATTCTGTGATACCTGATAACAATTGTTAATTGTTTAAACAAATTTTGCAAACAAATTAAGATTGTCTCAGTTATTGCCAAATTATTTGTAGTTTATTACGTTGAAAAAACGAAATCTATCGGTCGAAAACTGACAATTTTAATTTGTTTAAACAATTAACAATTGTTGTCATCAGGTATGACAGCATCGTAAATAATATTTAATGTTAAGCAATTTGTGGTCAATTCTGTTAAAAGGATGAAGTTTATAGAGCAAGAAATAGCTAAAATATATATTCGTTCATTAGCTTTGTATTTAAACAAATGTAAACAAATTGAAATTGTAATCAGTTTCGACCGATAGATTTTGTTTTTTCAACGTAATCAACTACAAATAATTCGGCAATAACTGACAACAATCTTAATTTGTTTACATTTGTTTAAACAATTAACAATTGTTATCAGGTATCACAGCATCGTAAATAATATTTTGTGTTAAGCAATTTGTAGTCAATTCTGTTAAAAGAATGAAGTTTATAGAGCGAGAAATAGCTAAAATATGTATTTGTTCATTAAATTTGTTTATAAAATTAACAATTGTTCTGAACTTTTAACAAGTTATAATCAAGCGTTATTTTTACGTGTATCCCGTACAAAAAATTTAAGAATAAAGTATCCAAGTACTTTTAATCCCAAAGAAACACCCACTTATTAATTTGTTTATAAAAAAATAAACAATTTTATTTAAATGTTCTAAACTGCTGGATATTATTTCTGGGGAGTGTCTTTACTGATTTCTTAATATTTCGAATAAATGTGAATAGTTTAAACAAAATGGAAGGGTTAAATTCCCAAGAAAAAAATATTTTAATATTTGTTGTTTAATTTAAAAAAAAATAAAATTTTTTTTTAAAGTTGACACAAATTTCTTTGAAATTTAGTTAACTTTTATTTAAAAAAAAAAATGACTGTAAGTCGGATGAAAATTGTAAGCTTTAGACCAATTTGTCCAAAGGTACATTTTTGGCCCCACTGTGCGGCGGCGTGTCGGGCCGTTATGCGTGCGGGACGGCTCAAAATCGCGAAAATAAAAACATTAAAAATGGTGTGGGCGCATTGCGTCCACGTCTTCGCCCGGCTGGTGATCGACCGGGCGGTGTCTGGCGGGTGTTAGCCGGAGAACAATGCTGTTTAGGGGCGCAAGAAACTTACGAGCAATCTGTGAAGTAACCTGAAACGGACTCTGAAATAGTTGTAACGAATGTCTATTTCATCCTTCATAACAAACTGCATTACGTGTCCACAATGGACCCTAGTTTTTGACACATTTTCACACGTGAGTAAGAAGATGAAGATTGTAGATTGTGTCTTTAGGTTCAAAATATTTTTGAAAGTAATAACAGTACTGAAGAAACAGGTTATGCGCCTCCTTAATTTCAGTATGAGACACAGAATGTTGAAGAAGAATATTAGTTGCTTGGGAGAGCATAGCGAGATGGGCCAAGTATTTGTCTTTAAGCAGGCCTTGCAAGCAAGGTATGCAATGAAACAAAAGCCATAACCTCCATTCTGAAGCTTTCCACTTACAACAGTGTTCGATTGAACGAGGACTTCTAGTTATTCCTGTTGGAGGTTGTATGCTGAGAAGACGGCTATCTATTGTGTCTGTCAAATAAAACAATACTATCTGTGATATCTAACATTTCTTTTTAGTAGAATCAAACAGGTATTCCATATGAGTATTTATCACACCCAAGAGGACAGCATGCATGTTATCGACGACAAAACCCCAAATCAAATCAAAATAGACTAGATTCATCAAAATAGAAGGACCCTTGACACCCTTGTAATGCCGCTTATCTGTACGTGGCTCACCTTTCCTTTCATAAGCTCTTATTGCATCCTGATAAGTAGATTCTGCCGTTCTTTCATCTGCTCTCTCTCAAAGAGGACATTAAAACACCTCGATCTTGGACCTGTTTTCTCCTGCTTCTCATAACAGAATGTGCAGCCATAAAATGCATGGAAAGACTGCATGTTGAGAAGTTGCCGTGCAACAGAATCAGTTACAGAACATAAAGGGATGACCTTACTGACAACCTCTTTTTCCTCATGAATCCAAGAAAAACCCTCAGAGGAGAGTTTATTTGCTTCTTTAACAAAAGGTTGCAACAAAACCATTTGATTCGGATCTTTAGATCCAACATAGAGCCCATCAAGAAGCATATACCTGCTGCGATCTTTAAATGGGAGTTTATTGATAGTAACATAAATAGGCTACAATGATTTACCAGTCGACTTTCCAGTTGGTACACCGTCCGTAAAGAAAGAAAATGAAAAATTGAGAGGGGATGAGAGTATTCCTCCAGGACCACAGTGCTTTTTGTAATGCTCCCCGTCATATATATCCTCAAAAGCATTAGGATTCTTTTTCTTGCGATTAAATCTGTGGGTTAACAATAAGGATGCCATACGTGAATCATTTACTAATTTTTGCAACTGCGACTCTAGTGATATGGACAAGAAAAAGTTTGACGGCTTTGATACATCAACATTACTAACGCAATAAGAACAATTCACAGATTCTGACAAACAACTCTTTTCCCCCAAGTATACTTCACATGTTGGACAATAAATGTGATAACATATGCTCTTCTTTTCTTTTTCTATGTATTGAAAGTATTTGTACTTTGTTTCTGGAATATCTTCCTTGTCGTAAATTGAGTTGACCATTCGCAGAATGTCAAGCTGTGTCTCCCATGTTAAATTATGCCTTACTCCTAAGACACATGACACATGAAAACAACATCACCAACTAAGGTGTTTGTACAATCACACAATCTCTCTGACAGTTTCTTATTCTTTGTCTCCACACTGTTTTGATCAATAGGATCTGTTAAGGTATCATTGTCCAAGGAGTCTTCTTCTGATATTGACGTAGACTTTCAGTTTCTCTCTGATGATGAGGCGGACTCTGAATCCTTTGATGATGAATCTGAGGCAATCTCTCTAATTTCCTCATTACTGTTAGATGGAATGTCAGATTTAGTTGATTCTGTCACATTAGTGATGACTTCATGTATTTCATTAGAGTCTAAAAAGAAGAATGAAATACAAGGTGAAAACAAAACAGTCATTAAGAAAATAGGCATTTTTATTCTACTAAAATGTCATATTCAGAATAATTCCAAACAATTATTGCATACCTGCCAAGAATTTGACGCACGTGAGTCACCAGTAACTCTATTGACAGACATGAAATTATCTTGTGATATTGCACCTGTCCTCTGAACATCATTCTGTGATGTTGTAAATGATATTGTATTCTAAAACGAAATTACATTTTCATTGAAAAAGAATGTTATACTTGGAAACTTTCAAACCAAAAATATAGTCGATACATATTTTTTTACTTAGGTCACTCGATATCAAATATACACCAAAAACATTACCAAACCATCACTTTTGAAGTTAGTAAAATCTAATTATATTGAGATGTTATTATACGTAT
This sequence comes from Leptothorax acervorum, assembly GCA_035220615.1. Lineage (NCBI taxonomy): Eukaryota > Metazoa > Arthropoda > Insecta > Hymenoptera > Formicidae > Leptothorax > Leptothorax acervorum. Next base: position 150,186 of record JASTWQ010000316.1, read on the forward strand.
TTGTCAAATAGGAGAAAAATCGGCAAAATCGATATTTTTGTACACCTGGCGCAGAATAATCCTATAACTTAACTGCTTTAACAGGAAAATTTCGAGCAAGCAACATAATTAAAACATAAATAATATCTGCTCAGGATCGTGAGAGTTTCGATATTCGAGCAACACTCTTGTGCGGCAGCTCGTTATCGCCGACGATAAACGGTGGAGCGAGGGATATTTTCTTCAGTGAATAGAAAACGTTTGTAACGTCCCATATTTCAGATTATGCCTTTCAATTTAAATTAATGAAAAAAACAGTGTATATTAATTAAATGAATACTTAATGTGATGCCGTTACTAAGGCCCTGCGCACAATAGAGAAAATATTAGGAATAGAAATAAATATAAAATATTAAAAATAGAAAATTGGAATTATTTCATTTTAAAATAATAAAATAGAATGTATTAACGTGTTATAAATTAAAAATTAATAATTACGAATAATTAATACATTTCGTTTCTTTGTTTCAAGTAAAATAATTCCAATTTCCTATTTTTAATATTTATTATTTATTCCTATTCCTAATATTTTCTCTATTGTGCACAGGGCCTAGCTGAGATGGAGAAGACACGATGGCGGGAAAAGTATTAGAGAGCCGCTTAGGAGAAAGGCTCCAAAAAGTATTCTCTGATTGGCTGGGGAAAACATTATGTGACCTGTTTTGGTGCCTCTCTTTCCCAGAAACTCTCTAGAAGGTATCCGTGAATCTGTTTTTTAATTTAAGTTTCAATATCGAATGTTAATGAGTGGACATTGCGGACATTGCCTCTTACATTGCCTGATTGGGCTCGATAATCGTGAGGCGGTTGCGAACTAACACACGCGTTTTACGTTTTATTTTTTCGTAGTATTATGCCACGTGGCTGTGCAACCATTTTGATTTCGAGATATTACGCGTGTGCTCGTGCTCGTAACAATAGCTGTTCTCCGGCAAAAATAGAAAGCTGTTCTGACTGATTGTAAGTATTTTGATTATATATAAATTTTTCTAATTTAGTATTATTGTTATTATTTATTATTATCAATATATGTACAGGTAATTTTGATTACTCTAATTGTAAGTTTATTAGTCTTCCATATTTCCATTTTCGGGTAAACTGTTCAACCAATGTTGCACGTATTGCGAGTAAGGCTGTGTGAACTTACTTATTGAGTCCCCTACATTTGTCATTTTTCTCTATAACTCTGCGAATTTCTCCAAGTTTACTTTTCCTGCATTGTCCAATTTCTCTTGAAAATTATGTTGCATTTTTTCTACTTTTGCCTCAATTCTTTGCAGACATTCTTGGAGATTGTTTATATAATCCCTCACTTCTCCAGATGGATTATTCCACTTCCCTTCTGCTTTCAATGCAGATTTTAACTCTTCATTCTTTCGCACAAATTGTGTAACCATGTCTTCATCATGTGTGACACTCACTGATGCATTACATGTATTACTTGGATTCAGACTCCTAGATGACAATAATTTTGCATGGATTGCATCGGAAGCATCTTTCTTGGTCTTTTTCTTATTTCTTTAGAAGAAAAAAAGATATCTCAATACAACTAAATTGCCGTACGTCAAACATTTGGAAAAATTATACTTACATTTAAATCACAATTGCTGGTGATGGTCACATTACATGAACTCACATTACGTTAGCTTCTTCTAACGCAGAATCATTATCAGTTGAGTTTGGTTCCGATTCATCTTCACCCAACACGATAGGCCAACTGACTCTCTTTATACTCATAGCATTCTTCAATGCCTCTTAAGGTTCTGTAAAACAAAAAGTAAAGACTAAATTGAATTGCTCTCGTAAACTGGAAATAAATGGATCAAATATCACCTTTGGACAATTTCAGGGACAAAAATATTAGCTGAGTGGATTCAATCATCTTTGCACATCATTATTTTCAAGTTATGGTTTTAGGTTAGGCCAGAAATCGGCCTCGGTACCTTTTCGTAGCATGGCTCTCGTGCCGTATACGATAGTATACAGCACGAGAGCCATGCTACCGCATGCTCCGAGGCCGATTTCTGACAACACTGACAATGAGTTAGGCTTAGGAGAATATTACTTACCAGCAAGTAAGCCGATTAGAGCATACCACTTGTGCTCTTTTCCGTCCTCACTGCCGTGCGCAGTGTTAACGGTGTAGAATTTTACCTTATCAAAATCCGTTAAAGACTTCGGATTGAATGCTACCCGTTTACGTTTTCCTACTTTCACTCTAATTTTATGCACTGGCACTAGTTCTGTTTTATTGCCACTTTTGTACTTCACCAACGCATACCACCCGGAATTGTCCACTTTATTCATGACGAAGATTAAAATAAGAAATAACAGAGATAGTTTTTTATCGGCACAAGCTTGGAACACAAACAAAACGTCTCATTTTAGTAATCAAAATAATTAGTATGGTATCAAAGACGGCCATAATTAAAAAGTTTACTTGAGTGCTGGTTGTGACATTTTTATAGAAGTAGGGCGTGACAACTGTCGAAACCATAATTGTAAGACTACTATACGAGCACTGTTGTAAGATGCAAGAAATATATTAGGATTGCCACAGACCTCGAAAAGGAAAAGGTCTAGAAAACGTGAATGTTTGATTTGGAAAACCTATAAAATGTAGGGTATTTTAAAATACAAAATGTGTGTGACAATTCTAAATAGAGGCCACTACGCGATTCACTTCAACATGCAGAGGTTCTTGTGCAATGTAATGTTCCACGTGTTATTATGGCAGATTTGGTACGTTGTTGTCTAAACAATCTAATTGTAATAGGTTTCGTGTTTATCTTGATAAATTATTTAATTAAGTTAGGCTTCGCTTTTGTTTGAAGTATGAGTTTCAAGTGGTCCTTTGTGTTCTCTAGCTAACTCTCCTTCACTTTGAGGTGACAAATAGTGTTTTTAAGGTATAGTTTGCAGTATTATATATTTCTTGTGTGGTGAATGTGAAATGACATGTTTTTATTTTATTTTCATATATAACACACAGGTATCACTCTAAGGGTTTCTTGATTAATGTCTGAATTTTATCTCACACATCTTTCTGCGCATGTAAAAAATGAAGAGTTTGAGGCTATTTTTTACATTAAAACCAGTTCCGAGCTGTCTCATGTGTCACTTTGCATATAAAGTGATTGTGAAAAATGCACTCTGAAACAGAAATGTTTATCATTGTTATTTATTCATGTTATCTATTCATGTTATAGAAATGAACCCACCACTGTCTTCTGCAAGTTCAGCCTCCACCAGTGACGTTTCGTCAGATACAGAGGAAAAGGTGAGTTGAATGCCACTCCGTGAGTGAGGTTAAAGGAGTTCGTCTGTGGCACATTTTTGATTTGCTTCCTATTCGTATAATTTCGTTAACTTCATGTGTTCTCTCCTACCAGATACCTCTTGGAGGTGGAGTTTTCTGCTTCAAAGTAGCATAAAACAAATTAGTAAATGTGGAAGAGAGCCACGCTGACTGGGCATATGCTCTTCTCAAAAGAGTCTGCGGTGAGAAAGCGCACTTTATGAGAGTGCGAATTAGCAGCAAACATACTGGGAACAAAAGGTTTCCTCCAAACTTCCTCATGGTGGTCAAGTATGAGTAACCGTTTCACATGGATTTTTTAAAATTATACAATAATTTTAGATTAGGTATACTGAAAACTTAGATTTTCTATTTTTACAGCTTTGCACCGCGATTGGTTACTAAACCAAAAGATTCGGGATAATAGTGGGCAACTGCACTTAAGGGGGTAGCCTCATCCGAAGTCTTTTTTTTGCTTAAAATACTCCCTAACATCTGTAGAATACGGGGCTATATGTGGTTTTTCGAAATTTGAACGGTAAGTCTACCGATCGAGCCTTTTTCCGAGAAGGTATGTGAGCACGCAGTTGCCGCTCAGGAACGCTTTGGCGCACAGTAAGCCGTAACTGCTACACAAATACTCTATAGAATGTTTATGTGAGTCATCCTGTATACGAGTTTAACCGCCTTTTCGTCAGTAGAAATCGGGACAGCGTGCCAAGCAACTCAGTTCTCTGTTTGTACCGAAAACTTTAAAAGCGTTTTTCTCGATAACATGTTTTTGAAATTGGTGTGCACGATTACTCAAAAACTAGTAAACGGATTGACTTGAAACTTAACGTACTTTGAAAATACATAATTATCTTCTATATGAATAGAAAATTTATTTAAAAAAATTGTTTTAAAAAATTTTATTGGTCATTTTTACCGACTTTTGCCAAAAATCGGTTTTTTTTAAATTGCTGTAAAAATTGAAATTTTTAAAATTTTGCGCCTATTTATATAGAAAATGTGGGTATATAGATTACAAAATTATTTGAAATTTTCAAATTGGATCATATTTGTGATCCAGAGACTGCACACCGATTTGGTGCTTCGAATTAAGGCGCTTAACAAGATCTGCTATATCTTTTGTTTAAATAATTTTTTTTTCTTAAATAAAATTTTTCTGTATTGTCTAAGACTTATAGATTAGATTAGAATAGATACTTTATTTGCCCCGAAGGATCCTTAAAGGGCGTTTTTAAGGAACGTACCCAAACCTTTACAATTACATCAGTACTCCCCCTCTCCCGTCCTGGTCATAGGCGACCTTTTACATGCTACGTCTCCCTCCCTCCCCTTAGCGACCTCACCCCCTCTCTCACGCTTTCCTCCCCTCCACGGACCTTCTCTCTCCTCCCTTCCTCGTCTCCCTTCCTACCCCATCCTCCGGTCCTTTCCCTGCCTTTCTTCACGCCTAGCCTAGGTGAGACTATCCTCTCCTCTGCATCTCCACGCATTGCCTTCCGCTCGATCCTCCATCTCTCGCTCGTCTCCTTCCCGTCTCCTCCCTCTCAGCCTTCCTCTAACCTCCCGCTTTGGCCCCCCTCTGTCCAGACCTCAATCCTTCCCGCCTACATCCCTACACACAGAAAGCATAAAAACAAAAACAACGCAATATATAAACATACCTCCGCTTCGCCTCTCCCTCCCCCTCAAACCCCTCTCCTTCTTTTTTCACCCTGTACCCTCATTCTTCTGCTCTCCTTCCCCCCTTTGCTCTCACAATTATTCCGTTTACATCCTCCCTTACTTTCCCCTCCACCTGCCTTCCCCCTCATCCCACTTAATCTCTCTCCCGTCTATCCATAACCTCCTGTTAGTCACTACCGCCGACCTTCCTTTCATCCTCTCCTCCTTTGCCTTTTCCACCAGCGTATGTCTATATACCCTTTCCTCCATATTAAGATCCTCGTCCACACCGATTCTCCATCTTCTCCATATTTCCTCACTCCTCTCTATTATTTCCTCCTTGTCCTCTTCTTCTACCTCCACAAAGAGCACTATCTTTTTTCCTTCTCCTAATCTCTCCGTTATCCTCCTCACTGGCACCACTCTTCCCAGTACTTTCTCCATTATCATATTCACTAACTCCTTCCTTTCCCTCACTCCGTCACCTATTATCCTCCTCCAAATCAACATTCTTCTCCGCTTTTCCTCCTTTTCTCCTTCCTCTCTTTCTTCTCTCTGCTCTCTCTCTCTCTTTCCCCTCTCTCTCTCCATCTTCTTACTTCCTCCTCTCTACTCTCCATCTTTATCCATAATCTATTCTTCTCCTCCATATAATTTTCTCCTTCCGCTCTCTCGCCCCTCTCCTTCTTCCTTCCAACGCTCCTCTTCTCCTCATCTCTCGTCACGCTGTCCTTGTTATTCTCCACTCCCACATACCTTTAACTCTTCTCTCACTCTCATTTTCTATCCACTCCTTCACTCTCGCCTCCCTTTCAAACCCTGGACCAGCGCTTATTCTTGCCTCTATGCTTGCTTCCGTACCCCTGCTTCTCCCTCTCTTGCCTTCCTTTGTGTCGCGTCTCTTTTCCTTCTTCTTCCTTACTCCTTTCCTCTTCGCTCAGTATATCTTCCCACCAGACATTTGTTTCGCTTTCTCCCCCTCCTTCCTCTTCCACTGCTGCCCCCTTTGTCCCTCTTTCCTCTTCTCTTGCATCTCCTGTCCCATTCCTCTTCTCTTCCTCTCTTCTTCCTTTATCTTTCTTCTTCTTCTCCCCGCTATCTCCTTCGTCCTCTTCTTGCTCCCCATCCCTTCCTCTCGCCCCCCCTATCTTCTCCGCCACGTGACTTCTATACTTCCCTGTTGTGTCCCTTTCTTCGTCTTCTTCCCTCTGCGCCCTTTCTCTCTCCGCCTCGTGACTTTTATACTTCCCTGTTGTGTACCCTTTTACCTCCTCCTTTTTTTCTTATTTTTGTCTCTTTTCCGCCTCTCTTTTTCTCTTGTCTTCATCTTCCTGTCTCTTTTCTATCCTGGCCATGAACATTCTTATCTCCGTTAATTCCTGCTTTATTTCCCTCAATTCCTCTCTTATTTCCTTTGATTCCTTATCCATCACCTCAGACTTTCTCTTCGAGCCCTTTTCCATCTCCTCTGCTCGCTCCACTTGTTCCACTTTCTTCGGGCCCACCTTTGGCATCCTTCTTCCGAACTCGTCCCCTATTTTCTCGACTTTCGCACTGCTACTCGCACCTTTTGATCACTCGCCTCCTCGTCGACCTCCTCGTCGACCTCCTCGTCTACTTTCCTTCTCCCTTTTATCCTTCCAGCCACTCGTTCAACCTCCCGCAAGCTTCACTTTTCTAACCTCTTTTACAGCCAAAAACAGCTCAGCACATGCTGCCATCCTACCTCCGGTGGTCACCGCGGCAGTGCCGCTCCGCTGCATCTCATCCGCGCCCTCTCTACTCACCAACTTTTCGGATGACGTGCCACCGTCGGTACCACCGGTCTCCGCCCTGCCAACTTTATCCTTCGATGTTTGCATGCATGTGTGTCTGTAATTTTCCGTGCTTCTCGGTTTACTTCCACCAGATATCCTAGTATGCGAGTGCTCCCTTTCACCGTTGGTTACTCACGCCTGCGCAATACCCCGCCGCCACCACGTCACAGCTACTCCTCCTTCCTCTCCGTCCGCCTGCCACTCCCTGCCTTGTCCTAACCTCCAAAACAGTCTCCTGGTATTTCCTCCGTTTTATTCTTCATTTCTCTTGTCTCCTCCATTTCCTCACGTTCCACTGCTGATCCCTTATCACCTCCTCCACTCTTCACCAACCTGTTTCCTTTTACTTTCTTTTAACTCCATTTCCCCTTGCTATCCTTTCCGAGCCACCTGTTTCCTCCGACCTCCCCGAAATAAAAAATCTAAGACTTATACTAGTGTGCAAAAAAAGTTTTAAATTGATTGCAATTGTAGATTCTGAATACAACAGTTTTAAAAAATCACTTTTTTTTCGGGCGCTGGATGAGGCTACCCCCTTAAAATTCTTAGCCACAGAAGTGGCCACAGAAGTGGACCCACCGAGCCAAAGCGCAAATACACGAGAAGGGGTCAGCCGCTGCTTGAAATACAGAAACTCCAACAACTACTACATCCGCAGCAACCAAGTATTCAACAGCTACTCCCATCTCAGCAACCACTATTGCAGCAACAACCACCGCAGCAATCACTGCAGGAACTGCCATACCAACAATCATCACAGCTTTCATTACAGCAATAACAACCGCTCCATTATTTGTTAGATATGATTCCGTTACCAACATCAGGAGCAGTAGCAATGACATTTGAAAATCTTGAGTATGTACTATTTTTTAGTATGATTTTGTAAAATATTTTACTGATTTGTCCTTAACATTTTTCTCTTGTTTTCAGGACTACTGCAGCCACACTCTTTAAGCCATTCAAGACCCCTTTCACTGTTAATTCTAATTCTTATTTTTGTGATTTGATTGTTCTTATATCATGGAAAAATTTTCTGTCTAAAATATTTTTCATGGAGTACAATTTGCGTCTTTTGTTAATTTATTTCTTTGACATTTTTTAATGTATAATGACATATATTGTATGAATTTTTGTTTACCAGTCTAACATTGTATTGTAATTTGGTTGTAAACCAATGTATTTCCATGTAATAAAATTTTCATGTAATAGATTTTTTGACCATATAATGATTATACAGGGTGAATTTTATTTCGTGAACCAGTCTGTTACCATCAAAGGCGAGATACCGACCGTACTTGTAACTAACTTATCGGCTGTGGTGTACGTTGGGCCGCGCAAACCGAAGTCCCTTTGAATTCAAGCGCCTTAAGAACTATAAATCGCATTACCGGTAATATGTAGTATACGCTCGAAGCTACATTTACTTAATAAATTAAAGCGGGAAAATCTGATTTGATGCTTTCAGACTTCTTTGGTATGTAAGACTCAAACAGAAATATGTTAAAATCATATTGCGTAAAAGCACATACGGATATAAAAAATATATCAGCGTATGACATGCGTAATATGTTCACAACATATTTCTATTTTTATTTGAGAAAAGGCTCAAAATGACCCCCTCCCACTTTTTCACAAAGTACTGCTCTGTCCAAGATTGCCTTATGTATCCGGCGTAAAGTCTGAGAACGAATTGCACGACAAGCTCGTACAATTCTATCCTTCAGATCTTCAGGGCTAACAGGTCGCGTAGCGTATACCTGCTGCTTCAGATAACCCCATAGGAAAAAATCAAGAGGTGTAAGATCTGGTGAACGCGGTGGCCATTCGCGTGGACCATGAAGTCCGATCCAACGGTTTCCGAATTTTCTATTTAATAATTCTCTTGTTGCCTTGGCAGTGTGTGCAGGATGGCCGTCCTGCTGGAACCACATATTAATACGTGATTCCAGTGGCACCTCATTTAACAAGGCGACAAGTTCATTTGTAAGGAAATTTCGGTATCTTTCGCCATCAACCTTGCCATTAATAAAATATGGACCTATGATGTGATCACCGAGAATACCCGCCCAAACGTTCACCGACCACCTGACTTGAGAATGTGCTTGTTCCATCCAGTAGGGATTCTCGATGGCCCAATAACGTGAGTTATGGCTGTTAATGATGCCATTGTTTTGAAAGGTACATTTATCAGAGAAAAGAATGTATTTAGGGAAACAATAATTCTCCTCATTCACATTAAGGAGCCAACTACAATACTCCAGCCTACGGGGTTTATCATTAGCATGTAATTCTTTGGTCAGAATAACTTTATAAGGATGGAAGTGAGCCGACTTTAGAGCCTTACATACCGTTGACTGACTAATTTCTTGGTAGCGTGCTATAGTTCGAGTACTTATTGTCGGATCGTCCACAACCATTTGCTCAATTGCCGCTTTGTTTATTTGCGGTGCTCGTCCTTTACGAAAATAATAAAAGTACATAATATTTACAAATAATGATACAAGTAGGTACATAATACTTAAAATATTAATAGAAAATTTTGTAAATAAATACCTGGACGCTTGACAGGTTTAAATTGACCAAATTTTCGCATCCGCAACTCCAGCCTCATAAAAAGTACATGGTCAGGATGCTTTCGCTCTGGATATGTTAAAGCATAGGCTCTTGCGGCTATTCGTGGGCGTCGATTATACTTGCCATAAAGCAATATCATGTCTGTCATTTCGGCGTTCGTAAAATTGTGTGTCATTTTTGTACGATCTTTAGTTACACGAAATGTTACGAAACGAAGCAAGAGAAACGATCTCACTGCGAATGTCGACGTGTACAAACAAAAGAGCGTAAAAACAAATAAACATCAGTTTCCAAGCAGAAAGATTGTCGATATTCGTTTTTACATTTTCTTATTTTTCATTACCGCGGGAAACTACGACAGCTTATGCTCTAAGATACTCGAGGCGAGTTAAGACATACATAAATACTTTTTTATGAAGTTAGAGTTGCAGATGTAAAGAAATAATAATTTAAACTGCCATTTAAATATAATATAATTTTGTCAATATTTTAAGGATATCTTGTATCATTATTTTTACTATTTTATTTCACTAGATATTATATTGTACAAATGCGCACTTTGATGGAAGGAGGTTATTTTGAGAATTTATCATTCCAATAAAAATAAAAATATGTTGTAAACATATTACGCATGTCACACGCTGATATATTTTTTTATATCCGTATATGTTCTTTTACGCAATATGATTTTAACATATTTCTGTTTGAGTCTTACATACCAAAGAAGTCTAAAAGCGTCAAACCAGGTAAATTTTTAAGCAATTATTTTTATACACAAGAAAAATGCCGTAAAATATTTATTCTTATAGAGAAATAGAGCCATGCAATTATTCTATTTATAAGAATATGTATTTTCCCGCTTTAATTTATTAAGTAAATGTAGCTTCGAGCGTACTACATATTACCCGTAATGCGATTTATGGTTCTTGAGGCGCTTGAATTCAAAGGGACTTCAGTTCGCGCGGCCCAACGTACACCACAGCCAATAAGTTAGTTACAAGTACGGTCGGTATATCGCCTTTGATGGTAAAAGACTGGTTCACAAAATAAAATTCACCCTGTATATCTGTCTTCTATTTTTCAGTAATTTTTCCTCTGACGTTCAGTAATTGTTAAGTTGTTAAGCGGGGAGCACATACTTCTGTATAACGCATAATGCATAAGCAAATGACTCAATCAGAGTCCTTCATTTCTATTTCCACGATGGAAGTAAAGGACTGATTAGTTCATTCCCTTATACGTTATGCAAAAGTGTGTGCTCCCGGCTTAACAATTATTGAACGTACACAAATCCATAGCAAACGTTCTTTACGCCGTTTCGTCTAACAAGAGTAAACGTCCGTCAAACACTTAATAGAGGCTACACGCAGTTTCCAATGATGGAAGCAAATGCCTATTAACCCTTTGCTGCACGGTGTTGTACCGGTACAACACCTTTTATACAAGTTTGTTTTTTTAATAAATCAAATTTCTCACGTATTCCTTTAGCATGTTTGGATTGCTGGACTGCTAAAAGGTTTCTCTAACTAAAAAATTAACTTTTAGAAACATATTTTAAATAAATAACTTATTATGAATAAATATATACCGAAAAACTGTCGTTGTTAGTGAATAATTTCGTTTGCGTAAAATTTTGATCGATAACCTATACTCTAAAATCATTATTTGGGGGTTTTTGAGATCGACGATTACGAATCTGGTGTCAAAAATACAAAATTCAAAATGGCGGATCCAATATGGCGGACGAAGTTCTATGCAAATTCGGTTGCTTCTGAAAATTTTGCCCGCCATATTTGTTCCGCCATTTTGAATTTTGTATTTTTGACAACGGATTCGTAATCAGTGACCTGAAAAACCTCTGAGATAACAAGTTTCACAAAATAAGATTTACTAGAAAAAAACGTGCGACAAAGGGTTAAACGCTTAATAGAGGATCAATAAATGTTTTAAAGAACGCTCAGCAAACGTCATACGTCTTGTAAGCGCTGTGCAAACTCTCAAAAACGCTATATACTGTGACGCGACATGGTCGTGTCCACCGCCCAGACGTTGGCTTGGCCGAGGGGAAGGCCGGGGATGGTGCCTCGACTCGAGTCGAGGAGGGATTATTTTGCGCTAACATTTATATTTTGCGAGAATCAGGTTATTTGTAGGAGGAGCGCGGCAGGCGTCACGGGAGTGGATAGCCAGCACCCGTTGTAACGACTTCTATGTCGCAACGAGGGAGAAGCCAAGCGTCGAGGGGGACCGTGAGAAGTGATAACGCCGGCAGGTCTGGGCCCACGTCTGGGCCCGCCGCCGAGCTGCCCCGCGATCCCGCGGACTGAGCCGGGATCCCCGAGCCCGCCACAGCACACAAGGAAATCGAGGACCCCAGCCGGGGGACGCCCCGCCAAGGTCCATACGGAGGGTGTGGCACCGCTAACATGAAGCGGATGCACGACCCGAAACGTCGTCACCAGGGGCACATACTACACCGGTCGGTGGCCGAGGCCTTGCCAGCCTGGCACACATTTATCGGACTCGAGGAGTCACGACCGGGACTGCCAGATTAGCGAGGCGAGGAGCAGCGGTTAAAAGTCCCGCGGGCGAGCGGCGGAAGCCACGTGTAGCGTGACAAGCAGTGAGCGGCGCTGAGAGCGGATCGGCCGGCATGGACGATCGCAGGCGGGCGCGCAGAAGCGGGGGCCCGGCGTGGTCTCGCCGGGCGAGCTACCCGGCACTGTCGTGCCAGCCACCAAGTGGGAACCATCTTCCGAGTCCACCCCGACACAGCAGCCGCAACGAGCAGCGAGCAGCAAACTGTAAGGCTACCACGCCGGTATCTTGTTGGGCTCAGTGTGCGACCTCGGCCTCCGTCCCATCTTTATTACCTCATAGTTACCTTTGCACGTACGTTGCCTCGTGTGAAGAGATTATCTTGTACCTATCGTACCTACTACCTAGAGACGCGGATAGGGGGACCGGCCAAGGGCGCACATACACCTTTTCTCGCGTAGAAACCCTCCTCGAGAACCAGATCGGCCGACAGTCGAGCGTGTTCGGGGGGAAGATTTCCGTGCGCGGTTGCGTTGGGCGTATCGCGGTATCGCGAGTGTGTATCGGGTGCGCCCGATAGGGTGAGACCGCGGCATCGGAAACTTCGGTATTGTGAATTGCGTGTCGGGAGAATCATTGTTGCGAATCGTGTCTCGCGAACGTTGGTTGTTGCGAATCGTGCCTCGCGAACGTTGGAAAAGCGTGGCGGGAGGATTATTGCGACGCGGGCGGTCTGGGAATGTCGCGCCGGTTTTTGCTGCGCATTGGCTGAGATCGCCGCGTGCTTGGGAAATGCGTGAGTGTGTGTAAGGTCTTCGCGTAAGTTGCGGTGGATATTTCGCGTACGGTATATGTGATTCGCGAGCGTATGTCTTCCTTGTTTCGCGTACGGGGTGTGTGTGGGTCGCGAGCTTCTGTCTCTCGTGTTTGCGTGCATTGTGTGTGTGAGTCGCGAACGTTATTTCGCGTACGGTGCGTGTGTGAATCGTGTGCGCTTTGCGTATGCGGTGTGTGTGTGAATCGCGAACGCTTATCTTCCTATTTTATCTTTCTCTATTGTTTCCTTCTTTTGAAAATATACGACTTGTTATCTTTATCCGAATGTGTTGATTGCGCTGCGCCACCTCTCCCTCTCCTCAGAGTATCAAAACTTACCCCGCGCCCTGAGCGGAGGTTCGTGTTCGGGTGATTGTGTTCGAATTAAAGTTACGAAAACGTGGTGCGCGTATTCGCACCTGGCGCCAAAACTTTAGCGTTGTCTCGCGAATACCTACAAGTAAATCCGCCTATCTGAGTACCTCGCGAATATCTTCGAGAATACCTGTCTAAATATCTCGCAAACATCTTCGAGGATATCTGCCTGAATACCTCGCGAATGTGTTCGAGGATACCTGCCTAATTACCTCGCGAATCTCTTTGACCTGCCTAATTACCTCGCAAATATCTGCAAGAGTACCTGCCTGAATACCTCGCGAGGACCGAGAGTATCTATCTACCTGTACATCCGGCGGTTAATTTGCGGCCGCGCCTCCACAGCGGGTGAGACCAAGGAAAATCGGGACGCTTGCGTGCGTCGTATCGTGTACGTGAGCGCTGGCAACTTCAACCAACGCGACGCCAAACAATAGAAGACAGACATATGACAATCTGTCTTCTACTCTCGCTCGGGCGAGTTGGCGTCCTTGGCGACACGATGTTCAACTATAATTGTAAATAGATTAAGATATAAAGCGGCGTTTACACACGCAATGATTAGTGGCGCCAACTGACTGGCATTCATTGGCGCCAGAAATCGTTACTATTGAACTGGTAAACTCATAAGTGTTTACATAGTGATGCTATTGACGCATAATATGCAAAATATGTATTTAAAATTTATCGGCAAAGTGTCAACTGAGTTGTTGGGTGCGACTATTTGTCACTATGGGTGACTACGGGTCACTTTTAGGCATATTTTTTATCTAAACACACATGACAGCAAGCATATAACCTTAAATTTTATATAGAAACACTTCAGCCTGGCGCCAGTACTGCTAAAAGTTAAAACATTTTAACTTTCAATTTCCTGGCACCAGTAATCGCCAGTAAACGCCACACTACTAGCGCCAGTTTGTATTAAGTGTTCACACTTGCATTTTTACTGGCGCTAGTCGAATGGCGCCACTAATCATTGCGTGTGTAAACGCCGCTTAACGCACGTGTACAACACATGTATCTTTTCATCTGCGGGCGATACGAATTCGAACCCGCACGGAAAAAATGTACTTGAAAATATACATACATTAATGAATATATCATGTGTATAAATTATAATTAAAGTATTTTAAATCGACCGTGACTGGCAATATATAACGTCTTTCCGATATGAACATTGAAAAACTGTGAGCCGACTTGGTTTGTCGGACTTACACAGCACTTTTTCGGATCAATCGTCGAGACATTATTAATTTCGACCATGGGTTTTGGTCAGTTGATGTAATTTCTATATTAAATAGTTTTAATTTTTATTGCGAAAAATATTACCTCAGCCAGGGTTTGAACCTGGAACCTCCCGGATACCGTGCGGGTGTCGTGCCAATTCGACCACTGAGGCTGTGGTAATATTTATCGCAATAATACATATAAGATGAAACACCGATTCTTCGGTCGACGGTGTATAATAAACAGAATAATACATTTCCTTTGCCAGCATTGAATAACAATTAAAGTAATTTAAATCGACCGTGACTGGCAATATATAACGTCTTGTGAATCCGACAAACCAAGTCGGCTCACAGTTTTTCAATATTCATATCGGAAAAACGTTATATATTGCCAGTCACGGTCGATTTAAATTACTTTAATTGTTATTCAATGCTGGCAAAGGAAATGTATTATTCTGTGTATAAATTATGTATATTTATGTCATAATCTCTAACTGACATGAAAGATTGTAGTAAGGTATAATATGTTTTAATTATAAATAAAATTCTGTATGTAAACTTTTCCGTTTCAAGGTATCTTTAATATTGACAAAGTTCCGTTATTTTGCAATTGTTGAAATGATTGTATCTCGTGAACAGTGCAACTACAAACGAAACTAAAATCACTACAATCAACTACAAACAATTTCACATCGAGCCCTGCAATCAGTTTTAAGATATCTTAAAAATTGGCAAAATTACACTTTATAATTATTGCAAAAATATCATAACTTTTGAACGCTTCAACTACAAACGAAAAGGAAAGCACTACAAACAACTACAAATGATTCTAAAACATACTGCGCAAGCGGATTTGAGATGTCTCAACAAATGGCAAAGTTGCACTTTTTGTTTATTGCAAAAATATCAACTTTTGAACGGTGCAACTACAAACGAAAGGAAAATCACTACAATCAACACAAACGATTCTAAAGAAGAACGCGCAAACAAATTTAAAATATTTCAAAGTCGGGTGCATTTTTAAAATTTTTAATTTTTAATGGATTAAACTACAAAAAAATTTTTGTTACTTCAAATAACTGCAAACAAAATGCTAAGTTTTTCCGTAAAGAAAAGTTAATTTTTCAAAAGTCGGGTGCCATGTTCACATAGGTGTCTGCCTCGTCCACGGTTTTCGAGTCGTGGCTTTCTCGTGGGACGTAGGGCGAATGCCGAGGCAGGGACTTCTTCTTCTTTATTCCCCTATGGATTTCCGGCTCCAGATGGAGCCACAGTACCACGCTTTCATTGCAAAAAGAATGGGGGACTCCGGGGAGAGGCGCCCTCTTGTCGTAGCTCAAGAAGTCGTAGAGCCTCCGCACAAGACTCTCGTAAGATAACGTAGCGTAACCGTAACGTGGGTCAACGCACAAGAAACGTATCGGTTACGGCGTATACGTATATGGCGATACGTTTCTTGTGTGCTGACCTACGTTACGGTTACGCTACGTTACCTTACCGACGTAACCGATACGTATCTTGTGGGTTGACCCACATTACACATATAAGATGGAACACCAATAACACATTATCCTTTTCTTGTAGAGGTCAATACTTTCCGTTTCACTCTTTAAAAGCACATTCTCCAATGTCGGTATATATCTGGTTGGTTTATAAATATTCCAAGAATTAGTTTTTAATGCAAATATTTTGAAAAAAGAGTGCGGCTTTTTCAAAATTTCACTTTACTTGTCAGCAATCGACGGCCAGCGAAACATCAACTTGAGCGCTCACTCTTCAAAGAGCACCTCTAAACTCGGATGTATGAAACTCTGACCCAACAGCAATTCCAGCAATAACTCCGTTAATTTATCCACCTTTAAGCAAACGAAAAAATTAAAGATATTTGCAAATATCCGGGTACAATTTACAAGATGCACATAATTATATTGTATTTGTTTACCGAAACTAAATGATAGGGATAGACAGCTTCGCTGTTACTAGCAATGGCAATTATAAGTTGACACGTCCGTGTGGAAACACGTGTATATTGTGTATTATTTTAAATTACCATACACCTAGCGATAGACATCAACTTGTCCATCACTCCCTCGTCGCCTAAATACACGTTGGTAGCACAGTCATTAACTAAGACCTGGCAATATAAAAAAGAACGGTGCATTTTATTGGTAATAATATCAAAAAGTATTTTATATGTACATATACATATATGTATTTCTCTGTACCTGAAAAGTCTTTCGTGAGCCATTAAATAAAGTTTTCAACGCACAATTGGCATAATTATGACGCGCTTCTATGAGCTTCTTATCACATATCTCAGATTCCGTAAAATAAGAAAAAAATTCAACACAAATTAAAAGACTGTATTAAAATTAGCAGCAATTTCAAATTAAGATTATGATTTATAGAGTCCATATGAATTGAAAGACTGATAAATCATAAAAATGTGTCAACTGTTTAAAGAACTTACCTTGCAGAAACGGCACGTTACTTTGCGTCAAGCACATTGGATCATTCATTTCATTAGCGAGATGAATTACAGATTCGCTAGGTACGTATACAATCGCTTCTGTATGGTACTCCGGCATGGATTCTGATGCGCCAAGGACTGGATCGGCGTCACATAAGCTGGTGATTACCGTATGTACATCCATGGATGTCAGGCGGTTTCTTTTACTATGTCTCAATTTTCTAACAAATTTCTAACAAGTAGAATAAACAATATTATATGATCAACAGCGTTATAAGTATTACTCTATTAACTCTTTAAGGTCCCATTTAGGTCAGAAGAAAGGGTTAAGTATTAAATACGAATGTTACTGTGTTTACGTGTACAACTCTCAAAAAAGAAACAGCTTCTATATAAAACTCTCATGTCCGTTTCTACCAATGTAGAATAACTTTAAAGAAAAATATAACAATTTACAATTACACGTAGAAAACACATCCTTGTAATTCGCAATAGTGCAATATTCGTTTACTTACCTATCATTACAATAAACGATAAACATCGAAGTATTGCAGCGAGTATCCAAGTATTGCTGTTGGGATTTGTTGCATATCGACCGAGAGCAAGCGGACCGAGGGCAGCACCAGACGGCTGCTCGAGCCGATCGCCACCTACGACGCCGCGACTGCGCGTCTGAAGTCGGGGCGGCGTTTCCGACCCCGCCCGCTGTCTCACGACGACTTTCGGGCCGCACTCACACTGTACTTGTTATACCGCTTATTAAAGTTTAGTAAGGTAAAACCGGGAGTGATTATTACACCAAAGATTCACTATACAAATACAACAGTGGCGACGAGGATTCGAGTGAACCAAATTCAGTGATTAACTTCTGTAAAACGTGCGAATAAATCCGGTGGAAAATACGCCACGTGCTCGCCGGTGCTCCGTTAACAAGCACGCATGTCGCTCTCGGACGACGAGAGTGAGCAGAAAAAACGCTTAGCAGCTTTCTCCACGAAAAGCGAAAGTGATAGTGAAGACGAAAAATCGATCAAAAAAAATTCAGTAGGTGAATTTTCGGGACTTTCCAGTCGACAAAATCTCGCCGAAAGTGTTCAGACAGAAAATTTTCAAAACATGGCTACCATCGGAAAATTATCTGAATTCGACGCGAGTAAAGAGAATTGGACTAGTTACATAGAAAGATTTGAGTTCTTCACTGAGGCTAATACAATAACTACAGACAGCGGAAAACGGTGCACTTTACTAACGGCGGTAGGCTCGCGTACTTATGAGACAATAAAAAATCTTATCGCGCCGGATTCGCCGAGTTCAGTGACGTACGAACTAATAATAGAAAAGTGCAACGCCCATTTTTGCAAGCCGGTAAACGAATTGTTAGCTCGAGTGCGTTTTCAAAAACGAGACCAGCGGCAAGGTGAATCGTTGCGCGAATTTGAGCGTGAGCTAAGAAAACTCGCGCAAGACTGTAAATTCGGTGGCGCGAACGAAAAACTTCCGACGGACATGATGTTACGAGACCGATTCGTTGCGGGGATTCGAGATAAAGAACTGCAACGATACCTTTGTCGAAGACACGAAGAAACTCTCACGAAGGACAACAAAATCGGCCTAACATTGGAGCGGGCTATCGAGATCGGCGGCAGCATCGAGGGAACCGAGATTCTCCAAAAAATGCTTAAAAAGGGTGACTCTTCGAATGTAAAGAAAATGGATTCGAAAAATCGGAACAAATTGAAGAAAAAATCGGCAAGGAGTGAGGATAAGGATCAAAAGCCTCGTTTTCGCTGCGGAAAAGATAATCACGTTCCAGATAAATGTTTTTACAAGGATGCTACCTGTAACTTTTGCAAAAAGACGGGGCATACCGAAAATGCTTGCTTGTGTGTGATCAAGAAAAAAGTAAATAAACAAACTAAAAAACCCGCAGCGACTCATCGAGTTGACCCAGACTCCGATTCCGACGAGGTAACGGTGTATACATTACAAAACGACAACGTCCACTCGACCGAATTGAAATACAAAATTCGGCTGAAATTAAATTCAGTTGCAGTAGAAATGGAAGTGGATAACGGAGCAGATAAATCGTTAATAAATCACTCGACTTTTCAGCGAGTCTGGGCCACAGGAAATTCATCGTGGAGCTCGAGAATTCCAAATCTGCGGGCATGGGGGAAGAGACCCATCAAAACGTTGGGCGTAGCGAACGTGAAAGTCGAATACAAGGGGATTTCGAAAACACTGCCGATAATCGTAACTGCAGAGGACTGCGGACCGAACTTATTCGGGGCGAACTGGTTCGACGCGTTCGATATACGTCTCACAGGAATCCAAACAATCGGCGAGGACGTCGATTATCAGGATATACTAAGGAAATTTCTTGGTCTTTTAAATAAAAATCTGAACGGACACGCTGGAACACCAATCCACATCGAGTTAAAGTCGGAACATACTCCAAAATTTTTCAAGGTTCGTAAAGTGGCTTACGGATTAATGGAACCGGTGAAAGAGGCTTTAGACGAGATGGTAGCACAAGGTATGCTCACGCCCGTCGATCAGTCGGACTGGGCTACGCCGGCGTTGTTCGTACGAAAACCGAATGGGACAATTCGCATCGTGGGAGACTACAAAGTAACAGTGAAACCGTTCATCCGTGAATCGGAGTATCCGACTCCAACGGTGGAAGAAGCGATGGCAACACTCAACGGCGGGAAAATTTTCTCGCAAGTGGACTTAAAAAATGCTTACAAGCAACTCCGGGTGGATAAAAGCACATTAAAAATCCTTACTATCAGCACAACACAGAGTTTATACAACGTAAACGTGCTATTGGACGGTCTCAACATTGCTCCAAGAATATTCCAGAAATTTATGGTGTCCCGGCTTCAGGGAATCCCAGGGATACTGATTTACCTGGATAACATCAAAGTTCAGGAAAGCTCGAAGGCGGAACACGACGAACGTTTGGAGAAAGTATTGAAGAGACTGGAAGAAGCCAATCTGCGGATCAATAGAGATAAATGCATCTTCGGAGTCCGCACAATGGAGTTTCTGGGGTACCAAATCTCGAGTAAAGGGATACAGCCTTTGAAATCGAAGCTGGACGCGATCAACAAGATGCCAGAACCAACGTGCGTGAGGGATTTACAGGTGTTTCTAGGCGGAATTAATTTTTATGCAAGATGCATAAAAGACAGAGCAGTAATCGCCGAGCCATTACATCGCCTTCTGGACGGTGAAACGGAATGGATCTGGACCGATACACACAGGAAGGCCATTGCATTGCTGAAGAAGCGGTTGACGTCGGCACCTGTGCTTTGTCATTATGACGGCGAGAAGCAAATTGTGGTCTCAGCCGACGCATCTCCGACAGGAATCGGGGCTGTACTCTCAAACGTAGGGGAGGACGGCATCGAGCATCCGGTGGCGTATTCATCGAAGTCTTTGTCGAAGACGCAAAGAAGATATTCGCAATTGGACCGGGAGGCTTTGGCGCTGGTGGACGCGGTACGCCATTTCCATCAGTACCTCGACGGAAGAAAATTCACACTCTACACGGATCACAAACCCCTACTGGGAATTTTTGCTCCGGATCGACCGACTCCGGAAATAATTTCGCCGAAACTGAGCAGATACTCGAGAATACTAGGAGCGTATAAGTACGATCTGCAGTACCGTCCGGGGAAGCAACACAGCAACGCCGATTTTTTTCGCGTTTGTATCTGGAGGAGACGGTAGAAGAGGACGAAGAGAATTTTACGGAAGTCCTCATGATCGAGAATACGTCGGACACTGCGATTTCTACTAAAGAAATTGTCGAGGCGACGGGAAAAGATGAAACGCTAAGTCGAGTTTTGCATTGGTTGAGAGAAGGTTGGCCGGCGAAAGTTCCTGACGGGTACAAGACATACTGGTCAAAGCGTCAAGGGCTATCAATCTACAAAAAATGTCTACTCTGGGGAAGCCGAGTCGTCATTCCAGTGGATTTACAACCGCGTGTGTTAGAATACCTGCACGGAAATCATCCGGAAATTTGCAACACGAAGGCAACGGCAAGGTCTTACGTATGGTGGCCGAGAATCGACTCGGAAATAGAAGAGATGATAAAAAATTGCGAGAAATGCATGAAAACTGGCGGCATCGAGGAAAACGCCTACAGTACCTTGGATTGCGCCGAAGGATCCATGGAGCCGTGTACACGTGGATTTAGCGGGGCCAATAGAGGGAAAATATTTCCTCATAATAGTGGACGCCACCACAAAGTGGCTGGAGGTGAGAAAAATGCCCTCTACGAACTCAGCAACGACAGCAACGGTAATAAAAGAAATGCGGAAAATTTTCGCAACTTTCGGGATACCAGATACAATTGTATCGGACAACGGAACTGCGTTCTCATCGGAAGAAATCAAGGATTTCTACAAAAAAAATGGGATCAACTATCTTCATATAGCACCGTACAATCCGCAAGCAAACGGCCAGGCGGAGCGTATGGTGCAAACAACAAAAAACTCGCTAAAAAAGCTGACGGAAGGCGATTGGGACTTGAAACTGGCTCGACTACTATTCAAGCAGCATACGACCCTTACTACTCCGACGGGGAAGAGTCCGGCCGAAGGGATGTTCGGACGGAAGTTACGTACGGTTCTGGACAAATTGAGACCGTCCGGAGAAGATGCAGAAGAGGTGAGTGGCGAACCTTCGGGTCTGCCAACGATCCGTTCTCTGACACCCGGTGCTAGAGTGAGGTTGAGGAATTATAGAGCGGCGGGATGGATAGTCGGAACTGTCGTGGAGAAACGCGGAAAGAGAAATTACATCGTCAAGGAAGTGGAGACTGGCCTCTTTCACAAGAGGGACATAGATCAGCTCGTTACGCTTCCCCGAGGGTCCGATCCAAACGAAAACAGCCGACAGAAGACTGTAACGATTCCTTTCTTCGATCCAGAGAACGTCGACAACTCGGGGGAGAGAGGAGAAGAAGGAGAGGCGGACGAGCCTACCCGAGTCGACGAGGAAGCTGAAATTCCGGCGCAAGAAGACTTAGAAACTCAAACTCAGCAGAAAAGGAGACCGAGACGCACGTGTGTCGAAAGGAGCAAAAATAGATACCGTGCGAGCATTCTCGAGGCGAGTTTCAATGAGGGGTTGCCGTAACAAACCTCGAAAAACAAAAAATGCCCATACCTGATGAACCGTAAAGTCGATGTGCCAGGTATTGAAGAAGGGCGAAGAAAATGGTCAAGGTCAACATCTACGGGGGAGAGATGTCGCATATCAACCGAGAGCAAGCGGACCGAGGGCAGCACCAGACGGCTGCTCGAGCCGATCGCCACCTACGACGCCACGACTGCGCGTCTGAAGTCGGGGCGGCGTTTCCGGCCTCGCCCGCTGTCTCACGACGACTTTCGGGCCGCACTTACACTGTACTTGTTATACCGCTTATTAAAGTTTAGTAAGGTAAAACCGGGAGTGATTATTACACCAAAAATTCACTATAAAAATACAACCGGATTTAACTGTGTAAAACCTAAAAAAGAATGGAACAATGTACCATTTTCACGTAGGAAACACATTCTTATAATTCGCAATAGTGCAATATTCACTTTACTTACCTATCACTAGGATTAACAATAGGCATCAAGTTAGAGGTAATAAAACAACAGCATCGTGAAGCTCGTGGATTAAAATCTCAGTTCAACTTACATTTCATCTTTTTCCAATTCGAACTAGAAGAAGATAACAAGTAAGTTGAACAGATATTATAAGTTAATCTACGTTGGGGAAAATTGATATTAGATTTAACTGTGAAATTAGAATGAACTGAATAAAATAATCGTACGATACGGCTACTGTTATTCAACTAACCTTTTTGTCGTAATAATAAAAATGGAGAACGCTACCCATGCACTACCTCGGAAGGAAGAGCGTTGGCAGCGAGCAGTTATGAAGTATAAGACTACCAGTAATGACGTTACGACAGCGTTTGGTAGCGCTATCATAGAGCTCCGCAAACAGCCAGTAGCGTTAGGTAGCGCTAATAGCGTCTCCCCAAACGCACCCTAAGAACAAAGGAAGAAGTTTAAGCAACACAATGAAATCAGATGAAAGCGCATATATGTTTTATTGTAAAATAAACAAAAAATATTCAAGTATTGTAACTATTCGTCTAAAGCAGCCTGGTAAAAACGTAAAATGTAAAATGTACTTACCGCGAACGCTGAAACGCAGGATCCTTTTCGTCGTCGTCGTCGCCGCCGCCGCCGCCGCCGCCGCCGCCTTCCTCGCCGTCCTCGCCTAACTTCCCGTCGTTTTCGTCGTTCTCGTTCTCGTTCTCGTTCTCGTTCTCGTCCTCGTCCTCGTCGTTGTTGCCATCGCCGTCGTCCAATCTGTGTGATTTGCTTTCTTCAAAAGCCCAGAAAACTTAGAAATATCTGTGGCCATTCTTAGTTTTTGCACCTTTTGAGGACGCACCACACACAAGCCCCGCCACCACGATAAGGTGACAGCCACATTGGCGGGGGGGGGAGAGGAGAGGATAGGTATGGATGGGAACACAAGGATAGGAATAAGATTAGAAAGGTATAGGGAAAGTGTAAAAACAACAAAAACAAGCGCATATTTTGCGGGACAATGTAAAAAAAAGGTCCCATTGTGCCCCTGCGCCTAAGGGTTAAAAAAAACCGGCCATCTGCCTGCAAAATAAAATAACATATTTATTACGTTATACAAAAATCAGATACATAAATATAACAACAGAAAATATTAAATGTACCTACCGCGCCTCTTTGCGCGACGCACAATTATTCGTCGTTTAAGGGGTTATAGCAGTAAAAAATTTCTCAAAAATCGATTTTAAAAAAATGATATTTTCGGAAAGTATATACTCTTATAAATATTCCCTCAGAGTTTCAAGTCGATCGGATTAAAATTCACGGAGTTATAGGCTTTTATGTAGACGCCCGTCGGAACGCTCCGAGCGTCGCTCGCGCAGGTCGCCGCAGGTATACAGCGGCAGCTGCGTTAGGTACAACGTTCTCGTTTTCTACCTGCCTGTGTACGTGTCCTCTATTGTATACATTACAAAGGGTCTTGTGTAGTTGTGTATGGCCAGTTCAACTGTTTTCGTGCCCAACGTACCCGAAACTCCGAGACGCTGGCACTGCTGGCAGTGTGGCATTTGAAGCCGAGCTGTACAGTTGAGCGTTCGTGTTTCTGTAAATTTTCGAGTTGCCAATAATTATAAATATGAGAAAGGATTCGAGAGATTTAAGAACGACCGACAGCTTTCAAAAATCGAGGTCAAAGAAAAGGAAAAATGTTTTCAATCCAAAGACGGCGGAATCAAACGAAAGCAGTTTTATTGCATCTGCAAAAAAAAATTAAGAAGCAAAACGAAATAATTGTGCCGCAAGATAGTAGCATTGAATATAGAGTTTTAAATTTTATAACTGTCTTCGCTGCAATTTCAACGTTTGTAAAGTGCAGAAAGTGTGATGGAACCATAAAATTTGCAACTGCGAGCGAAATCGGCCTTGGTTTCAAAATTGCATTGCTCTGCGACAAGTGTGCGCCTGAGTTTATTCCTTCGAGCCCCTTCATTGAACATTCATATGAAATAAACAGACAATTTATATTTGTGATGAGGGTCCTAGGATTAGGACTCCAAGGTGCTCAAAAATTTTGTGGATTAATGGATATGCCACCGTTTTTTACACAGCATACGTACGATATTATTATTAAGCACATTTACGGTTGTGTCAAAACGATTTCGGAAAAGCTTTTTAGGAGTGCCGTCAAAGAAGAAATAGCTGAGACATGTAAAGCTATTGTAAGCGGGACTTTGAACGAGCGATGTGCTCCCGCCCTTCGAGAGGGCAGCTCCCGTGTGGCGCGAGCCTCGGAGCGCCACGCGTACGTGCGGTCGTTGTGTGTGCTCACAAGAGCCTGAAGTGTCGTCGTGCTCAGACGTGCTTTACTTGTTGTGATAAAGTTATAGAATAAATAGAGTGTTCCATAAGCTAAATAAAGAGCCTTAAACGTTTCATATCCTGCCTATTTCACCGCAATCCAAGTCGTTCCCGGATATATTTCCAATAGGTTACGGGCCCAGGGCACGATTCCCCTGCGTGAGGAACATAGCACGAAAGTGCGTACGAAGTGTGTGAGACGCCGGTGAAGGGATAGAAGCATCTAGAAGATTAGAGGGTGAGTAAATAATATTCCTCATTGCTGACGAGCAAAAAGAGAGAAATCTCAGCTAATAAGAACGTTCGTTAGATAAATGCTGTTAGAAAGAGATAGACGTTTTTGCCTTCCTCTTGAGAGATAGAAATAGAGGTAATAATGGCAACAAGAGAATTAAAGAATAGATGTATAAAGTGTAACAGAGAATTAGAGAATAGATGTATAAAGCGTAATAGAGAAGTAGAGAACGATGAAATAGAAAGAGAATATATGTACAACGGAAAGAGATAGAATGATGCCGCTTGGTAACAAGCCGGCGACGTGTGCGTGCAAGTACGATCGTGAACGGCGAGAGTCATTTTTTTTGGCGCGCGGAAATTGTTGCTGGACGCGAACTAACACATAATCGATTTCGACTGACAATATGGCATCGATGCGATATTACGATACACGCATAGATGTATGTGTATACGTATGTATAAAACTCTATATGAGTTTGTATTTGTTTGAAATTGTTATATGCCGGGTCGGTAATCGAGCATGACTTGCTGTGCGGTGTAGCTTGATTACTGTTCAGGGAAGCCACGTAAATTTGTATGGGCCCCGTATGCGTGCGTGATCAACCCGAGTTCCCATAGCCCTTTTCAGCAGTGCTGGGGATCGCAACGGACAGTGGTTTGCGCGTGCGGATAGCCCTGCAGAGGCGTGTGGTTTTCTCGCTTTGGGGTTATTGTGAATTGCAGTGCGTTCTATATAGCCTCACAAGCATCGAAATTTGTTTCGTACCATTTAAAGAGATTTGATTAAAAATTTGTAAATAATTATCTATCAATATGAATGTTGGTTTATCTTACCAAAAGAGGAATGTTAATGTTCAATTGACTAAATCCCGATCTAGATGGAAAAAGAAACAGAAAATCTTCCTATGGATGAAGACAGCTGTGATGCGCTGGTAGACTACGACAGCGATAGCAGTGTGGTCACAGTAATGGAGAGAGAAAGAGATGGAGAAGAAAAAGAGAAAAAGGAGGACACTGAAGAAAGGGGCGCAATCCCAAAACGCAAACAAAAACCAGAGATCATAGAAAACGTGGATGTGACAAACGCATGGGTAGAGAATCGTCCTGTACTACCGATAGGAACACGACTGCGGTACAAAAGACAGGAAAAATTGGTTACAAAAATGTCTACGGCATTAACGACGCTAGACAAAGTCATGACCAAAGCCACCTCGATGATGGAAAACATGGTGGAAGTCTCCCGTGTGAATCTCGAAAAAGAGAAGGTGAAGCTTAGATGTTTAGAGGTAAGCAATAAAAATACGCAAAGTTCAGTACAGAACAGTATACAAACGGTTAAAGAATTAGAAATAGAGTTTAAAAAGAAAAAGTTAGAAGAAACAACAGTCTGTTCAGCCGAAAAAGAAGTTTAGAGACAATTAAAAACGCTTTAGAGGTGGAATTAAACAGTCGAAGGTTGCATATTAGAAGAGAATATAAGCTGACGCAAAAATCCAACTTTGATCTTTGGATGGATTATTTAAAATCTGAATTGATGAATAACGATTTATTAGATGTAATAGATTCGAATATTGAAAGTCCTGAAAATCTTTCTGAGTTAAAAGTTGTCAAGAGAAAAAGTCTAGTTAGAGATATAATAATCAATCATTTAGATTTTAGATGAAAATTATCATAAAAGGATCTTACATGAAAGTGACCCGAAAGAAATTTTGAAGAAATTAAAAGGATATAAAAGGAGTGAAGTAAACGTTACTCATGCATCGGTACGAGCTAGACTTTATCAAATTAAAATGAGAAAAAATGAAAAAGTAAGTGATTTTTGCGAACGCTTCGATTCAATAATTAGAGAATATGAATCATGTGAAGATGCGGTACCTCTCGCAGAACAAGAGATTAGATCTGCATTTTATCAGGCTGTGTCAATTAATGCACCAGAGCTGAGAAATGTAGATTTAATTAGAGGACAAACTAATCTTAAAGAAATAAACATAGATGAAATAAAGTCTTTTATGATGCAGTTAGAAGCAGAGAATAAGAGCGGAAATAAAGAGAAATTAGAGAAACCCGAAATCAGGGTACAGAGGGCTGCTGCAGAAGAAGTAAAATGCTATAGATGCAACAAAATTGGCCATATGGCAAAAGACTGCCCGTTAGCGGAATCAGGAGCCTGGTTTTGTTATTATTGCCAGGAAATACGAGGTCACAAAGGGGATAGCCGTCCTAATGCCGGAGCCCAGGCGAACAGATTTAGAGGAAAAAGGTATTTAAATAAAACCGTTAATAAAAATATAAAGAAAAAGGGTAGATTTGTGCAAAAAGGCACAAAAAGAGTAGATGAAAAAGGGAAAATAACCAAGATACAACCAGCCAAGAAATCTATACCAACGAAAACAGCAAATGAAAGAAAAACTAAAGAAGGTAAATTATGTATAGTTAAATTAATAGAAGATAGAGATAGTTCAAAGAAATTAGTCAATTTTATTGCAGATTCGGGTCATACGGATCATATTGTGAATAAGAATATTATTCTGTCAAATTTTGAAAAATGTAAAGATAGAGTTATTAAATGCGCGAATAAAAATGAGCTTGCAGACATTTCAATAGATGGTAAAGGAGATCTTTTGTTAATAACGAATGAAAATGAAAAGAGAGTTATTAAATTAACAAATGTAATTGCAACAAAGAAAGTATCCGAAAACTTATTATCTCTAAGAAAGTTGGCTGATGCAGGGTTCAGTATTTATTTAGATGATAAAGTGTTTAAAGTTTACAATAAACTGACAAATAAGATAGCTCTTGAAGGAATTTATGAGAAACCAAATTGGATTATACAATTTGAGGTCAAAAATAATAATATAGAGGACAATGACAATGTAGAATGTGCTGTGTACAGATGTAGAGCAAAAATTGTTCCACATAGTGAGCTTCCTGAACAATCGCAAAAAAACATTCAGAGCAGTGAATTATCCATTTCGGAGGGAGAATTAGATGAGAGGGATAATGTTGGTTCTGCGATTGGGAAGGAGAATGAAAGAGAGCTCACAAATGTGAACGAAAATATAGAACACAACAATGCTGAACTCGAGCAAGTCATTAAGTTAGAGAATATACAGACAATAGAGAATATAGAAAAAATGTGTGAAAGCTCAGTAATTGAAAAAGTAAAGAAATTAGAGAAAATAAATGAGGCGATGTTATGGCATATTAGATTAGGTCATGCGTCTTTAAACTATCTAAGACAGCTACAAAAAGTAGAAAAGAGATTAGAGACAGTTAAGTTTGATAACTCCATATTAGAGTGTGAAGTCTGTATAATGGCAAAGATGGCAAAACTGCCGTTTAAAGAAAACAGAAATAGAGCACAGAGACCACTACAGGTAATACATACGGACATCATGGGTCCAATAAAACCTACATCCTATCAAGGACAAAAGAGGTTTATAATCACTCTTATAGACGACTATTCTAGATTAGCGAAAGCCTACTCTCTGAAGACAAAAGATGAATCGGGAGAGGCTCTAGAGAAATATCTAATATCCGCCAGAAATCTACTAGGAAAAGAAGAAAAACTATGCTACGTGAAGTCAGACCAAGGCAAGGAATTCACGGAAAGTGCTTTTAAAGAGGTATTAAAAAGAGAAAAGATAGAAGCCATATTTGCACCACCGTACACTCCGGAACATAATGGAGTTGCAGAAAGGTTCAACAGAACGTTGCAAGAGAAAGTAAGAACATATATGTTCGACTCGGGATTACCAAAGAGTATGTGGGAGTTGGCAGTTGACGCTGCTGTGCATGCATACAACAGGTCTCCACACAAAACTATAGAATACGAGATCCCGTTGAAGAAGTTTTCACCAGAAACGAGTTGTCACTTTGAGCAAATGAAGAGATTCGGATGCATTGGATATGCAAGAGTACCAAAGCCTAAGTCGAAATTTGATAAGAGAGCTATTAGAGGTGTGTTGGTGGGATATACCGACACTGGATATATACTCTGGCATCCAAGCACAAGAAAATTTATAGAGTCCCGACACTTTCGTTTTAATAAAAAGGTAACATATAACAAAACATATATCAAAACAGTCAAATAGAAGAGGAAAAAGACTCAAATAAAAACTGGATGAAAGAATTCGTAGAAGATGAGGAAAAGGGAGAACAAAAACTAGAGATTCCTGAGAAAAGAAAAAGAGGTAGACCAAGAAAACAAACAACACAACTAGACGAACAGAAACAGAAGGTCGAACAAAAGGAGAGTGAAACCCCAATGACTAGAAGTAAAACCAAAAAAAACTAGAAAATAATGGAGACACTAACGTGCGGAGAGTAATAGAAGATATTAGCTTTACTAAGTATACTACTGTGAAAAATATTTAACAGAATATAGAGAATGAAGATGAATTGAGTCGATGTCTTCTGGCATCATTACATAGAGAGCCCTCGACATATGAAGAGGCGATGACAAGCAGCAAAAGAGAAAACTGGAAAAATGCTGTAATAGAAGAACTTGAGTCTATGCAAATCAATCAAGTATGGACGCTTGTTGATAGACCGACAGAGATGTTAGATGGTAGACGACCTAACATCATAGATTTAAGATGGGTATTTAAAAGAAAATTAGAAGCAGATGGATCAACCAGATATAAAGCGAGACTGGTGACAAGAGGATGTAAAGACAAGAATGTGTATGATCTGAAAGAGACATATGCACCGGTTTCGAGATTGTCATTGGTTAGATCTATACTGGTAATGATAAACAAGTATAACTTATATACATGTCAGTTAGATGTAAAGACTGCATTCCTGAATGGAATTTTAGAAGAAGAAATATATATGGAAATTCCAGACGGAGTAGAAGTGGATGAAAACATCAAAAAGACCAAGGTGTGTAAATTAAATAGAGCTTTGTATGGATTGAAGATAAGTCCAAAAAGATGGAATAAGAGATTTTCAGAAGAGGCTCAGAAACTTGGATTAGAGAATGACCTACATGAGCCATGCCTGTTCACGTGGAGGAAAGAAGGCAAAATAGTAATCGTACTGCTTTACGTAGATGATATGTTGGTTGCAAGTAATGACCAGGAGAAATTAGAGGAAATCAAAAAGAAGTTGAGTGAAACATTTGAGACGAAGGATCTTGGAGAACCCAAGAACTTTCTGGGAATAACAATAGAGCGAAACAAAGAAGAAAGATATATGTACATTCATCAGACGCGATATACTGAGAGCGTATTAGAAAAGTTTCATATGAATGAATGCAAGCCTCAGAGCACTCCTATGGTCACCAGAAAAGTGAGCAATAAAAACAAAAAGAGTAAATTAGAAGAAAAGAGTGGTAGAGAAGAAATTAAAAGAGTACCTTATAGAGAAGCTATAGGAAGCTTAATGTATCTGGCAAATGCTACACGACCTGATATAGCTTTTGCAGTGAACTATTTAGCAAGAAGACAATTAGAGCCCACGGAAGAAGACTGGCAAGATGTAAAAAGAGTCTTCAGATATCTTAGAGGAACTGCGAATAGAGGATTAATATTTAGAGGTAAAACAGACGAGTTAGAGTCATTAACAGATGCTAGTTTCAGAGATTGCATTGATTCTACATCCACTGGAGGATATATAATCAAATTATTTGGAGATGTGATAGCATGGAGAAGTCATAAACAGACATATTTTACACTCTCTACTTGTCAAGCAGAGTATCTAGCAATGAGTGAAGCCTGTCAAGAAATAATATCATTAGACAAGTCGCTAAGGTATGTAGCTGGAAGAACATTCTTGCCTACGACAATCTGGTGTGACAACAGAGCAGCAGGAAATTGTACTAAGAAGGATGGAAGTCACAAACTTAAAATGTTTGATGACAACTTAGAGGAAATAAAGAAAAACTTAGAAGAGAGAGAAGAAACTGGAAACAGAAAACATATGGCTGACACTCATGGAGATTTTATCAAGCAGTGTGTTGATCAAGGAAAGGTGAAAGTCAGATGGATTGAGACCAAAGAGAATTTGGCAGACATCATGACAAAACCGTTACCTTTAGAAGCATTTGCATATCTAAGAGATAAGGTAATGAATGTAGAGTTTGAACGAAATTAGAGATTAATTTTACTCGATAACTGATTCTTGATGTGTTTCAGATAAAGCAGAAACCTAGAAAAGGACCACGGATCGCTCGCACAAAGGGAGGGAGTATTGTAAGCGGGACTTTGAACGAGCGATGTGCTCCCGCCCTTCGAGAGGGCAGCTCCCGTGTGGCGCGAGCCTCGGAGCGCCACGCGTACGTGCGGTCGTTGTGTGTGCTCACAAGAGCCTAAAGTGTCGTCGTGCTCAGACGTGCTTTACTTTTTGTGATAAAGTTATAGAATAAATAGAG
Organism: Leptothorax acervorum; assembly: GCA_035220615.1. Lineage (NCBI taxonomy): Eukaryota > Metazoa > Arthropoda > Insecta > Hymenoptera > Formicidae > Leptothorax > Leptothorax acervorum. Next base: position 181,596 of record JASTWQ010000316.1, read on the forward strand.
TGTTTCATAAGCTAAATAAAGAGCCTTAAACGTTTCATATCCTGCCTATTTCACCGCAATCCAAGTCGTTCCCGGATATATTTCCAATAAAAGCAAAAAACGTTCAAGAAACAACTGAATTGACTGTTTCGGGCGATGGGACATGGAAAAAGCGAGGCTTCACTTCCTTGTACGGTGTTTCATTTTTAATTGGATATTACAGTGGGAAAATTGTTGACATTCTTGTGAAAAGTGCATATTGCAAAATGTGCGAAATTTGGAATAAAAAACGAGATAGTGCAGATTATGAGGAATGGCTCAAAACACACAAAGAACTATGTAATGCCAACCATGAAGGATCTTCTGGTAAAATGGAAGTCGACGCAATTGTTGAAATGTTCAAGGCATCGGAAGAAAAATACGGTGTAAAGTATACGAATTACATTGGGGACGGCGACTCCAAAACATACACAGGAATAATAAATGCTGCTCCTTATGGTCAAACTCCGATTATTAAAAAAGAATGTATTGGTCACGTGCAAAAAAGAATGGGGACTCGCCTTCGTCAGTGTGTGAAAAAATCAGTTTCAGTAGTCGACGATAAAAGAAAAACAAGGAAAACAACGCTCGGCGGTAAAGGCAGGCTTACCGGCAAAGTAATTATAAATTGACTGTTTATTACGGTTTAGCGATTAGGCGGAATCATGACTCAGAGGAGAAGATGTATAATGCGATATGGGCATCATATTATCATTATAGTTCTACCGACGATAATCCAAATCATACTAAGTGCCCAACTGGCGCTGACTCGTGGTGTGCTTGGCAGCGCGCTTTGGCGAACGGAGAGTTGGAATCATTTACACATGATTGTCAACCTTTACCGGAAGATGTTTTGAAAGCAATAAAACTTATTTATAAAGATTTGAGTAAAGATACTTTATTGAAAAGATGTGTAGGCGGTTTTACTCAGAACAATAACGAGAGCTACCACCAACTTATCTGGAAAATCAGCACAAAAATTGTTCCAAGTGGCAACATTATCGTCGAATTAGCTGCATATATCGCTGCCTGCGTATTTAACGAAGGTACAGGAGCATTATTATCGATGATGTACTCCATGGGAGTGAGTATCGGCCGAAACGCCCACGAATTTGCGAAGAAAGAAGACAAGAAACGCGTAAACACCGCCGACAAGAGAGCGCAAGAGATCACCCGGGAGGGAAGAATGCTTCGTAGGCAAAAACAGATTGATGTTTTGGAGGCAGCATCTACATCTGAAGGCCTTCTGTATGGACCTGGAATAGATGACTCTGTGTAAGTTAAAAAATAAATGTTTTAATTACGTGTAATCAGCTTTTGAAACTTTAAACGCGTTTTTCTCGAAGCTTCGTTTTCAAAGTCGATGAGCAAGATATCTCAAAAATTACTGCATCAATCTTTCTGCAATTTTTTGTGCTTTTTTAAGATATAAATATCTAGTAATTAATTGAAGGATTTTTTTTTCAATGTATATTTTATATTTGATAAACGAAAAATGTCCGTTTTTTCCCCAAAATCGCGATTTTAACTTTAAACACCCGCCATTTTGTTTTAACTGAATGTTTCGGAAATTCCTTCGATTAATCACAAGATAAACTAATATACTAACGAAATCTTTTTGGTTTTTTGATTACAGATAACCTGGTTTTGAACGGCAGTGCTCACCGCAAAAGTACTTTTAAAAAAGTGCTTCCCGGACATCGGCTGCAACTTTTTTTTAAATAAATATTTTTATACGAAAAAAATACTGAATGTTCTTCAAATGGTACTTTTTCAAATACCAAACTTCTGTACAAATATATGCTTATGATTTTTTAGAAAAAAATTTCAAAAAATTCGCTCTTTTTCGGCCTCTTTTATTGATATAACCCCTTAAGACAATCAGTAAATAATTATACGAATAGAAAATGAGAGATACTTACCGGCGCCGTTTCTAGTGTATTGTCATTGCCATGATGTTAAGGCTTTCCTCTTCGTAGTCCGTTACCAAGAAATCCTCATTAGGAAACAGCTTGAAAAGAAAGAACATGCTTATTACAAAATGCACAAGGTATCGATATATAATTATACAAACCGAAAATAAGATACTTACCGGCGGGATTTCTATGACAGGGACATCGATGTCCCTGTCCTCCTCTTTATTCGGCCTCTCCGGCTCCTCCAGCCACCTGGCCATCATGTCCAGCTTGTTAAAAAATGTCATCTCTGTTTTCATCATAGATGAACCTCGACGTACTTGCTGAACCATTTTTTCGGTGGACATATGGTTTTGGTACCATTCGTGTCGTTCCTCCATACGGAACCACGAATGATACCTCACGTCGCGTCGGGCCGTATTGTCCGACGTCGGGAGGTAGGAGGATTTCTACGCGAATGGAACAACCGATCGGCTTGTTCGTATTCCGCCGGCATCACAGTGTGGCGGCCACGGCACGTAGTGTCGCCGTATTGGCCGTCGCACGGATGCGAAGGAAGAACGCAGTAATGTCCCTTCTGGTATTACGGGGCGATTCTGTTGAAATTTGGTGACGCATCTGATTGCAGCTGAGCAACCAGCTGCGCCACCGCCCGCCCTGGCGATGGCGCCATGCAGTCGCTCCACTGCCAGATATCTAGACAAATTGAGAATCCCACTCTCCATGCGGTTTTGCGCGACTTGATGGTTGAAGACGCCTTTGGCTCGGCGCAACCACTCCTTCCCGAAAAGACACACCTGTTTTTACATGTAACCTACATATCCTCGCGTGTAGTCTACAATTATAAAACACAAAGTTTATGTAAACTAACCGTATCTCTTGTCGGGAACCGTACGACAGTCACCTTCTCTCTGCACGACCACGAAACAATGAATTTTATTCCCTTACGCGCTCCTAATTACAACCCTCGTGGTAGCAAAGCCGCGATAAACGCACAAAGGTGAATCATGGAACCAGTCGAGGTTCGTACTTGCGTCACGAAACGGGCGTATTCACACACAGTAAAGCATATTCACACAACGGGCGTATTCACACACAGTAGGGTAATTCTAAGACTCCATATATGTGCGGTTGAGCTCCGGCAAATGCTGCGGTGACCAATCAGGAGCCAAGCGCATGTCGCGGGCTCCGGCAGGCAGGTTCCGACAACCGCATGGCTCCTGATTGGTCACCGCAGAATTTACCGGAGCTCAACCGCATATATGAAGACTTAGCAGAAATCAAAATCGCGCGAGTGAAAAAATGACTGACACATGTAGTAACTGGAAAAATGTTAAAATTGAAGTCGCGCGAAATAAAAAATAAGACACACGCGCAGTAGGTGTATACATTCTGAAATTGACAAAATCGAAATATAAAAATAAATAACAAATGCGCACACGGTGACTGCAGTATTGTACCAAATTGTCTGAAATGTAAATAACACGAGTTACAAATGTAACATGACACAAACAAGTCTCATGTCGCAGAAATAATAAACAGTTGAACGTTGTTGCACAGTTATAAAACAAAGCGAAATAAATCAACTTGCTTCAGGAAAGTGCAGATCGAGTAACAGTCGAATGAAAAAATAAAACCTGCCAAAAACTAAAATTTGCATTTAAAAAGTAGAAGCAAGCGAAAAAAGAAAGTTACTTGAGGAATTTGCGAAACAACAATCCGAAATTAAATAAAATACAAACTTGTCCAAAACTAAAATTTGCTTTTACAAAGTTGCTGAAGCAGGCGAAAGAAATCATGATACTTGAGTGTTGCGGAGTCCGCGTTCCTGTCAACGGCCGCGAGTCGATCCGAACATTCGATCACGCGACATCCGTATGTCAAAAGCATGACACCTGCGTCGCGTACGCCGATTGGTCGTCACCCCCTACGAGCCCGAAGGATCTCAAACCCGAAACCGGAGCTCTCTGCAGAAGGAGAGTAGCACAAGCTAGCGATAGCGTCGGACGTATCGTTTTGCATAGCTCGGTTGCGAGTATCGCTCCACCGAACATCTCAAGTCCGCGAGTGCCGAGAGTTTTCCGCGATCGGATCACCTCCGCGGCTTATATCCCGATTTTCTAGTCCGCTGCTCTCCGCGGGAATCGAACGTCATTGTGTGCGGATCCTTCGGAGCCCCGCGACGGCTCGATTTGCCTGTGTCCCGCCTGTGCGTGTCGCCACGAGGCACCAACCATTATACACTCTCAATAAATGTTCATTCGCCTAATTAAGCTCTTTGTGTCGCCAAATCCCGTCTCCCTCACTCTGCGGAAGTTCGGCGTGCCTATCGGCGCGTGCTCCGGCAGCTTAAGTTCGATCGCGTCGCCTCGCGATCGCGAAAACCACGGACGCTCAGCTCGATCTCGACGCCTGGTCTCACTCTTTGTACGAGTGCCGATCGAATCGAACACTTGAGGAAATTGCGAAATAAAATGTACAAAAAGTTGTAACAATGCGCCCGTAAACTGCATCGTTGTCCCGGCCGACACCCGCCAGACACCGTCCGGCCGAACAACCGCCGGGCGAGAACGTGGGCGCGATGCGCCTACCCCTTTTTTTTATGCCCTAAACATGCGATCTCGCCGCCACCGCGGCTCGAGACCCCGCGACCGGCCCAACCGGGCCCCGAGCGAGGCCGACGAAACCCGACCGACGCCGAACGTCGCGACCACGCTGACAGCACCGACCGCGTGCTCGCCGACGCGCGCGCAGCACCGACAACCCCCACGCCGGGACTGTCAAAAGTATCGTTCCCGGCGACGGTATAAAAATGCGAGCACGAGAACAAAAGACACACTTAGTAGCAGACCAAGACGGGTTGTATCTCGCACGGGAATAAGCTCATCGTCAGGGGGGCGTGGTGAGAGGGGGGAAGCGCGTAGTGACAGCATCGTGCAACAGATGACGCCACGCACGACGCATTAAGTGTGGAGCTAGTTCAGTAGGTTCGACAGATGACATCACGCAATAAGACTGTCTTAAGCACAATCGTAAGATGTTATGAACCAATCACAGAGCTGTATTAGCGTCGTAAGACATTACTTAAGACGGTCTTGAAATAAGATCCGAATATGAATTAAGACCGTCGTAAGTACAATCTTAAGATGTTATAAACCAATCACAGAGCCGTATTAGCATCTTAAGACATTACTTAAGACGGTCTTGAAATAAGATCCGACTATGAATACCGGATTAGGTTGCATGTAAGCTGATATATATACATAAGTACTGACAGAGAGAGAGAAAGGTTCTACCTCTATTCCCAAAATTCCCTGTGGGGCAGAACCCCCCTAGTATACCTACTACTTATATGTCCTACGATTTTTAAAAAAAAGTTATAGGGGTCAGTATTCATAGTCGAAACGTATTTCAAGATAGTCTTAAGTAACGGCTCTGTGATTGGTTCATGACATCGTAAGAAAATACTTAAGACGGTCTTCAAAAATATATGATCCGACTATGAATACCGGCCCATACTAGTTTGTGCGGGGGGAGTGTTGTGATTACATCATCGGCGTCGCGAAGTTTTGCCGCACCTCGAAGCCACGAGCGTTTCGCGGAAACTACGCTATGACATGGGGAAGAAAATAAAAACTTAAAATAGAACATTTTATCCCGGCAATTAGAAAAAAAAACATTTATGCGACGAATGTTTGAAAGGAATAACAATTGTGCGGGGAGGGGGGAGTGTTGTGATTACATCATCGGCGTCGCGGTTTGGCACACCTCGAAGCCTCGAGCGTTTCGCGGAAACTACGCTATGACATGGGGAAGAAAATAAAAACTTAAAATAGAACATTTTATCCCGGCAATTAGAAAAAAAACATTTATGCGACGAATGTTTGAAAGGAATGACAATTGTGCGGGAGGGGGGAGTGTTGTGATTACATCATCGGCGTCGCGGTTTGGCACACCTCGAAGCCTCGAGCGTTTCGCGGATCATTCTGTGATAATCGCACTCTAAAAATTAAAAATAGAACATTTTATCCCGTCAATTAGAGAAACATTTATGCGACGACTGTATGAAAGGAATAAAAAAAAACTAACAATTAGACGCACTATAAATCACATTATGGTTGCAATAAAAAAAATTCAATAGAAGTTGTACCTGAAGAGAATAACAACTTAAAATAGAACATTTGATCGCGGCAATTAGAAAAGAAATTATTTATGCGATGACTGTTTTGAAAAGGAATAAAACTTACAATTAGACGCACCTTAAAATTACATAATGGGTTTTACTTATGACAAGAATCGGTGGTATATGCATAAACATATAAGTACATATATATAAGTGCGAGACGAGACCAGCTCGATGTCAGAAGTCGGAATATCGAGAACCCCAGAGTACCGTTTTTCTCTCTCAAAAATCGCGCAAGTGTACGTCAAGATGAGTAAGAAAAATGTGGAATCTCAGCCCTCTCAGGAAGATTTGGAGGTAATGTTGCTTATGGAAGCGCCGTTTTCGACTGATCAGGGGAAGAAGAAAACGAATGAAATCGGCACTCATTTTAACCTCCTTGACTTATTGTATAACATTTGGAATCCCTCTTGGACAGCGACGCGCAACCTAAGATTATTACTCGTCAGTCTGAGTATGACGAAGTCCGCTGAGAGTTCGAAACCGGTAACTAATTTCGACACACGTGGCATGCAAAAAGCCCTGAAGGATCTCTACCAGTTGTGGCTCGAGAAAGGCTCAATGAGCCCTACTAGTTCCGCCGATGAGATGCATACATTTATTCGCGCCCAAATTCAAGATCCAATCTACGAGTTGTTTACGAAGAACACTATGAATGTGGAAACTTACACCGAATTGGTGATCCATTATAAAACATATATCGCCAGTTTACCGCTCGGAGCGGCGAGGCAGATTTCCGCGTCGCGCAAGGTTCCCGTCGTGACCAATCACGACAACAACGACGACGAGGACGACGACGACGACGACGACAACGACGACAACGACGACGACGGTGAAAACGTTTGCGAAAATGATGACGCCCCATTGGATCTACGCACGAAAAGGATGAAGGAGAAAGAGGTAGCGACAGCGACGGCGATAACTTCGACGGCGGAGGAAAAAGAGGATAAGAAGAGAAAGAAGCAAAATGATAGTGATGATAAGGAGGAAGAGGTGGACAAGGGACGCGGGCTTGACGCATTGTTTGATCTGGCCCCCGATTTTCGTGTAAAATATATTCATCAGTACGTATCTAGATTAAATAATGGGCGAATGGAGACTATGAGATCACCTGGAGAGACCGGACATCAATTGGTACGCTTGGACGTGTACGATTTCAAGGACATAGTAAACGTGGACAAGCGTCACTGGTGGAGGCACGCGAAACTGAGAAGTCAATTCTTTATCTCCTCCTCGATGACGGACCGCAAGGGACAATTGTTGCGAGAATTATTGGATCAGGTGGCGACGGATATGTCGACTATTCCGACAATCGTGAAAGAGACTAAGAGTCTTCACTACTACGGCGGTCAGGGCGACATTTAGGTACGTATAATTTGAGAATATGTGAATAATTTCGTAAATTAATACAGTTGCTCGCGTTACAGATCGATCGTGTCGTCGAAGATCGGGCGGCGGCGATGGTGGTGGAATACATCTATCTACATACATATATATCTACATACATCTATCTACATACATATACGCACAGATATGAGATTTGTAGCCTAGAGTAAAAAAAGAATGTCTCTCTCTGTGCACATAATGGGAAATGGTGAAATAATAAAGAATATCAAAATGGAATTGTATAGATTGTGTAATTGTTATTTATTGAAATGCTTTTTTAGATAGGGTAATTGGAAAGAAATAACGATAGGCTAACAAAATGGGGCAAGATGTTTCTTTATTCGTATCGGGGAGTGGTGAGGGAATTACAACTTTTCAGCCATTCCAAAACATAAAGCGACCAACTCGCAGTCGACGATGTCAGTGCAATCAAAACATTCGCTCTCGCGTATCGCACGTGGCACGTTCGCAAAGTCCGGAACCATGGATGCGATAGCGACAAAACGGGACAGTTTCGCGTCGACCTTGTCGGTTATCTGGCACAGCGTAGCCGCTACAAAATTTATGCAGTGCTCGAGGTCGAACATAGCGAGCACGGTATTCATCGACAGGACGATACGAGTCTTGAGCGTGTCCAGACGCAGTATCGGTAAATTGTTGAGTCTTCCAAATCGTAACGTCAAACCTGCTGCGACGATGGTTCTGGAGGCTTGATTGCGCGTATTCTCGTCGTCGTTGTTGCACCTACCGCCGCCGCTGCTGCTGCGCCGCAGGTGCGACATTATGGCGTGTTTTTCATCCATGAGTCGACTCCATGCGTCGGGCGAGAGATTGATCTCCTTGCCATGATAATCCCCTATGATGATGTCCACGCGAGACGGAAATCTAACGGCGATACCGACGTCTATGAATTTGTAGAACGTTTTGGTCAACGAGTATCTCCTTCCCAAGATACGGATACGATAACGCGCGATATTGGCTATCCATTTTGTCGAGCGGCTGTTGTTGTCATATCTGTAAAATACAATGTGTATAAATACCTACATACTTGGCGGGATACGCTAGTCGGTGTCAACGTCAACTTACGCGTTTCTTTCACTGTTATTGCCGCTGTTGCTCAAAGTTGGATAGACATGCTCAATATTCGGCGGCAGCTTCGTCGTCACCGATCGCTCGTCGTTCCTTCTTTTTTTTTTCCTATTTGTTCCATCGTCGCAGATATCGTTCTCACGATCGTCGTCAAGATGATGTTGCAGCGGCGGCGGTGGTTGCGTTAGCATTACCTGCAACAGTGGCTGCGGTGGCGGCGGTGACGGCGGTGATTTATCGAAATGCTGCTCCTGCTGCTGATGAGCACGCAATGTCGAATACATCTCTCTCTTTTCTCAGCGTATATTTCTATGCGTCTGATCGTTTGCGCCCGGTAGGTGGACCGCGCAAGAATAATCGCTCGTGTGACAGGGTATCGACTTAAAAGAAAGACGTCATTCCCCTCTCCGGATAATTTTATGATAATTTACAATACTTTTTTACACCGTCGACTCACTCTTTTCCTCTTCAACATCCTCGGACTCTCCGGATAATTTTATGATAATTTATAATACTTTTTTTTTACACCTTCGACTCGCTCTTTTCCTCTTCAATATCATCGGAAGTATCGTCACGGTTACTCATCAGTGCGTCAATTCGAACGAATCGACTCAGGAGATTTCGCAGCTCTAGCAACAGCCCGTCCCTCGGACAAGTCACACCGAGCATCTCCGGTTCAAATCCGCCGATGGTTGTTACAGCTTTCGTAAATTCGTTAAATTTGTAGAATTGTCGTTTGCTGAAAAAGTACAGATTCCCATCGATGAATCGGAAGGCCGTTGAAATACCGGACGGTATTCCCGGAAATATCGCTTGAATCGAGAAAAATTGGGAGGCTTTCATCGAACACTCGTTCATCTCGGCCGCAAACTGATCGTCGTATATCACGAAGGTTTGTCCTCGGTTGGTATTCACCGCGGCGTTGATCCTCGCGTTCGATGGAAATCCAAGCTCGGAGAGATATCGCGGCCAGGTTGGTACCAGCGCTAAACTCGGGTAATTCACCAGGTATACCTTATTGTCCACAAACAGCACGAGATCGCCCGACGGCGCTTGATAGGCAGCCGAAAGTGTGAAATTTACGGGGAGATAATTAATATAATTCGTCAACAAAAACGGTTTCCTGTAGGTCTTTCCATTTACATCGATCGACCATACGTGTCGCTTACGCACGACGTAAATTCGACTGTTAAATACCAACACGTGATCCACGCGTTGTAAGGCACACAGATCCGTCTTGACGTCGTCTTTCGAGAATTTCGTATCAGTCGCGATCGTGGTGGTTGCCGTCGTCCTAGTCGTCGCCCTCGTAGTCGTCGACCTCGTAGTTGTGGTCATCGGCGCGATCGTGGTCGTAATTGGTATGGAAACCGGAAAGTAAACGTTAAGACCGTAAAGATGTTGGATGGTAAGAACATCCCCATAGCTTAATTTGGTGGGAAAAGATTTCTTTGGCACGAATGCAAACATCACTGAATCCTCGTTCGGACTATGCCTTAATCCTAGAGCGTGACCGATCTCGTGCGTGAGCGTTTGAAGCATATGGTAAGTTCCCGGAGGATTCTTGTCCAGAGTTATGTGCCATCGTTCCGCGTTGTCTATGTGTATCTCCGAAACATAGTCTTTATCTCCAGTAGGGAGATACGCGTGAGCGATTACTCCGTTGGGGCCGTCCATCGATTCCAAACACATTCCATGTCGGGGATTGAGAAACGGGTGAAAGCCATCGCAAAATGATATCAGAATGTTGGGATTCTCTACATCTCGCGCGAACGTCAACGACGAATTCGCCGCCCATAGATCGAACGCGGCTTGAGCTGTTGTCAGTTGATCCTTTGTCGCCCCGTGAAAGTTCCACGTGAGATATGTTTTAGGCCATTTCAGCGAGAGTGGACCAATCGAGCGCACCGACATGTCCTCGACACCGCAGCAGGGTGTGTTCATCAATTTCAGGGTTAGCTCATTCAATTCACCGTTGCCGGGCAATTTATAATATCTCTGAAACCACGCGATAGCAAGTTTCATAGCTGCAGTCGTGTCGTCGCCTGCTGAAAACTTTTGCGCATTCCCCTGCAAATAGCCATATTTTTGCAAATAATGGACCACCGCTTTAGTATCACTAGCGTTAAATTCGCAGTTCACCGCAACGACGTAAATCGCGAGGATAACGATGCGCCAGAACATCATTATCGAGAAGTGAAGAGAACAGAGAAAAGCGAGGTGACTCACTCACAACCGAGAGACAATAAGCGTCTGATCGCGATTCGAACGTAATTGGACACCATCGATTAGACGGACGCAGAGGGGGGGGGGGGGATGTTGTCCACAACGATCTAAAATTTTAGGGAAATATTTTTTTTCTTAAGAGGAGTAAAACGAAGAAGAAAACTCGTGAAAACGTTTCGGAGAAAAATAAATAAAAACAAACGAGGAAAATCGATTCACGAGACGTTTGAGGAAAAAAAACACGCAAGGTTCAGTCACATCGCGATACATTAATAATCGTCGCTATAAATAAGACGAACAAGGAAAGAGGAAAAAGGCACGGTTCAATGCATCTCAAATAAATTACTAATCGTCGCTAATATATAAAACAAAGACCAAGAGACGATAAACGTCGAATCTGGGCACCATCGATTAGACGGACAGGGAGGGGAGGATGTTGTCGATAACGATCTAGATTTACGAAAAAGATTTTTTTTATTAAAGGAGTATAAAGAAGAAAAGACTCGTGAAACGTTTCGGAGAAAAATAAATAAAACAAACGAGGAAAAACAATTCACGAGACGTTTGAGGAAAAAAGGCACGCAAGGTTCAGTCACATCGCGATAAATTAATAATCGTGGCTATAAATAAGACGAACAAGGAAAGAGGAAAAACAGCACGCACGGTTCATTCGCATCGCAATAAATTACTAATCGTCGCTAATATATAAAATAAACGAGGAAAAAAGCAATTCGCGAGACGTTTGAAGAGAAAAGGCGCGCGCGGTTTAGTCACATGCAATAACGATTGAACATAAATAATAGCGATAAAAATCATTTCCGAAGTCACGGCGTACACGAGTGAGCTGGGATAAAATAAATGAACACTAACACTAAAAACATATGTATGTCGAAAACAGTTTTTTAATTTCCCCAAATTTATACAATACAAAATGGAAAAAAATCTCGTATCCTGTCGGAATCACAGGTGCTTCACTCGCTCCTGCCGTTCGGTCCACCATTCATGTACCTTTATCACATTCTCCATCGCGCAGTTCCTCGTGTGACGATGGCAGCGAAAAGGTCTGACCGCGGTCAGCGTTCGCAGCCTACCGATGTCCTCGTAATCGGCATCGATCGTCTCGATCGTAACATCAACGTCGGACGTGTCCCCGATGAGGTCTCGCAGCCATTTCTTCTTCTCCTCTCCCTTCACGTACACAATCGAGACGGAAGAGGAAGCGGAAGCGGAATCGGAAGAAGAATCTTCCTCAACAAATTTTCCGTACACAGCCTCTCGGATGATGCTCTTAGCGTGACAGTACTCCGTGTCGCCATCGTTCCATCCAAGACCGTGGTGATTCCGCGTCAGCCACCTCGCTTGACTTTTTTCCTTACACGTCATGATGTGCCATACCCTCGGTGGATAAAAAACATGGTGTGTAAGCACGGTCCCTTTTCTCAAGACCGCAACCTCTTTGACTACAAACTTTTCACCAACAATGAACCCCTGTAGATCCACGAATGTTGGTACGTCCGACATAGTTACGATCTCGTGAACGACTGATAAAAAAATGAATTTACTCGAATTATATATCTATATTCCACTGCAAGATCATGAATAATAAAGCAGCCTCTTTAACCGCAAACTTGAAATGAATTTACTGTCGCTACAGAATCTTGCGCACAATATTAGTCTGCGAATTATATATGTATTCCACTGCAAGATCATGAATAATAAAGCAGCCTCTTTAACCACAAACTTCTTTCCGCAACGATAAATCCTTATAAAATCAGTGAATGTCAGTACATCTCATGAGCAAATGATAAATAAATTTACTGTCGCTACACAATCTTGCGCACGATGTTAGTCAGCGGATTATATTCCACCACACGGTCGTGAATAATAAGACAGTAGACCGTTGTATTAGGTTCTATATTACGTTTACACTCAAACTCTATACGAACATCCACGGTCGCGCTTTTTATCGATTCGTTCTGTCGTGAACAATCCATCACCACGAACGGGCCCCATTCCTTGAACAGGGTCAGCGTGAGGAGTACCTCATCGCTTTCGCTTCCATAATAAGACTTTCGAAATTTCCCATACATGTCATACAGTATAGCGATTCTACGATTATCAAAATCTAAATTCATATCGTCGTAGGGATAAAAATCAGAATTGAGATACAACTTAACATTCGTAAGATTGCCGCTGTCAAAAGCGGAGGCATTTTTAAATATGTTGTTAATTCTTCCAGTTTGCAGCGCGAAAATAACGTATCTCGGCTTCTCCAGCTGCGTCGCGGCTTTCACGGCCCACGAATGCTTGACCGTGGTCTGCAGCAGAGGGTACTCATACAGATCCCACGAGCGAAAACCCATGCTCAGATAACGTCCGCTCTCCAACGTTCGCAAAAGGGACAATTTATTTACATCGTTCAACATCACGTGTGGCATTCTCCATTGCAGCTTCGACAAAGTGATCTTTGGATCCTTGTTATGATCCGGCGTCGTCACGATGCAATTGGCGTCATTCCGCGAACGTATGAGAATAAGTTCGTGTCGCGCGTTTATCACCACGCGCCTATAATCCTCGAAAAAACCGAGAAGCGTGTCAAGAGGTACGCAAAAGTTGAACTCGCCAATTTTGGGCCTCGGTCCAAGGTTCCATCCAGCGTTCTGCAGTTTTTTGCCTCTCTCGGCGGTCAGCGACACGAAGTTCTTAATTGAGCTCGTTATTCCGACGTTTCTGTTCCTGTCAATCTCGACGCCATTGAGCTCATATCGAATCTCATCGAACATAAACGCCACGCAGTTGTTATCCATTCGCGTCTCCGAGGTAATTTCCGCAATATCGTCGGAAAGCGTCCCCTCAACGTAGAGAAAACTCTCGCAGGGTAACGTGTACAGATCCTGCTGTTGTATCGGTATGCGTATCTCGTCGCTGTATCCGAGCGTGGTGTTGGCGTACGGATTATACGTGTGAGTTTCAATCTTGACAATGCGCTCGTCGAAAATTGGCTCACCACCGATGCTCAGGATGTCAACCATGACGATTGTTTCGCACAGCGAAACCCAAGGATCGCAGAAAAGCAACGTTCTCTACGCTTAGCTCGTTCCTCCTCCTTTTCCACCACCTCGTTCTCTCGCTCCGCGCGTCAAACGATAACGTTGGTGGCTCAACGACAGCGATAGCAGATGCGCTCTTACTTTCTCTCGCGGACGACTCGTTCAGAACGAGCATCTTTCACACACCCATATATCTAACCTCTGCGTTGCACATGCAGTCGAAGAGTTATCTCCTCGCCACGAAAATCGATCGGTCGCCCGTTCTGATCCACCACGCGCACCGTTATGTCAGTAACACTCCGCGCGATGATCGGGAGATAAATGATCTGCGTCGGCGTCTCCGACAGTTTATATCCCGGTGGAACGTTCGGCGCAAATTCGTGTATCGTGTGCACCAGCATACCGTTGCTGTAAGCCCCCATGGTAAGATTGCATTCCACGCGAATGATGTTTACGTCCATTATCTTCGTCGGCTCGTCGGACGCGTACCACCTGTTCGGCTTGAGTACGCGATTCGTCGAAAAACCCAGCAGAGAACCGATGTTGTTCGGTTTGGTAAAGTTTACTCTGTAGGCGCACTTAATCTCACTTCTCATGGTGTTCTCGTTGGCGCGAAGAATTATCGAACGTTCATCCCCCTTCTCTTCCTCGTTATCATATATGTAATCCTGGTCGTCGTCATCCACGCTCGGGTACACGTCGTGCGTAACCGTCGACGGTTCCGCACCGATAAACACCTGTCGCTTGCGGAGAATAGCGGCTCTCAGATATCTGCCTATGGCACGCAGTTCATACGATCCCTCGGGAATCGTAATTGTCTCGTCGTTTTGGTCGAAATAAAATTTATTGTTCGTAGAGTTAACGTTCGGTATCGTGTTGTACGTCTCGAAATTCGCGAGACCCAGCTCGTAATCACCGTCGCTCAGATCCAGAGCGGGAAAGTAGCTCGCCGCGAGAACGCTGCTTCTCCCGGTCAACGTAAGTGTCAATGACATGACAATGAACGATCGCTTATTCAGGAAAATCGTCTCCAATCGATCTCTCGAAGAAACCGCAGACACAGCTGACCGCAGATACTTCGATCGAACGTCTGATACGAACGATAGTTGTACGCGATATTCACCTCGCTTCCGAGATATCGCACAAGTTCCCGCGGTGGACGAAGGTTACCAAAACCGTCGAAGTAAATCGCATTATTTCCTCTCTTGGCGTAGGCGACCCAGTGCGTGCCCGGACCAGCGGCGTTGTCGAGATTTACAATACCGCTCTCATCGTTACGCACTCTCGTTGGCAGCGCGTCACGCATAAACACGCCTCTGAAGAAGGGTATGCGCAAACGGCGCGCAGAGCGACTCAATTGCTCGTTCGTCGTAAGACCAGACAACGGTAGATCAAGTGCGGTTAGCGTTTCCTTCCACGAGATTTTTTTTTTTACATCTTAACGACGACGGTTTTCTTCTGATCGTCCTCGCGCCGCCACCGCTACGTTTATACGGCGTGAGATACAATCCACGACCTTCTGTCGCTCGATTGTGACGCTGCAATTCCTCAAGTTGACGTCGAGCAGCCTTGCTGTCGTTCACCGCTTTCGCTACACCGGCCGCTCCACCGATCAGAGATCCGAGCGCTCCCAGCATCGGTAAAAGTGGTAAAAAGCCTCCGCGTTTCGCCGCGGGAAGTACCCTCCTCCTTCTCGTCGTCGTGGTCCTCGTCCTCCTTTTCCTCGTTCCTCGTGCGCTCATACCCATACCTAACCTTGTTTTTACTTTCATGGCAGCCCATATGGCGGTCGCAGCTGCTTTCTCGCCAAGAGTCGAATCACTCGCTGTTACGCGCTTGCGCGCTCTCTCAGCGAGCGCTAGATCAGCAGAGTGTCGATCAACGAGATCGTTGCTTCACGAATAAGCGATGTCGTGCTCGCGACACGCCGCGTCCAACGGATTTACACCTCGATCTCCGCGCGCTAACCGCTTCGCGAGACGAGTACCGGGTCCGCAGAACTGATAACCGGGTAGGGGAGACCGGGGCACCATGGGCCACAAAAATTCAAACTCTAAAAAGTACTTTTAAATATAAGACTTTTTGTCTCATTTTTTTTTAATAGTTAAAGCAATATGTATATTTTAAAATTTAGTTGGTGTATTTGGTAAATATTTATTAGTTTTTAAGAAAAAAATTGAAACATATTTTTTGAGAAATGACCCAAGGTGCCCCATACCCGGGGCACCATGGGTCTGTCACTGGGGCACTATGGGTCACACACAAAAATTAGGTTTATTCATTCAAGAAGTAATGAAAAGTTACAAAATTTGAAAAGGAATTTTATTTTACATTTTCTTATCACACTGTTCAGGATTGGGCAAAACAAACAAGATGACAGATCGACTCACTACTGAAATATTATATTCTAAAAAAAAAAACTAAATTCTGACATGTTTTCTTTGATCAAAAATAACATTTTACAAACAAGAGACAAATATTACTTCATAATCTTTTCTTTATCTAATTAATTAATAACTCTTTATTAATAATAACTAATAACTCTTAGGACTTCCTTTTATTTCTTTATTGGTTTTCTTTTCCGTGTCTTCTTTCCCTTTTCTTCTTGTTTTTTCTTTCTTTGTGAATGTAAAATAACTATTTTGTACTGCCTCGTTTTATCATAAATAAGTTAGTGTGCGACCCATGGTGCCCCAGCATTGGGTGGCCCATCGTGCCCCAAGTGCACTTAATGTAGAAAACGGTGAAACGTAATCGAAAAAATAAATGATGCGTGATTATCTATAGTGCAATAAAATGACAAAAGATGCTAGAAAGTTGCATCTGATTTTTATTTACGTCTATATTCTACTACAAAAGCAATATTAAAACATTTCTAGATGTTTAACAAATTACTTACGCATCACAAAAACCATTTATGTCGCGTGCTTCTCGAGACAACGGACTTTGATCACTGCCATCTAGATACGAAGTATAGACAACAAAGTAACTGTCACATGATATCAGTTTTATCAACCTAAACATTCTGGATTAACCTAAACAGTCAATGACCCATGGCACCCCGTGGCTCATGGTGCCCCGGTCTCCCCTACATGTAGCTCGAAAGGAAGAGCATTTATCGTCTTGTTTAACAGTCCACCGCCGATACCGCTACTGTGCGTTGCGCGCGACATCCAACGCAATCCTTGATGAGTGGCGGTGGACCGTCTATGTGTGACTGATGCCACGGTCGATTGTAATGTTCCAGGCACACGCGGCAACTCTGCACCTCGGGATCCGCTCTCAGATGATTCGGTAGTTTGCTCCACAGTCGTTCAACACAATCGGGAAAGTCGCGCAGCAGAACGATCTTCGGCAAGTACTGCAACTGTTCGGCGGTCAGTTGGAAAATATCGTGCTTATCCGTCAACAGGATAAACATCGCGATTGCCGCGCGAATCGATCGACAATTCGCGGTACAAGTGTAAAAAAAAACAGGTGTGCACGCACGCGCGCGATACGGACAAATGAGATTCGTACGACAGCCGCTGACAATAGGAGTGTCAAATCTCGACCGCAAAACGCGAGTGACATCGAGCGGAGCGGTTCGAGAAGCGCAACGACACGGCCCGCTGTTACCGAGCGCGATACGCTGCATCATTTGTGGCCCCTCCAATTGCGGCAAGACGAACGTTCTAATGAGTTTGCTAGAGAGTCCACACGGGGTGCGTTTCGAGAACGTGTACGTGTACTCGAAATCCTTGCAGCAGCCAAAGTATCGATATCTCGAAAAGCTACTCGAATCGATAGACGAGATCGGTTATCATGCGTTCACCGAAAATCGTGATGTCCTACCACCGAACGAGGCCCTACCCGATTCGATATTCGTGTTCGACAACGTGATCTGCGACCGACAGGACGCGATCAAAGAATACTTTGCAATGGGTCGACATTCGGATGTCGATTGTTTCTATCTCTGTCAGACGTACGCCAAGATACCGAAACATCTCATACGCGACAACGCAAATCTGCTAATCCTATTCAGACAGGACGGTACCAATTTGAAACACGTGTACAACGATCACGTGAACACCGATATGCCGTATGAAGAATTTTGCGCATTATGTCGCGAATGTTGGCAACGCAAATATGGCTTCCTGGTAATAGACAAAGATAGCGCGCTACGAAACGGCAGATACAGACGTGGCTTCAACGAATTCGCCGTGCTGTAAATCAATCAGTCGGTAACAATGAGCAACGCAAAAATAACCTCAAAGGACACCGCCGAGCGGGAGAGAACCGCGAAAGAGATCGCCAAGACGCGCGGCTCGATTCGCAGAAAATACAGAGCGCTGAAAACCGGCAAGATAGAGAGCGATATCGCTCTCGAAAGGCAATTCAAGCCGATCATCGATCCGCTGAAGCAGATCGCCGAACGGGGAGGCGAGCCCGAGGCCGACGAAGACTCAAAAGGTATCGTCGTTAAGAAGAAGCACGAGGATAGTGACGACAATGGAGAAATCGCGCGGGAAACTAAGCCTAAAAAGAAACGATCGAGCACCACGTCAGACATGCTCGCGATTCGTTCCACGCCTCTGGAACCGCGAAGGTTGTCGAGCATCGCTTCGGACACGCTCGCGATTCGATCCAGCACGCCTCTGGAACCGCGAAAGTTGTCGCTGAGGGAGGAAGACGTCTTCCAGTCGCCGCAACCTTCTCTCGAAACTTCCATCAGAGAGGCTCTGCAAACGCCGGAGGGACGCGAGGATTTGCGAAAGAGTAATTTAGGACCCTTGGGAAAGAAATACGTGGACGCTCTTTTCTTCGGCGGGGACACGATCGATCACGTTTACGGCGTGTACTTCACGAACGATGGCCCGATGCTCGGCGACAAACGGTTCGAAATGCTCGCGAACGATTCCGTAATCGTGGACGGAGTGACATACAAAGGCACGCCCGGCTTGTACGAATTGATCTTCAAGAGACACCCCGATGACGCAATCTACACCAAGGATGACCTACACAAATATAGAAGTCTACTGGTGGCGACGAACGCTCATAAACGCGGTCATAAAGCTGAGAATCCTATCAAGGGTAACAAGGGGCACAAGTACGTAGACATCATCGCTCCACTCGTGACCCGCGCCAGAATCGGCAGCACTAGAAAGGGCGCCGGCGTGACCAATCTACCGTCGACCATGAGATTGAATCACAACAAGATAGATTACGTTCATTGGGACGATCCCAACGAATTGGTAAATCGTCTTCGTTTGCTCGACGCCTCGCATCGAGCTGGCAACACCGCTCATGACAATGAGATCGTATCGATAATCGAGGAGCTTCGCGAAGCGGGATTGGTTATAAATTGAAGCACCACGTCGAACACAACGGCAGTGCGATATCGTCTTCGTTTGCTCGACGCCTCGCATCGAGCTGGCAACACCGCTCACGACAATGAGATTGTATCGATAATCGAGAAGCTTCGCGAAGCGGGATTGGTTATAAATTGAAGCGCCATGTCTAACACAACGGCAGTACAATTTTCGATGTCGGTGAACAAGTTTGGAATGTCTCTGGATAAAAACGACGGAAAGTCGCGATCATCGTCAATCGGATCTCTACGAAGCTACGTGCGCGACAGAGCGCTCTGTCTGAACGACGATTCCTACGACGCGAGGGAGCGCAAGATACGACGTCTAACCGCACCGGAGGTCGACACCGACGCGACGAACAGGAGCTACGTCGAGCTGGCGCTTTGAGATCTGCGAAACGATATCGAAAAGTTTCGCGAGAACACCGCGAGCTCGCTCTCAACGGTGAAAAACGAAATGGATAAAGCCGTGACCGACAAACTGAACGAATTACGAGATACATTACAAAAATTTCAAAACGACGTCAGAGAATTGAGTGAAAAAACGGTGACGCAAGAATTATTCGACGAGACGGTGAAAAAAATTAAAGACGGCCTTCGCAAGCAAGCGGAGGACATTCGCAAGCTAACGGAGGACATTCGCAACGCCCGCGAGTTCAAAAAGGTGACGAGCGATCGCTAAGTGGAACAGGCAAGACTAAACGAAATTGTCGGTCTTCTCGACTCTGGCAAGAAGAGCTCTTCCTCCTCGACGTAGAGCGTGATAATGAGCGTCGAGAAACGAAAACTCGTGAAGGAACTGCACGCGCCGGCTCGAAAAAACTTTCCGCGGCGTCGCGTCGTAGTGCGCGGCTATGACGATCTGTGGCAGGCCGACGTGGTGGAGATGCGTCCCTACGCGCGGCAAAACAAAGGCTACAACTACATATTGACGGTCATCGACGTGCTGAGCAAATACGCATGGGCGTTACCGCTCAAGAGTAAGAGTGGAAAGGAGATGGCCGCGGCGCTGTCCAAGATATTTCGCGAGAGCACGCGATTCCCGAACAATCTGCAAACGGACGAAGGAAAGGAGTTCTACAACACCGACGTACGTGAGATTCTAAAAAAACGCGACGTCAATCATTACTCAACGTACTCAGTGCTGAAAGCGTCAGTAGTGGAGAGATTCAATCGCACACTCAAAGAGAACATGTGGAAACTCTTCACGCTTAACGGAACGTACGAATGGGTCAACGCGTTACCGAGTCTGCTGTCGAATTACAACCACCATCGACATCGAACGATCGGAATGCGACCAGTGGACGTGACACCCGCTGTCGCCGAGAGACTTCTATCCACGGTGTACAGTCGCACGAAGATCGCCGGCCCGGCGAAATTCAAAGTAAACGATCCGGTACGCATAAGCAAATTCAAGACGATATTCGAGAAGGGCTACACTCCAAACTGGACCACCGAGATCTTCCGCGTCGCCAAGGTACAACGGACTAATCCTGTGACGTATCTGCTAAAGGATTACCGTGGAGAAACGATAGCCGGAGGATTCTACGAGTACGAGTTGCTCCGAGTGTCCAATCCCGATGTCTACCTCGTGGAAAAAGTGCTGCGAAAACGGGGTGACCAAGTGTACGTGAAATGGTTGGGAATGGACAGTTCGCACAATTCCTGGATAAATAAGACAGCTGTATTATAATATATTTTATACTGTTATATATTTTTTTTATAGAAATAAAATCGTGTTCATATTGCGATATACAAATATTTCTTTTCTCTCTCTCACTTGCGCCGATATATTATACATGCATTTCTTCGAAACTGATCCTGCCTTTATGTAATAAGCGCAAGAAACAATACCGCACTCCATTTATTCTTACATTATGTTAATGTTATATAAATCTTTTTTTGGCAAAAATTCTACAATTCTATAAAATGTCACATTTATGAAAAAAATATAATGTACATTCTGTTGATTCGACTGTTGTTACACGCGAGACAACGAGACAAAATAACCCCTTGGAAACATAAAACCATCTCACTAGGGTACAAAAGTCGATTGTGAAAAAACAAATTTTGTTACAAAAGACGTTTGTACCCCAGGAAGATGATTTTATTAAAATTTATTGAAACAAATTAGACTCGGGAAACATTTACCAAAGAAAAAAATAAAAAAAAGTTCCTAATTTGATGTAATCACAAAGCCATGGGGATTGAGCGAATTGCAATACGTCATGTATCTTTTGTAACGCGAAGACCATGACGCATACAATTTTTGAAAATTGCGATAGTGTATGACGTAACGCTTCTTATCGTACACAGTCGCGTGGAACTTGACGAAAAAACAAATAAAAGAAAATAAAAAAATTCATGATTGAAGATGAAAGCTACACCACGCTTTATCTAAAAAAAAAAAAACCTTCTTTGGTTCTTTGTCTTCCGAGCCTATTTCAACATTTTTGTTACAATACATTTTTTTCTATATTACAATTCATTAAAAAACAGCGTAGTTCTTCCCCATATATTTTAAATATTATTTACCGCCACTAAGGCAGCGTAGTTCTTCCACCAAGAATTAATTTAAAAAAATATAATGTGATAAAGAGAAAAAACGAAAAGAAATTAATAAAAAATCTAATGTGATAATAAAACAAACAATGGAAATATATATTATATGTATATAAAAAAAATTAAAAAAAACACCGTAGTTCTTCCCCATATATTTTAAATATTATTTACCACCATTAAGGCAGCGTAATTCTTCCACCAAGGATTAAATAAAAAAAAATATAATATTATAAAGAGAAAAAAACAAAAAAGAAATTAATAAAAAATCTAATGTGATAATAGAACAAACACTGAAAATATATATTATATGTATATAAAAAAGTATCTCGCGCGTTTATTCTTTGCGCGATCCCCCTCCATTTTCCCTCACTGATATTCCGTAATGGCCCCACGGTAGGGTGTCGAAGGAATCGGACTTTACGCATCGTTTATCGTCGTAAGGACTAAGAGCTAGCTTCAACTCGGACACGGTGTACACCTCGTGCAGCTTCGAGCGCAAGCACGACTGACGTCGCGACTGCTCCGTCACGTTGAACAGACACTGCTTGTAATCGTCGAACGTTATCATTCTCGCAACCACGTTCCTCTTTACACCCTTTATCCTCTTAATGTCGTCTTTACCAATCACCTTCAGAGCGTACATCTTTGCTCTGAGCCCTACGAACTCAGTCATTATCGCACCGTTGTTTTCATCTTTCATCAGACCGGGTATTTTCTTGTTCGCGCGCGGCATACCGTACGCATTGCCCTCGGGATAGTCACTCGTATCAAATCTCGCGATATCGCGCCTGATATTCTCGTACGCATCGTCGCATTCTAGGTGATATATCAAGCTATCGGTGTCCGTGTACATTAGTTTACACCTATCGCGATACAACGGTACCATGTAATTGTAATGAAAATCATACACGAGCATCTTAGATATCTCTAGAATGCACATACCCACGTAGATCGGCTTGTTGTATTTCACCTCGAGCCTGCGTAGCTCGACGGCCATCAAATCCTCCGAGAAAACGCTTCTACTGTGAAAATTCGGCTTAGCGATCATTGCCTCAGCGCCGTATACCCCGTCCCAGCGCGTGACGAGACGCACATCGACATGCTCGCGCACGTTCTCCATTGTTTTCCCGAATACCGCGTTGTTCATCAATTTGTACATATTTCTCTCAAACTCGTTATTCGCGAGAGTTCTAAATCCCGTGTTAAGCTCTATATAACTGCTAAGCCACCGAGATTGCGCGAATCGCAACACACGATAAATCTTCGTTACGCGCAACCCGTATTGCACGCATTGCTGCAAATTTCGATAATGCACCACGTAACGCGACTTGTCATAGAGAGTGGCCAGAAGTTTATCGTACCGTTTTTCTGGAGGCTTTTCTCGCGTCGGGCAGAACGGAAGATCCGCGTGGGCGTCGTGGAGCTCCCGCGGATACGCGAGGTCAACCTCTAGGATGTAACCGATAGACGAGTCCGACGTCACGGACATAACGTTAAAGCTCTCGGGATCGTCAAGCCATCGAAAGTCCGCGTAGGGTAAGGGCTCGCACATCGCCCAGCCGTACAGATTGTTCACGTCGAAATACATGAGGTACGTCGACGGTTCTGACCAATCATACGACGACATGTACTGGTTGTTGGCTCGCGCGTATCTGTGCGAGCATTGGCTAAGACCGCCGCGAATACCGCGCTCCACGAACAGCAACATATCAATATCGGTAAGCAGTTCGAACCGAACACCCGTGTGCTTCAACATAGCATCCCACGTGTATCCCGGTAGAGTGTAATAGTGCGCGGGATCCAATCCGTAACTATCAACGCAGTTGTTGCGAAAATTTTCGAAAATATCTGCCAGAAGCAATACATCCGTCTTAAGATACAGGTCGCTGTACTCGCCCAGAGTATTTACGCGAAAACGACGCCAAACGTTCAACGCGTGCTCGTAATCGCTCTCGCTCGCGACGTC
The DNA here is from genome assembly GCA_035220615.1 of Leptothorax acervorum. Taxonomy (NCBI): domain Eukaryota; kingdom Metazoa; phylum Arthropoda; class Insecta; order Hymenoptera; family Formicidae; genus Leptothorax; species Leptothorax acervorum. The sequence continues at coordinate 205,342 of JASTWQ010000316.1, forward strand.
GCCGGACAGCGTACTGTAGAAGAGCACGCGCGATGGCAGCTCGGTCTCCGACAATTTATCCACGCTATCGAGATACTCGTACGGAAATACGCCCTTTCGCGTGAGCAAATCGAAATCTTCCTCGCTGATTTCCCAAAACTCAGACCGCGTAATCCTCAGCCTGGACTTGTCGAGATACGACACTAATTTCTCAAGACTGGTACCAAGAAACCTGAACGAATCCACGAATCGTAACTTAACGCGATTTCCCCAACAATCGTGCTTCGTCTCTTTGACGTTCTTCGTAAACGATATGTACGTCTCCTTGTTGATTGGCAGCAAGTCGACACGACCCTCGAAACTGTTGGCTATGTCTTTTATAATAAAATGAGCATCGTAACCCGACAGATTGTGAAAAAACACAGGAATAACAAACGAATCTTTATAATTCAAATTACAGGACAAATGTGCGGGACCTCTGTACCGACCGGTCAAATGACAGTGATCGCGCACACGATAATCATCCTGTTGAAAAAATCTGTCGCATATGTGACAACGCGTCGCGTTAAAAAATTCGCTTCTCTCTTCCGACGTGAGCTCCGCCATGATCACATTTCTAGTGAGTATCGTTCTCACACGATGCGCGATATCGTTGAGCTCATTCACGAATCACGACACGCAATCCTCGCCGCGTCGCAATCTGTACATGGATAAACTTTGATTGTACGAGCAACACAGATAATAACCGACGCTGAACGGTCTGTGATGCTGATATATATAAGTCGCGTCGTGTGTCGCTTGATGGTCCGTTTCATCCCTCTTCTCCAGCACGCATTCCAGGTCAGCGTACACCACGAAGGAGAGTCGCTCTTTCCTGATCTGATTTTGAAAAAACAGGAACTTCTCGTCGTCGCTCGGAAGAAGAATGGCGCAGTCGTTCATTTTTCCGCAGTCCACACCGTGAGCGATCAATTTCTCGCTCGTACCGAAGTAGTGCAGACAGCTGAAAGATACAAAAAAAAAACAGTAAACTCTGGTCCGTCATATTTTTTAATCTTTTTTTTTTATACATACCGATCACATATATGCTTCTTCGAATTATTACCGCTCAGCTGTGACGACACCAATCGAGAGAGATTCCTTATCCACGCGTAATGACCAACGTTATCTCCGCGTCGCGCATCCTTCAGGTACAACAAATTGACGTGACGATCTCTCTTATCGTTGGTGAGACGCAGAGGAACAATCACTTCGTTCCGCACGTTCTTCCTCTTCCTATCCGTCCTCACCTTTCCCTCGCGATTGGTGAACACGTTTACGGATATATCGTTGAGACGTTCGAATTTTGTGATCCGCCTCAGAGCCATGGGAAACTCGATTCCGTCAAAATTCAATATCGCCGAATAAGGAGGATACTCGTGCCATCTTCCCGGATTTTTCGAAACGGGATACAACGCGGCGACGATCGACCGAGCGAAACACGCGTTGTCCATCCGCTTCACGTTGACCACCGATCGCGTATATTTTATCCACGATGGAATGTCCATCCAGCATCCCGCGCACATAGGATTGCACTTGTTGATATTCACCATCAAATTTGATATACGCGACAACGCCCATCCACTGTCCCGTTCCTGAAACTCTTCGAGAGCCGTTAGAGTTACGTCCATCACGCGACTATCGTACCATTCTAGCAGATCTGACGTGGGAAGAAGCATATAGTTGTTCGTAGCGATACTCTTGACCGCGGTTTCACCACTCGTGATGACAAATTCTCCATTGAAAAGAGTGTTGACCTTAAGACAACCATGTCTCTCGAGATTGTCGCGCACATGACCGAGCACCGTGTCTCTCGCCTCCTCGAGAAACCGTCGAGGCCCGACGTGATCCTGATTTATCACCACACCGGTCAGGACGCGTCTATCGAAAGCCGTATCGATCTCCGCCCACGAAAATCCTCTCGACGCCGACGCCGACGAAGACGTGGATGGTTCATCGAGACCGGCACCCACGTGCGCTAAAAAACGTCGACACAAAAGATTCCTGACTCCCAGTAATATCGCAATTTGACAGGCCAAAGAATTGATCTCTCCAGTCAACGTCAGTCGAGATCGTGCACGACATTTCTCGCGCATTATCTCTAGAAGCGCATCACAACGTCGCGACCATGCGCGATACGAATCTACCGAGTCGACGCTCGTCTCGCGTTCGAGAAGATCGCGATACTCTTGCTTTTCACGCTCCTCCATGTTCTCTTTATCGCAACCACACGGCGTACTCGCCCTCGGGTATTTCAAATTTTAGTCTTTCACAAATATCGCGACGATACTCGACCCGACTCTTACCGTTTACCCCCCTTTTCGTGATACGTCTCGGAATTGTACGATAGTAACGCACCAATGAATAAAATTATTCAAGTTTTTTCTTTAAACCTCCACCATTTTTTCATTTTCAAACATAAATTATTTCTGGAGGTTCATGCTATAGCGACACTCATACTAATCAAGAATCTTTTTGGTTTTTTTGTTTCAGATGATTATAAAAGGAGTTACAATGTCCGCCGTGGACCAACCTTTTTTTTTTATTTGTTTGCATTGTTGTATTTTCCATTAAATAAACTTGACTAAAAATTCTACAAAAAATATGTTTTGTTGTTTAAAGCATGCCTAATAAGTACTAAAATCATTCATTTAATTATCTGCATTGGTATTGCCAAAAAAAAATTTATAAAAATAGCAAATTTTTCGAGCGTTCACAGTGAGACGACCCCTTAAGTAATGTCCTAAGATGCCAATTCGGTTATTTCATTGGCTGGATGGAGTCTTAAGACTGCCTTTGACCAGACTTAAGACGATCTTAAACACAAGATCCGACTATAAAAACCGGCCTAAAAGCGACATTCATATAGTCATCTTTTATTTCAGATTGTTACAAAATCAATTTTAGACGCGTTTTCTAGGCTACAAAGAATGTCAAAATAAACTTGGGACGAAATATAACATTGGACTGAAATATAACATTGGACTATCAATACCGACGTATAAGTTAAAAAAAAAAAATAATCTTATTATGTACACTTGTTTGAGTGTTGCAAATAATAATAAGAATAAAACATATCTTAACAAGAACAACATAGTAAAATACACGGTGCTTCAACAAACACCGAAATCGCACTTTCACCAATCTATTGCATGTTTGTCTAATTGACCGACTTCTTTAAAAGCATTAATAAATATGATACGGTCATCACACAAGTATCTCGTTCAACTTCATTTATTAGTCGACTTGAAAGCCATGGTCTTAATGCGTAACCCAAATTTCCTGAAATAAACATTTGTAGGTGTATCAATATTATATAAAATAATGTAATCATTAATCAAATCATTTATTAAAGTATTTAATTATCAATTGAAATAATATTGTAATAAATTGATATAATAAAAAAGAACAAGACAAACTACACATAGTACACAACTACGTGTACCGCTTGTTGCAGACATACAGGTCAGTCTGACAGGTCTCCCCATTCATGGAGGCGCGCATGAAGTCGTTCTTCCACCATGTCACGACGATCTGAGATTTTTGACGAACCATCTAATCTCATGAATTTGTGTTTTCTATGATACATATATTCCTACAAGAAATAAATTTCTCATAATAAAACGTTAGGTATTTGTCTCCGAATGTAGCAGATAGGTAAAGTGGTGAAACATACCTCTAGCAAATCGATCATTTTTGTCATTTGAGAATAGATCAGCACCCTATGACCTTGTTATTTTAGACGCCGTAAAAGACTATCCAGTACAGAAAGTTTTCCAGCGTCTGTCAGTAACGTTTGTTTATCTAAAATAATTTAATTTATATTTAACATTTATTAATTCATACAATCATATATTATCGTATCATTTGATTAATATAAGCTTATAGTTGAAATATATAATCTTAAATGTACCTGGTACAATGACATGCGACCATCCATTCACAGGGGCACACGCGGATAATCCACCGAGTGGCTGATAGCGCACAACGTTGACATTGTTTGGCCAACACGAATGCCCGACTTTTCTTCAGAAAATGCTCGTTCGCAACCGAGCCAAAGTAATCTTTGACCAAAGGAACCACCACATTCTTCGTGTATCTTCCAGGCACATGCTGCACAACTATTACTGACACATAAAATTGTCGCGGACTAGCTGGAACGTGCAATTATAAAATACAGATTGAATACCTTGTTCCTTGTTTCTGGATCGTTTCATTGTTGCATTAGACAAAATTGTATTAACCTTGGGATTATTATCGCAAACAAAGGCAGGAATCGTTGTTTGTTGGCAATATCGTATTATAGCCTGCCGCGGATGATGAGGGTGTTCAGGAAGCAGAGCCAATTTTGAATCTTCCGTTTGTTCCATTTTACCATTGGGTAATATCGTTTGTAACTAAATATCAAGACATATTGTATCATATTCTACAAACTTTTGAAATCTATGTGCATGTATATTATGTAATGTAAAATGTATACTTAATTTTAATAGCTCATTAGCTTTTGCTTCCTCATAGAGGAAGCTTTGTTTTCGTGAAAAAAATTTTTTTTTAGTTGCCGCTACCAATGTGTTCAGAATGTTCTAAAACGTCGAAAAATTGCATTTAAAAAAAATGTCCGTGTGTGTGTGTGTGTGTGTGCGCGCGCGCGCGGATTTGATGTCCGTGGTTGCTCTAACTTTCGCAAATATTGAGATATTGGGTTGTTTTTCTTTTTAATCGATAGAGTATCATTCAAGGCAGGTTGGTATTGAATTTGGAGATGACCGGTAAAGTTCTTTTTTAAAAAAATTTTGAATTTTTTAGAAATGTCCGTGGTTGCTCTAACTTTTGCAAATTTTGAAATATTGGGCTATTTCTAATTTTATTATATTCTTCAGTCTTTTTTACCCCTATTTCATGTACAATTCTTTAAGATTTGGTTCATTAGACTCAGATTTATAAGGCTTTTATGTATGTACGGATTCCCCGAAATTTTAAATGCCTTTAATTCAAAAACTTATCAACCAAATGTTAAAGAATTATATATGAAATAGGAGTAAAAAAGACTGAAGAATATAATAGAATTTGAAAACAATTGCCAATATAATAAAAAAGTGTATACATTAGAAACTTGCACGTTGCTTCTTCATCATTTTTTTTGTTTATATATAACTCAAGAACTGATCAACCAAATCTTAAAGAATTATATATAAAACAGGGGTAGAAAAGACTAAAGAATATAATAGAATTTGAAAAAAATTGCTAATATAATAAAAAAGTGTAAATTAGAAACTTGCACGTTGCTTCTTCATCATTTTTTTCGTTTATATACAGGGTTTATATACACGATCGTCTCAGGAGCGTGTCACTCGGAGATACATTTAAATAGTTTTTCGTACATCATGGGTGAGACGATCGTTTGTAGGCGGCCGCGCGGTCAGGGCGCCAAGGAGAACGCGAGGCGGAGTCAATTAAAAATCGGCAGAAAATGTAAAGTTTTTGCCGAGCTCTGGATTAATACATACTACGAATTCGTACAAGATTCACAAATACTTTTGCAAAGGTATTATAGCTCACTGCTTCGATTACTCATTACATTACTAATTATGGCAGATTACAATCCAGAGGAAATTGTCGACATGATAAAAATAGTCGGGTTGTACAATGACAATATGATAGCAGCGGAAAGGATGTATGCCGCAAGCTATCCCGACAGGCGACATCCAACGCGCATGACTATAAAAGCATTGCTTTGTCGGACTCAACAGGGTCATTTCAAACGTAACAGGAAGAAGACTGGCCCACAAGAAAATAAGATTCTAGTGACGCTGGCAGCAGTAGAACAAAATCCCCACATCTCGACAAGAATGATTCAAAACGAGCGTGGTATCCCACAATAAACGGTATCTCGAATATTGAGATTAGAGAAATTCCACCTCTACCACATTACTTTGACACAGAAGCTCCAAGCTGGAGACTTTCACCGTAGGCTTCAATTTTGCAACTGGGCTAGAAATAAATATCGGACGAACCCATCTTTCTTTATGCACGTTCTGTTTACAGATGAAGCAATATTTAATAACAGAGGAGAACTGAACCGACACAACTGCCGGTCTAATAACAATCCACAATGGCAGTGAAGCGTGGAGCACCAGCACCAGTGGTCGATTAATGTTTGGGATGGCATTATCGGAACCCATGTAATTGGACCTCACTATTTCGAAGGTCATTTAAATAGGGAAATTTACTTGCAATTCCTGCAAAACGAGTTGCCAAACCTCGTCGAAGACGTAAATCTCCACATACGTCGTAGGATGTGGTGGCAGCAAGATGGTGCTCCTGCCCACAGGAGTCGCTTGACCGTCACATACCTCAACGAAAAATTCCATAGAAGGTGGATTGGAATAGGTAGTCAAACCCAAGAGTGGCCACCAAGATCTCCCGATCTCACGCCTCTAGACTTTTTCCTGTGGGGTTCTGTCAAAGACAAAGTGTACGCGACACAACCTACAACTATCGCAGACATAAAATTACGAATTAAACGCGCTTTCCGAGATATCACTGACGGTACATTGCAAAGAGTTGAAAATAATTTTCGATTACGCGTGACACAATGTATCGATCAAAATGGAGGTGTGTTTGAACATTTGCGATAAGAAATTGCGTGGACGTGAGAGGCAAGATGACTCACGTGAATCAAGCACCCCAAACGTGAGAGGCAAGGGGACTCACGTGAATCAAGCACCCCAAACGTGAGAGGCAAGGGGACTCATGTGAATCAAGCACCCCAAAGGGAACAGAAACCTACTACGTCCATGCCGTTGTTCCTGGGTAACGCTAAAAGTAGGATAGTGATAGAAATTTAGAGTAGTAAGAGTTTAGCACAAAAATTAAATTCTTTTGCACGAACAATACAGGTGGAGTCATTCTGGGCTTTGTAAACTTTAAAGTTTCATATCTCTGGAACGGCTTATGCAAAAGACAATTATAGGTAGTGTTTTATAAACGTCTCGACGAAATCTACAACCTTTATCTCAAGAAAAAAATCAAGTCCCATTTAAGAAATTAGTCACCTTCAAATTTTCTTGAAAACGAAGACACCTGTAACTCGACTTGCGTCGGGATCATGTGTCCCTCTTCAAACAAAAAACTTTTGTCTGAAGTATTTTTTTCTACAATCAAAAATGAAAAAGTTTTTGGGGGTGATACATTAAAATGACACCCTGTATACAGGGTGAGTCATTTTAATCAATACAGGCAAATATTTCGAAAGATATGGAAGATACGGAAAAATGTTTTAGACAAAAGTCGGTTTGAAGGGGGACATAAGATGGTGGCAATGATTTAATCTTGGATGGTCGTTTGAAGCTCACGTGAACGTCACCTTTAGTTTCTTACATGGAACTCCCTATATTGTAGTATATTGTTTGAAAGGGCATAAAATAAGAAAAATTTTGGCGCAAACCAGAGGTCGATACATTTACCCGATCGGCAGTTATTTAAGGTCAAAATTTAGCTTTTTCAAACTTTGACCCTAAATAACTTCCGAACGGATCAATATATCGACCTTTGGTTTGCGCCAAAATTTTTCTTTTTTAATGCTTTTTTTAACGATACACTACAATATGGAGGGTTTCATTTCAAATTTTTGAGTTGCAGTTCCCTGGGACACTGAAAAATTTTAAGTAAAACCTCCATATTGTAGTATACTGTTTAAAAGGGCATAAAATAAGAAAAATTTTGGCTCAAACCAGAAGTCGATACATTGATCCGTTTGTGATTTATTTAGGGTCGAAATTTAAAAAATCAATTTTTGACCCTAAATAACTCCTGAACGGGTCAACGTATTGACTTCTGGTTTGCGCCAAAATTTGTCTTATTTTATGCCCTTTCATACGATATACTGTAATATAAGGGATTCCATGTAAGAAACTAAAGGTGACGTTCACGTGAGCTTCAAAGGACCATCCAAGATAAAATCATTGCCACCATCTTGTCCCCCTTCAAACCGTACGACTTTTGTCTGAAACATTTTTCCGTATCTTCCATATCTTTCGAGATATTTGCCTGTATTGATTAAAATGACTCACCCTGTATATAAGTTCTACAAAAGTATAACAAAAGACGTCAGACGTTATTACTGAGCATAGTCGTACAATTTTAGTTTGAATGCGTCAAGGGTAGGTGCACGACTTATGTTGGTTGGAATACTGTTCCAGAACTCTACGGCTGAGCAGATGAAAGAGCGTCTATAAAATTCTGTGCGACACTGCGGCAGAATGAGAGCGTCAGCCGATGCCCTACTATCTCGGGAGACTATATCGCATCTTCGTTCAAATCTACAAGAAGTAGCATCAAAGGTTTCAAGATTCAAGAGTTTGAAGGTAAGACAGCCGACAAAGTAGATACGCCTAGATTTAATCTTGAGCCATTGTAGCTTCTCATAGAAAGGAGTTATGTGCTCATCCCGTTTTACCTGGAAGATGAACCGAAAACAAGTATTCAAAGACCTTTGTAGACGAAGGTTGTGTTCGGTAGTGATGTCCGTGAGTGCGGTGCAACAATGATCAAACAGTAGCAGAATCAGTGTAGTTATAAGCCGTGATCTGAGATGAGGCGGTAGTAGGTGTTGGCAGAGCTTTAGCTGATGGAAAGTTGCATGAGAGGCCTGCACTTGGGCACGGTACATTTGGACACAGTTTATTTGGACACGGTCATTTGGACACGATCTATTGGACACCGTTCGTTTGAACACCGTTCATTTGGACACCGTTTATATGGACACCGTTCATTTGGACACGAAAATACGCGACCTGTGCACTTGGACACGAGAATGCGCGACCTGTTCACTTGGACACGAAAATGCGCGGCCTGTGCAGTTGGACACGAGAATACGCGACTTGTGCACTTGGACACGAGAATGCGCGACCTGTTCACTTGGACACGAAAATGCGCGGCCTGTGCAGTTGAACACGAGAATACGCGACCTGTTCACTTCGACACGAAAATGCGCGACCTGTTCACTTGGACACGAAAATGCGCGGCCTGTGCAGTTGGACACGAAAATGCGCGACCTGTTCACTTGGACACGAAAATGCGAAATAACTTTCGATGATAAATATATCGCAGCCACATGGTGTACACACACACACACACGCGCGGGGGGTGCAAGGGGGGCCTTCGGCCCCCCCTCCCGCAACCCCTCCGCCGGTAGGCAAGGTGGACCTCGCTTATTATCTCGTGCCCAACTGCACAGGCCGCGCATTTTCGTGTCCAAGTGCACAGGTCGTTCATTTTCGTGTCCAACTGCACAGGCCGCGTATTTTCGTGTCCAAGTGAACAGGTCGCGCATTTTCGTGTCCAAGTGAACAGGTCGCGTATTCTCGTGTCCAACTGCACAGACCGCGCATTCTCGTGTCCAAGTGCACAGGTCGCTCATTTTCGTGTCCAAGTGCACAAGTCGCGTATTTTCGTGTCCAAGTGAACAGGTCGCGCATTTTCGTGTCCAAGTGAACAGGTCGCGTATTCTCGTGTCCAACTGCACAGACCGCGCATTCTCGTGTCCAAGTGCACAGGTCGCTCATTTTCGTGTCCAAGTGCACAAGTCGCGTATTTTCGTGTCCAAATGAACGGTGTCCATATAAACGGTGTCCAAATGAACGGTGTCCAAACGAACGGTGTCCAATAGATCGTGTCCAAATGACCGTGTCCAATTGAACGGTGTCCAAATGCACCTCTCCCGAGTTGCACTGGCTTTGGCTGATGTTTTAGTTACATGTTTCTCCCAAGAAAGTGAGCTCGCAATATGGACACCCAGGTACTGCACTGTGTCGCAGTAGGGAACAGCTGCATCGTTGATGAAGATTCTAGGTAATTCATCCAAGTTCAATCCATTGATGAATCTAGAGGTGCACATGATCATGGCCTTGGTCTTGCTAGGATTAAAAGATAGCTTGTTAGTTGTAGCCCAGTGCGTGATGCTAGTAATGTCCTCGTTTATTCTGAGAATAGCTTCAGTTAGATTTTTAAGCTCAGTGTGTAGATCAATTACCAGATCATCAGCGTAGAAATGGTATTTACAGTGATTAAGGACTCTGCCGAAACCAATCAAGTAGAGGACAAATAAAAGAGGTCCCAATACTGAGCCTTGAGGCACACCGGTGAACACTAGACGCTCTGACGACGTCTTCCTCGTTTCAGGATCACGCACAGAGAGAGAGAGAAAGGAAGAGAGGGAGAGAGGAAGAGAGGGACTGATTGATTGATTGATTTTTATTTATGCCATAGTCAAGACTTTAGGCAAGTAATGAATAATACAAAGATACACATGATGTAAACAAGAGCGAAATATAAAAGACAGAAGTTGATGTGAGTTTGAACTAAGAAAGATACAAGACGCAGTGTTATAGCTACCAATAAAGCAGTAAGTAAAAATGGAAACAATGAAAATAGTAACGTCTAATATCGCAAAAAAATAATAATATTATATTGGAAAGTATATTGGAAAGTATAAATTATCTGAAATACTGCTGAAGAATTATGTATCAACGAAAATTCCGTCGTTGTGCTCTCTCAAACAAAAAGAACATATAATGCAACCACGTGAACTGGAACTGTGTAGAACATTCTTAAGCCTGAAGCGATTACCATGTTAAACATTAAGTGAAAAAGCTTATCGTAATATTATAATCATTAACTTAATATTTCGTATAGTGGCGAATAAGAGAGGCTCGCATGTGCCGTCACGAATGTCAAGAATAACAAGATCATCGGAAATATGTTAGTGAAGCCAAGTCTCAGAAATTGAGATAATGTGAAGAAATTTAGACGCTAAGAAGGCCTGAATTGACTCAAGATGAGCAGGAAGAGAGTTAGCATTAAAGTGAGCAACCGCCAGACAACCGACCAAAGCAGAAGGAACACGGCCAACATCTGCCTCAGGTCATTGAAGCCCTGCTAGATTAGCCTTAGAAGCAACCAATATGGGCGGCTGACCATGGTTCTTACGGACAAAAATCCTGCCGTCCGCGCTCCACACATGCTTGAAGGACAATTGCCTAGCCCTAGCTCGAGTTTGACGCAACAAATTGTAAGCAGCAGAAGGAAGAAGCTCGTTTACATAAATATGTCCGGGGATATCCCTTGAGAAAACCTCGCTAACAGTAAGTCGGCGTTTACGGCGCAAAACCCTAAGAATATAGTCGCGGATCTCTCGCGACTTAAGTACGACTATGACAGATCTTCTACGGCCAGCAGTGTCGGCCTGAAAATCGGAGGCAGAAACGGAGCCAGGCGCCACATCACATGCCGCGGACGCACCACTCCCCCCCACATCACGGCTCTCGAGAACATCGGAAGACAGCTGCGAAATGCCGAGCGCACAAAAAACGCTGGTGACAAGCTCTGCGGATGTATCAATTAAAAAACATGGAATTCCAGAAATTATAATGTCCGACGTTCGCGAGACACGAGGTGTAGGAGACGACTCACAATCCGGATGCTGAGAGCCAAATAAATGCACGCCACGAGCCTCCAACGCCACAATCTTCTCATCGTGATTTAATACAATTTTTAAAACCTCAGGTATTTGATCTAATTGGCCAGTTAACTGATTAAGTTTGATATTAATTTCACTATTGGTTCGTCGCTGAGTTTCGACAAAAGCAGAAAGTTCACTATTAGTTCGCTGCTGAGCTTTGAGAGAAGCAGAAAGTTCACTGTTTGTTCGCTGCTGGGCTTCAACGAAAGCGGAAAATCTTGCATCCGACGCTTTTAACTGCTCAATTAATTGGAGCAAAAGCACATTGGTTGTGGCGTCAATCTGTGATTGCGGTTGAGTGCCAGTGCTCACAGGAGTAGCTATGTCAGCAAAAACAAATAACCGCGTGGTATTTTCCACCTCTGGTGTAAGACGTGTCCTTAATGAAGCAGCCAATGATTTACAGCAATCGTCCGCGTACTTAGTACGAGAATATGGCTTGACACAACCAGGATGAAACAATCTCCTGCACTCGCACTCAACTGATGTAGTCGCAATCGATTTATTGCACTTGGCACACTGCCCGTCATTAATTCGCTGGGTCGTGCAGTAGCTCTCGCTGGGTCGTGCAGTAGCCCTGACTTATCGGTCTGGGTCGATAAGATCGATAATGATAAAATTGATAAATTTAACGCGCGCGCACTTTGGAAAGACTAGAGTAGGGATTCTTCTTTTCAGAACTACCAAACGGTTTTTTTCAGAACCATCAAATTTTTCGATGAAAGAACACATAGATACGCATAATTTTCTTTTCAATAAAAAAAAATAATAGAAAAGAAATAAAGAATACCTTGTTTTTAATTTTCATAAATGACCTGTTAATTTATCTTTTTCCGTCTTCTTATACATATTTTTTTCTATTGTTGTTTATACCTGTTTAGAAAAATATAAAGGTCAAAACACAACATGTTACGAAATATATATCTTTACAGATAAATATAAAGATCGATACAAACCTAATAACATGACGAAGATATAATTCATGTATTTCTAAATTAAAGAAAGAAGAAAGAAAGGTGGCACAAATAAAGAATCAGTTATTTATTTTTTAAATTGTTCTACATTACTGCTAATGTGTCTCTTCCGACGTGCGCCTTTCCTAGAATCCCTACTCTAGCCTTTCCAAAGTGCGCGCGCGTTAAATTTATCAATTTTATCATTATCGATCTTATCGACCCAGGCCGATCAGGACTACTGCACGACCCAGCGAGAGCTACTGCACGACCCAGCGAATTAATGACGGGCAGTGTACACACACGCTGCATGAATTATCCGTTAACCACAGCAGAGAGTAGAACCAAAGAATGCAGTACTACAGTCCGGCAGGTAACAGATGGTAGTACGTCTCGGAGTCCACAGTTGTCGCCACAAGCATGAATCAGATGGTAACATATGCAGAACTTCAGGCACAAGAGATAGTACAGTGCAGAGAAGAGAAGAGCAGGAGCATGCGCAGCAAAAGTCCATGTCAATCCCAAGATCAGGCAAGAGTGAGGTTAGAATCAGAAGTGATATTTCAATTCAAGATATCCGGTGCAGTAGTTGCAAGGAAAGAAAGATAATATATCAGTCTTGACAAGCAACAAGAAGACCTGCTTAAGCCTGCAACAGAACAGCCCGAAGGCAGCTTACGGCAGAGATAGAGTTCGCCGAATACAAGAGCAGGGAAACACAGCAACATGCGATACTCACCGAGGGAGAGAGGGATTTTATTTTATTTTATTTTATTTTATTAATATGCCCAAACATCAGTTAAAGATACAAAATAGCCAAGAAACATATAATGCAAAAGATACAAAATAGCCAAGAAACATATAATGCAACGTAATAGTAGCTAGAATAAAGCAATATAAGAAAGAGGCAAGAACAAATATATTGCATCCTAATGTAATACTTAAAACTAATATTTACAACTAAAGAAAAAAGAAAAGCAAACACAAAAAGATAACTTAGTATAAAGCTTAAGAACTAATTATACGCAACGCAAAATAAACTTAGATAATTATTTATAAACGCAGCAACTATTATCCGACCAAACAATGATCATACTGCACCAATAGAACACACAGAAGGAGGCCAAGAGATTCAGATCAAACAGATTCAGATGCAAGTAAAAACAAGCGGAGACGGTTGTAAAGGATGCCATAGAAGATGCTGATATTATGTTATTAGGAAGAGTATGCCAAAAACGTATTGAAGAAAGACGAAAGGAGTGCATGTACATAGTAGTTCTACAAGACGGAATATGAAAATTTTGTGATGAGGTGACAAGGCGGTCAGATCTCCTTAGCGATGGGTTAGGAAGAGTGAGCGATGGGTCAGGAAGAGAGAGATACAGTAATAGGCGGTAGGAGACTAAAATCAATGACTTTAACATAAGTCTGACTACCATAAATAAGCACCTTTGATTTAGCAGGATTCATTTTAAGACCGTTAGACTCATCATAATTAAAAATAGCATTCGCATCTCTAGAAATTAACTCTAAACCACGATGAATGTCGGCCGGTGAGCACGAAAGATAAATTTGAATGTCATCGGCAAACATCATGTGAAATGCATACAGCAAGATACTACCAATATCATTGATAAAAAGAGAGACTAAAAGTGGGCCAAGCACGGAACCCTGAGGGACACCAGATGACGTAGATAGCCAATCAGAAAGATTACCAGTATCATCAACCGCAGCCTGAGGACGACCAGTTAGGTATGAAAAAATTCAGGTAAGAACAGCATCAGAGAAACCGATCTTCTTAAGCTTAATGAGTAAACGAAGATGTGGAACTGTATCAAACGCCTTACTAAAATCAAAGAGGATCATGATTGTGATATATCTATTGTTAATCCATTCTTTGATATCCTCACAAATACGTAGTAGTGCTGACTGAGTGTTATGATACGGTCGATACGCAGACTGTCTAGGATTTAAGAGATTATGTTCAATTAATCTGTGAGGCAACAATCCTTTCAAGTATTTTAGAAAGTTCAGGCAGATTGGCTATCGGTCTCGTATGAAACGGGGATAATGGGATTCGAATCTTCGAGAGAGGGCGGATAAGCGCTCGCGTCGTAAAATAATATTTTGAAAAAATTTATTTAAAAATTATTTTGTGGGTTTTAATAAAGTACGCCTGTATTGATTTATTTTACGTTAATTCTTTCTATTTTATTTAATTATGTTAACTTCTTTCTTTTCTAAACACCTAAGATTTTATAACGATTTTTAAGAAAGAGTCTGGAGAGTGTCTAGACTTGTGTCAGAATTGAATAAATAATCGGTATTAATAATTTTATCGACAAATTTAATCAAAAGTTGGAACAAAAATGATTTCATCGATTTGATCAATTTTCATCGCGGAGATTTATTACCATCATATGAATTAACCAAATAAATATGACATAATAACACATATCATGGATATATTGAATTATTGATTAAATAATTTATTACGGACAAACAAAAATAGTTTCTTAATAAAACATTTGAATTTCTTTACAATAATTTCACATTACTCAAAGGCATTCGATTCATGAAAGCACCTTTATCATTGGCCATGTTACCATCCCTGAGCGCGCGAAAATTTAACCTTCTCATTCGTTATCTTTAAACTTCTCTCATTTGAAAACTATTATAGCCCCGGCATTTTCGTATTAGAATTTTTGTCTTAAAATGTTACAAAGTATTTGTCATTAAAATATTTATCGCCAGTTTAGGTACACCCTGTATAGCTTAGATATTTCTGCACAAATATCTTTAATTAAAATGATTTACAATTGATAACGGTCTTGATTTCTTTGTACACTTCCCGAGATTATTCTAAGTTTAACAATTAGTAAAAGTGACCGCACGTATGTTACAAAATCTCTCGACAGACTGCCCGCTCGATCTTCCGAATCGGCGGTATTTATCATATCGGGCCGACGTTCTGTTGCTAACTCGGGGGCTCCCGAGTTAGCGTTGACTTCTCGTCGTCAGCGCTCTGCGCTGACCTTCGCATCAGCGCTTTCGGTCAACCTGAGGTTGAACGCTCTGGGTTCCGGTGTCGGTTTGCATCGGATGATCGTCGTCCGATGCAATCGTCAGGTTTTTGGCGGATTTCATATTCGACTTCCGTTGCTAGGTTCGGATTACTTATAGGTTACATAATTAATACTTATTGCGTTGTGCGCTCACAACATCCCTTCCCCCGCGGAAAAAGAAAAACTGAGGAACACGAAGTTTTTCGTTATAATCTCTGCGTGTATTTCTTTTTCCTGAGGGGTTACAATCTAAATTTTCTTATTTCTGATTTGTACGCCACGGTTTCATCCTTTAAATCTTTAATGGTTTCTTCTTTTCTTTATTATGTAAATGATTACAATTATAGTGCCTATTACGATTATAGTTATGGTCGCAGAGCCTACGGGATATACAATGTTCTTGTTCGCAAAAATACTTGGTTGGTTATTTTCCACTTCTTTTCTGATTTCATCTAAACTTAAACTTAATTTTATTAATTCCGACGGGTCTCCGATTATCGGTTCTAAGTTTAATTCTCTTTCGGACTCTAATTTGTTGTTTATAATTATACTCTTTTCTATGGTATTAGTTATGTTGAATTCCGGCAAATACATTTGTACATATTTAGTATCAATATGGTTTTTTGTTTCTATAGTTATATCTGGTGTAGTTAATTTACAGTTATTGCGCAATGTTATTTTTCCCGTCCTTTCTATTTTAATTTTATTTTCTGGGAATTCGTTACATTGAATTATTATTTCTGATGTTTTTGGAGTGGAATATAACCATGTTTGAGGTTCGGTTACTGTTATCCAAAATGTTACATTTGATAGGATGTGCCGTTGTCTACGGTTTTCTATGTATCTAGGTGTTTTTACAAAAAGTTGCACCTCGCTTGGTGCATTCGCTGTTATAAAATACAAAGAAAAAATTTTTATCGCATACAAATTTAGTATTTTCTTGCGTACATTTATTTAAATTGCTTTCTTTTAATATTATACAATTATATTTTGTATTGGAAGTACGCGTGTAACATGTTATTTTTCGTATATGTCAAGTAGTCTGTAATACCTATCGTCAATGTCTTTCGTAAGGTCAGATAGGATGGTAGTGATCATTAGTACTTGTCCGTCTATTTCTTCACGGTATATGAATTGTTCTTGCAGCTTCCTTGTGACGTTAGTCAGTAAATTTTCATTGTATGAAAGCGTTTGCTCCAATTTCTCCATATGACCTACTGTGGCATTTTTAGTTGGTTTTTTCTTTGCTTTTATTCTTCAATAAATGTTTTTAATTTATTATATATGTCGGTAGTATTCGGCAATGGGAACGAGTCTCCTATTGTAAGGTCGTTGAGCTTTCGAAAATCTCTAACGATTCGTAATTTTTGTTTTCCTGAGGCATCAGGTTTTTTAGGAACCACTAATATTGGCAAATTCCACTGACTCGTACTATGGCGAATGATTTCATCTTTTTGCATTATCTCAATCTGTCGATTTACTTTTTCTTTATGCTTCTCGGGTAGGCGGACGTTCGCCGGCGCGCTATCAGCTCGCGTCGTGATCTCATGTTTCACCGCCGTGGTGCGTGTTAGCTTATCGTTTTCTAATTGTAAGTGAGATACATCGCAAAAATCGTCGCATATCTGCTCTAACGCCTTTCTTTCCTTATTATTTAAATGTTTCATGCGTTTTTTACGTGATTTTTCTCACCGTTCTTGAATTGACTCGCGCTCTTCAGTCGCGTGTAATGTTCGTACGTCAGTCGTGTCATTCACCGACACCTCTTCTAGAGTTACATGCGGTGTAACCATCTCTACTGACTTCTCGGTGATGTTTAATTTGCTTATCAGACAAGTGGAATCTATTGGTTTTATCATGCAACTTCCGATAAAGACTTCAGGAATAGGTTTTACACGTTTTACAATACCTATTCTATTTTGATCTGCAGCTCTCGTTCGTATGATTGTTTTACTGCGGGGCGGTAATATTACCTTTTTATATGGTCGGAGCTTAAGATTTACTCCGCCGATTCTCAATACATTTTTTCCATGGAGACAGTCAGCTCGGTGCTTTTTGATAAAGTCGATTCCTAGTATTCCCTCATATTCCATCGGGAAGTCATTGTTTACCACGTACATTGTGTGGCGTATGAATTTCTTTCCCAAATGTATCGTGGCTTTTATTTTGCCAAGGGTATACAGCTGGTGTCCTGTTATCCCTGTCAGCGCGAGTTTCTTCTCACGCATTTGTGTATCGCCCTTCAGGTTACCTATTTTGATAAAGGTGAGGGCTGCTCCGGAATCGAGTAAAAAATTTATTTTTCCCGTTTTGGCTTCTTCCACCGGGAGTGTTACTAGGTCAAGATTATAATTTTTATCAGTCATACTCGTCACTTGAGTAATTTGATACTCGCTCACGGCTCGCGCCTTATGCTTTCTCGGTCTCTTTTCTTCTTCACCGCTACTGCTGCTGCCGCTGCTGCTGCTATACGATATCTCGTCGTCCTTGTCTGACGCATGCTTTCTTGCTCTCGCTGCTGCATTTACCTGTGGTTTTTTATTTCCATCAGTTTTAGATTGGCGCGCCCTTTCCTTTTCGGGTCGGCCATTTAACAGCCAACATTCTTCCCGTTTATGCCCTACCTTTTTGCAGTAATTACAATACTTTTCTACGGTATGTATTCCGCTGGGCTTCTCGGCTCTCGGGAGAGAATATCTGTTTGCATATCGGCTCGTACGGCATTCTTGTCCACTATGGCCAATCTTTCCGCATTTATGGCACTTTACTCCGACGCTTCGAGTTTGTCGGGTTTGCTCCTGACCGTTTTTGCTTCGGTCAATGTTGCCGCTCCCTTTGGCTGGAGTCAGCGGTTAACCGGTCCGCAGGAACGGAGATTCTTAAAGGACTCTGGTATCGCTTAGCTTTGACCAACACTTTATTTGAATTAGAGATACAGAATATACGTGAGCCTGACAAGCTACGCAGCTCCGTACTCGTTGTAGTTTCGGCACACACTGCCTGCGACGGCGAGACCGACGAGACGGCACGCTCAAGAATTCGTCAGAAAAACGTGTGACGTAGCTATACAGAGTTCTATACGAAATTTCGAGACGGTCGACTTTCCTTACATTCACCGGTGAATTTGACAATAACATCACTCAACGAGTCGAAGAATATTCGGGAAAGCCACCGGCGATGAACACATATTTATTCAATGAGAGCTATACGCTGTTTCTTGTTATTAGTTTCACATATTTATTCTTGTCTCGAATTGAACATACCGCCCGCCTCGTATTCGGAAATACGAAACGGGAGAGCATAGAAGTATTAAACATAAACTTAAATTTCTACCGCCATGAAAAATAATAGAATGGGAATAACATACGTTCTTACAAACTATATATTTTACAAGAGAGTAACGAAAGAACGCTAATTAGAATACATTTTTTTTTTTTTTTTTTTTGGAAGATATATGAAGATATATAATCTCGATGAAGACGACGGCGCAGATTACGCATTTGCGCCATTGACCTCAGATGAAATCGTTATCGGCAGGGGACAGATCTGGGTGACAGGTCGTTTAAATTCGCTTTCCGCGGTTCGTACTGTGACGACACGGACGCAGTTGTCAGTTCCTGGATGGGTCTGAACAATGCGAGCAAGTTGCCACTTTGATGGAGGCAGCAAGTTATTTTTTATTAGAACTAATTCGTTGACCTTTAGATTCGGTTTCTCTGTTTGCCATTTTCGGCGTTGATGCAAGGTGTGAAGGTAATCCGTGGACCACGAACGCCAGATCTGTTCCAGCATTTCGCGAACAAGCTGCCATCGATCCAACCGGTTTGGATTAATTTCCAAGACAGATGCTTCAGGGACGGATACCAATGGTCTGCCGATAAGAAAATGACCCGGGGTAAGCGCCGATAGATCATTGGGATCGTCATTCAATGCCGAAATCGGACGCGAGTTCAGACACGCCTCGATCTGACAAAGTAGCGTTGCAAATTCCATTTGAGCAAGGGGGCGAGAGCCTACTACGCGTTTTACGTGATGTTTCACGCTTTTAACTCCCGCCTCCCATAGTCCCCCGAAATGAGGAGCGTTGGGGGGAATAAAGTGCCACTGAACCCCATCATTAGCTAACAAATTGTTGAGAGAAGCGTCTTTAGTTAGCTGGAGAAATGTTTGTTGTAGTTCGCGGTCGGCGCCTTGAAAATTCGTTCCGTTATCGGAATATATATGAATCGGCAAGCCGCGGCGGCTCACGAATCTTTTAAAGGCGGCAAGAAAACAGGGAGTCGAATAATCATCGACAAGCTCTAAATGTACAGCCTTAGTGGCAAGGCAGATAAATATAGCGATGTAATTCTTTCGAGTCCTTTGCCCCCGACCTACGATTGGAGTAATAAGCAAAGGACCCGCATAATCCAATCCGGTATGGGTAAATGGAGGGGAGGGTGAAACGCGAGATTTAGGGAGATCGGCCATAAGTTGTGAAGCGGACGAGGCCCGGTGACGCGCACATTTTAAACAGCGATGGATATGAGATCGAACCAAGGATCTTGCGGATAAAATCCAATATTTTTGCCGCAGAATTCGTAGAGTTAGTTGAATACCCCCGTGAAGGGTGAGCTTATGAGTATGATCGATTAATAGTTCTGAGACTCGATGTCTAGGTAAGATAATGGGATGTTTTTCATCGTAGCTCAGAGCAGAATGCTCGAGCCGCCCGCCAAGACGAACAAGTGAATCTTTCCCGATGAAGGGATGGAGTGATATAAGTGGACTTGATGTAGGAACAGAAGGACCATTCTTAAGGGCCTTAATTTCAGACGAAAAGTGATAGCGTTGAACGTAATTGACCCAAAAGAAGGAGGCGAGTTTTAATTCATCGGCGGTTAATGACGCGGTGACGGTAGACTGGTGAGCAATTTTGTTGCGTAAATTAGCGATAAATCGCTGTAGATACGCGGTGACGCGTAAAAGTCTATTCCAGCTGGAGTATCTATCGGGCAGATCCCACTCGTGGGGATCGGCTATATGGTGAGAGTGTGAAGGACGAGCTTCGGAGAGGGCAATCTCCCGGAAATCAGGGCCGTCGCATGTACCGCCGTCCTGATTTGGCCACGAAGCGGAAGGACGGGATAGCCATTTTGGCCCGGACCACCATAACGGGTGAGCCGCGAATTCAGACGCAGAAATGCCGCGTGACGCGCAATCGGCGGGGTTATCGTGGGATTTAACGTGCTCCCATTTTACATCAGGGAGTAGAGTTTGTACGGTTGATACTCGATTTGCGATGTACGCAGTCCAGGTCGATGGGTGTTGCCTTAACCAGGCAAGTACGACAGTAGAGTCGGTCCATCCGTACATGGGGAGAGACGGAAGGTTGAGGGATGACTGAGTCCATTTCATCAATCGCGTAAGCAGTACGACAGCGTTCAATTCTAAACGGGGAATGCTGACAGTTTTAAGCGGGGCTACTTTAGTTTTCGCGCACAACAGCGTAACTTGAATCTCTGAAAAGGAATGTAGGACCCTTAAGTAAACTACCGCCGAGAAAGCTCGGTTTGAGGCATCCGCGAATCCGTGTAATTCAACCCCGAGGTTGTCCTTATGAGAGCCCGTCCAGCGGGGTATCCGTATTTCGCTTAGTCGAAGCAAATCCTGGCGGAAATTTTTCCATTTATCTGATAATTCGGAAGGAATTTCTTCATCCCAGTCGCGTTTTAACAACCATAATTCTTGAATAATAATTTTAGCAACGATGATTACGGGAGACGCCCAGCCCAAAGGATCGAATAACTTGGAAATGAAGGATAGGATGGATCGTTTGGTGATTTCGGTAGGTCCCGGGGAATTTATTCGAAAGCAAAAGGAATCTTCGGATGGCGACCACGTTAAACCGAGAATTTTGAGAGAGTCGTCTTCACCGATTGGCTGATCAATGATAGACTCGCATTCTTCCGGGTCGATGTCCGTCAATAACTCGGACGAGTTTGCCGCCCACTTGTGAAGAACAAAACCCCCGCGTTTCAGTAATTCGACCAACTGGCATCGTATCCTACGGAGAGATTGAGTATCGTCCGCGCCAAATAACGTGTTATCGATGTAGAAGGTTTCTAGGAGAACGGAAAGGGCTTCAGGAAATGATTGTCCTTCGTCCTCTGCGAGCTGCTCTAGCACCCGGAGGGCGAGAAAAGGCGCAGAGGCTTGACCGTAAGTAACGGTCAGTAAACGATAGGCTCGAATTAACTGATCCTTTAGTGATCGCCACAATATTCTTTGGAAATCGGTGTCGACTGGATGGACTAAGATTTGTCTGTACATTTTGGCTATATCGGCAGAGTATACGAAACAAAATAGTCGCCACCGCAAAATAATAGACGCTAGATCACGCTGCAACTTACGGCCGATCGAGAGATGATTGTTTAGAGATTGTCCGTTGCTCGATTTAGCAGACGCGTTGAACACCACCCGAAGTTGTGACGTTGTACTCGTAGGGCGCAAGACCGGATGGTGAGGTATGTAAACGGGAGGATATCGCGTAGGAAGGTTTTCGTCGACTGGTTCCATGTGACCCAAGGAGAGGTATTCCGATAAAAAATCGTGATATTTCGTAGCGACGTCCAGCTGTTTTTGTAACCGTTGCTCCAATTTGGAGTAGAATCTAAACGCAATCTCACGAGAATCACCAATGTCGATGGGAGGTTCGGATTTAAAAGGGAGCCGAACGATGTACCGACCTTGAGGGGAGCGTGTATAAGTCTCGCGAAAAAAGAGTTCACATCGTTCGTCCTCCTCAGTTAAAATAGGCTTTGAGGGTATTTCTTCAATTTCCCAAAATGTACGTAACGATTGATCGATATCAGAAAGAGTTACACAATTTACTGAGCTCTCGGAGCTCGAACAAGACGATTCTGATCTCGTCGGGCCAGAAAGAATCCAGCCTAGGACCGTATTTTGAGCGGTGGGAGTTCCTTGCGGCCCCTGACGGAGGCCGCTTAATAAAAGGGATCCATACAAATCGGCACCGATTAAAACATAAATCGGATGGTTGCTTGAGGGTTCAGGATCGGCAAGAGGTAAATCGCGTAAGTGCGGCCATGATTCGATAGATCGCGTTTTTGAACCGGCGTATGATGTGATACGCTGGAATACGTATGCAGAAAACGGGAACGACGGTTCTGATTTATGATGGGGTTCTAGCGTTAGTAACACTCTAGACCTTGCAACGCCACTGTATTGCTCCCCGAAGCATTGAACTCGGAGTCCCGCTCTGTATCTCTTTGTGCGCATTAATTGACAGACCGACTCCGATATAAAACTAACAGAGGACCCCTGATCCAGCAGAGCGCGGAGCTTAAAAGCGCGTCCTTCCGCGGTACGAAGGACTACCCATGCGGTGGCTAATAGTATGTTAGGAGGGTCTGAATTTTTCGGAAGTACGGTCTGGACCAGCGCAGTTGAACCTGTCGCCTCATGCGCGGTCCCCGGGTTCACTTGCTTATCGGTTGAATTATTGTTAATGTCACCGCTCGCGGGGTTCATTAAACTAGAATCTCGATGTAAGAGGGAATGATGAGAACGTTTACAATAAAAGCACCGACCTTTATTCTTACAATTAATAGTCGAATGGCCGGGACGCAAGCAATTAAAGCAATGTTTGTTTTGTTTTACAAATAAAACACGCTGATCGAGGGATTTCGATTTGAACTGCTCGCATTTTGATAACAAATGTTCGCCCGAACAGTCGACGCACTTGGAAATCGTTATATTATTCACGGAAGACCGAGATTTGGAAGCATCGTTCACGGTCTTGCCTTTATTAAATGCATTGTCGCTTGAAGAAAGATGATCCGTAAGTCCGCGAATGCGTAGAGTCAAAAATTTATGAATCTCCGTATAGGTAGCACAATCGGAGGAACCGCCGCGATGCAAATTCCACTCGTCGCGAGTACGCTTGGCGAATTTCTGGGAAATAAGATAGACGAGTAAGTCGTCCCAGGAATCGATTTCTCGGCCTAGATTGTTTAACGCAGTGAGTGACGAAGTAACCGTATCACGCAAACGCTTAAGCTCAGTAGCAGATTCCACTTTCATGATCGGCAGACTAGCAAATTTATGAATGTGCGAATAAACGAGCGCGGATTGATCTTCGTATTCGTCAACGAGAAGCTTCCACGCGGCTGCGTAATTTTCATCGGACATTCGGATATTGTCAATTAGTAAAGCCGCGTCGCCCGTTACATTAGTCTTTAAGTAATGAAGTTTTTGCGTATTGGTCAGAGAGTTATTCGCGTCGACCAATGACTCGAAAAGCCCGCGAAATTTGCCCCATTGGCTGAACTCTCCGGAGAATCTCGGAAGAGAGAGTCGCGGTAGCTGAGATGATCCTGAGGCGGTTTCCGTAGAAAGCGAGATGTTACCTGAAGAGGCGGGAGCAGGAGTACCTGTAGATAGTTTGGCGATGGCCTCATTCAGAAAGTCAGCGGCATCGAGGTAGGCGTTTTCAGCAGCAATAAACGTCTCGTCCTTGAAATAAGGTAGAGTCTTCCGTTTGTCTGCGTCAGCTTCCTGGAGTATCAGAACGTGAGTCTGACGACACTCGGTCCACAGAGATTCCAAAGTTTCCTTCCGACCCTTGGTCTTTGGGAGAGTGATGTTAGGCTTGGCGAGTTTTTTATAGTTCACGATAACTCGCTTGATGGCCTCGATTGTATCGGCCTGCTTAGTCAATAAGTCGTCTAGCTGTGACTGCTTGGACATGTTGAAGATTTGGAGGCTCTCCAATTGGCGAGATGACCACCACGGAGTTCACGTACTCCGAACAGGCAAGAGTAGTAGCCCGACGGATTGCGAGTATGCGATAACAGGCCGCGTAAAGCGGCGTGTGCCGAGCAAAGTGTATGTCGTTCGATACGAGTTTAGATTTACACTTCGTTCACCACGGAAATCCGGCTCGAAGGACCAATGTTGCCGCTCCCTTTGGCTGGAGTCAGCGGTTAACCGGTCCGCAGGAACGGAGATTCTTAAGCTTTGACCAACACTTTATTTGAATTAGAGATACAGAATATACGTGAGCCTGACAAGCTACGCAGCTCCGTACTCGTTGTAGTTTCGGCACACACTGCCTGCGACGGCGAGACCGACGAGACGGCACGCTCAAGAATTCGTCAGAAAAACGTGTGACGTAGCTATACAGAGTTCTATACGAAATTTCGAGACGGTCGACTTTCCTTACATTCACCGGTGAATTTGACAATAACATCACTCAACGAGTCGAAGAATATTCGGGAAAGCCACCGGCGATGAACACATATTTATTCAATGAGAGCTATACGCTGTTTCTTGTTATTAGTTTCACATATTTATTCTTGTCTCGAATTGAACAGTCGGTAATATATGTCGAGCGCTGAGGAGGTCCTTTTAATTTCTCCTCTGACGTGGCGCCCAAAATTGCCGCTGTAAGGTTAGCGTAATTTCGCGATCGCACGATAGTCTGTATGTCATCGCGGAGTCCTAACTGGAAATTTTCTAGCGCTAGCTCCTGTATTGTATCTAATATCGCTTTTCTTTGCTCGGAAGTATGTCCACGGCCTACGATCATTGATTGATAAAGTTCCATAGATAACTTATCTACGCGGAGTCCGTATTCTCTCGCGCTTTCGCCTGGCTTTTGCCGGAGCATATTAAATTCTCGCTGAATATGCGTGGTGCTTCGCTTTGCTAAATAGCACATTTCTATTTCCTGCTTTAATTGAGCATAAGAACGTATGTCGCGCGTTTGGAAATCGTACATCGCCTTTCCCGTTAATTTGGTGCAAAGTATGGCTTTTAGTAGTGATTTTTCCTCTGCGGGATTAATTTCACTCATCGCATAGGTGCTTGCGTTTAGAAATTTTTGGACCTGACTGCGCGAAGTTCCGTCGATTTCCGGAATCATATCGCGGGCTTCCTTCAATTTAATGTACGTATTCACGGGATTGTGTTGGTTTCTGACGTCTTCCAACGTTCGTCCGTAAGTTATGTCGAATGGTCCATTACTTGAAGCGCGTGGGACTCTGTGGTCGTCGCGTTCGTAATTCGCGGTCTCTAATCTCCGCATACGATCCTGCATTGATCGGATTTCTTCTAATAGTTCGCCAAGTACGGAATCTTGCATGCCTGGGCATTCTCGCGCAGATTCCGCGGCTCGACGTGGATTATTCGCGGGTGTCCGTTGGTTCACTGACCTTAAACGGTTTATTTCCGCGTCTACTTGCTCGGGCGATACCGGCATTTCGTTTGCGTCCTCGCGGGGTACATTCGCTTGAGCCGCTCTTCTTTGCTGACTCATTTTTCCGGCCGCGGGAATATAATCTTCTTCTTCCGGATCAAATACGCTACTGTCGTAGGACGTTAGAGAGAACTCTCCTCGTTCGGAATTACTGCTCTCTGTATTGGCCGATGTATCTGAACGTGCGTCACTTATTGTCGGGTGCAGTCTGAGTACGTCACTTTCGTCCGCGTTATTATTCGCGTTATTGTTCTCGTTAATATTATTGTTTTCGTTATTGGGGTTATCTCGGGGACCGTTATTATTTCTTGGTAAAAGACTATCGTCTAGGAAAGCAAATTCGCGCTCTAGTACGACGTTCGGGTGTAATTCTAATACCGGCGAATCTTCATCCGAGTATTCTAAGCTACGTCGGACGTTTTCTGCAATGTCGCGAACGGCTTTCTCTACGATTCGTACGGGGCCTATAGGGCTGACTCTAGGTGTTCGGCGTGCTGGCGCACTTTCGGCTCTATGTAACCACGACGGATTACGGGCGGGGCTATCTCGCGTTTCACCGTCCGACATCTACCGTAATATAGGCTCGATTTCGCTCGGCGGGACGTGTTTCCGTCCTTTGACATATATCGTTTTATAACGCTTTACAATACGCTTTACAATTTTTCAATTTCGACTTACATTAGTAGTCGCATGTTGCTTGTCGCTGCGCTGGTCGTTGACCGCTGCTTCGTTGCCTGACTGCTTGGCTGGCGAGTCACCGTTGTGGTAGGTCGGCGCCTTCTCCGGTGTCGTTGATAACACTCGTGGGCTGCTACCGGGTGCTTCCTTCGCTCTGGATCTGGATTCGGGTGTTCCTCTTAGGGTTGCTTCACCGCTTTCTCACGATCCGCTCTTTTGCAGGCGAACACTCTCGATCTGGCCTCTCCTCCAAGGTGACGGAATCCCACCGCTGCCACCAAATTGTCGTGCCGGAACCGGGTGTTGAGCTCAGGGCCGGCACAGGATTCGGGAATTCCGGGTTGGAAGAGGGATGCACACCACGGAGTGTTCAAATTAATACAGGGTGTACCTAAACTGGCGATAAATATTTTAATGACAAATACTTTGTAACATTTTAAGACAAAAATTCTAATACGAAAATGCCGAGGCTATAATAGTTTTCAAATGAGAGAAGTTTAAAGATAACGAATGAGAAGGTTAGATTTTCGCGCGCTCAGGGATGGTAACATGGCCAATGATAAAGGTGCTTTCATGAATCGAATGCCTTT